>JAJHZJ010000164.1:3483377-3838377 GCA_023548195.1 Bettongia penicillata ogilbyi | reverse complement strand
GTCCTTTTTCAATCATTGTAAGATATATGTCTGCATCAAATGTAGCAAACACACAGAAATCATTGAACAAGGCTGGGTCATTGTTTTTTAACTCCCCATTTTCATACTTGCCATTAAATGCAGAGACATTTGGAAGATGACAAATGGGGAAAAATCTTTTCCACCTGTAAATTTGAGACAATACCTCTTTACACACTATCTCTGACACATCTGAATACTTTCCCCTTTGATGTTGAACCAAGGATCTCATACTCTCCTGACAGTTCACTGTTGGCTTTAGGAAGCAACTCTCAAGTCCTTGAAACTGGTTGGAGGACTTTGCAAAAGTATGAAAGAGCTCTCGTTCTGTAAGAAGCAAGTGAAGACATTGTGTTTCTGTTTCTCTTATGAAATAAGTAATTTGATGTTTCTGTCAACGGTCGTATACTTTAGATGACTAGAAAGGTAAATATGGGGGGTCCCACTGGAGCATGGGGGTACTGATTGTTCATTTTTCAGCACAAGTGTTTATGTATTGGAAATTGGCAAATCATTCAAATCAGGGCTGATTTTTTGTTTTGTTGACTGATGACTTAAGAAAGTGATAGAGAAAATGTATAATTGATGTATATTAAGCTTAAAAGTGTTTCTTGTTTCCATCCCTCTCTCCAGAGAGTCTACTGTTAAACATTTACCAGTACATTCCTGTATTTTAGGCACAGTAAGCCCTTGAGCACAATTAATAAATTCATTTCTTCACCTTGATTTTCAAATCAAAGGATTTCCTGGCCATCAATTTAAATTTAGAATGAATTCTTGAGTTGGTGGTACAGAAAGTGCCGAAACTGCATTCAGGAAGAGTGAAATTCAAAATCTGGTCTCAGACCCTTGCTAGTAGTACAACTCTGGGCAAGTCATTTAACCTCTATATGCCTCAGTATCCTCATCTGCAAAATAAGGATAATAGTAGAACCTACATCCCAGGGTTGTTGTGAGGTTGAAATGAGATAGTAATTGTAAAGTGATTTTGCAAACCTTAAAGTATTATCTAAATGCTGGTTGTTTAAAAATATTAAAAATAAAAATGTTATTAAAATGCTAGCTATGATGATGATGGAGAAACCTGGTTTCAAAATGCCCTTTTCCACTTAGAAGTAGAATTAACCAGTTAATTGACGGGTACTTACTAAGTACCTATCAGGTGCCTACCTAAATACTAAGGCTGTGGAATGCAATTCAAAACTTCTGTCTTAGAAAAACAAAATAAAAGATAACTTAATAGCTGCCATCCTAGTTTCATATACAAGCCTCTTATAAACTTCCTTTGTATATGGAAATGCACCAATTTGTAGATGTTTGTTAAGTTCATAACTTTAAAAAGTGATTTTCATAAGTTATGTCTTGAAAGAGCCTTAATATAGTTTGGGCAACAGGCTATGTAGACGTGAAACAAGTAATGAATGACTGTTATGTAATATCATTTATATGCTGATGTTTTGTGTCCCAACTCTTTGTGACCCTATTGGGGGTTTTCTTAGCAAAGGTTCTGGAATGGTTTGCCATTTCTTTCTCCAGCTCATTTGTTAGATGAGGAAACAGCCAAACAGAGTTGAGTGACTTGCCCAGGGTCACATAGCTAGTAAGCATCTGAAGTCGGATTTGGACTCAGGAAGATGCAAAGTCTTCCTGATGCCACTGCACCACTTAACTGCCCTTTATATGCTGATATAAAGTATTAAATCACATGGTTTAAGCAATTAAAGAATAGCAACTTATATATTAAGGAATGAGTTTTTATGTCCTCCTGGATAGGGTGTTATTATAGAAGAGTCAGTAGATGTGCAACCAATTAGTTTAGCTGGTTAGAACATTGATTAATTAATTAAATAAATATTTATTGAGCACCTGCTATTGCCCAGTGCTGTGGGGTATACAAAGACATAGAAGGCAGAGGAAGACTCTGCCCTCCTGAAATTTATAATCATATTGGGAGTAGAGAAAGATGGGAGCTTGAAGCTAATGAGGCCAAGGTCATAGTAATTTTTGAGTGCAGAAGGGTCAGACTGACTGCTTCAAAGAGGCCAGGGCATATTCTCTTTCCTAGTCAGTCATTTGACAATGGTTTTTTTGTGTATTTTTTGAGCATCTGTGACCAGTTAGATTAGTTGATTGGAATATGGTGCTAATGAGGCCAAGATGACAAGTTCAATTCCTATAGGGGCCAGTTGGCTTCAAAAAGAGGGAAAACTCCTTCCCCTAAGCCCTGTCCATCTGTCTCACTGCACATGATCTTGGTCACAAAGTGGCCCAGGTGACACAGGTCAGACAGTCCAGGGCAAATGCATCGTCATTCCTGGAAAAGCAATGCATAACAGATTTCTTCCTGGTAGTTGGTCAGTAGCATCATCTCTTTATACAAAGGATGATACACTAAGTACCTTGGAGTGCACAGAATTTCATATTAGGGGCAGAAACAAAATAAGGGCACAGGGCAAATGAAAGTGCTAGGAGAAAAGAATTGAGTGGTCACTGTGCAGCTGGTGTGCCTGGTGCATAGTTCAAGGGACTTTTATTATTCAGCATCGATGCCCTCCAAGGAAGAAAGGATTGTAGGGTTTTCTAATCACTGTTGCTTTAGGCTACTCCAAAAAAACAAACAAACAAAAAAAAAAACAAAAAAAACCCCCAATAATCTCTCCTCTCAAAATAAACCAAAACCCTAAGTAGTTCCCGAATTTTTCAGGCATTTATTCTTTTGCTCCCTGGGAAGGTTTGATGTTGAACCTAAAAACCCAGAAACAGTGATTCCTGACAAGATTCCCTTCAGACTAAAACCATGGATGGAGCTGTCCTGGGAGATGATGGTGTCCAGAAGGTGTAGGAGAAGAAGATCAGAAGGAGCCATGACCTCATCACTGATTTGAAGCAGGTGTTCCATCTTGACTCACCTATCTCTGCTGTTTCTCAGTGAATGGAGGGGTCATGGGAGGCCTCACATTGAGAGAGAGAGAGAGAGAGAGAGAGAGAGAGAGAGAGAGAGAGAGAGAGAGAGAGAGAGAGACAGAGACACAGAGACAGACAGAGAGAGAAGAGACAGACAGACAGAAAGACACAGAGAAACAGAGACAGAGAGACAGTGACAGAGAGACATGGAAAGACAGGGAGGGAATAAGAGGGGAGGGGAGAACATTTGAAGTCATTGAAATGATACTTTGGGAATTTCTATTGTGACTATAGCTGGAATAACTTTGCAATCTGGAGTGCTATCAGTACTACACAGCCAGATGACTGATTGGCTAGCATGACTTCCAATTTTCAGCTAAACATTATTGGAGAATACTAGACAGGAAGACTGAGTTTGGGGATACTGAGGCACAACAATCCGCCAAGGTCTAAGGTCTAAATAGAAGTATGCTTTTATACACTGTCTCTTTAAGTGCCTTAGGGTAGACTGTAGTGATTGTTTTTTGCCTCAAGGTATCTTCAGTGTTTAGTTTAGCACAAAGCCTGGCACATGGTAGGTGCTTAATATATGTTTTTCATTGATTGATTTTCAGTATATATGTATGTATGTATATATACATACATATGTATGTACACACACACATACACACACGCACATACACACTTTTCCCCCCTATGGGAGATTTCATTTTAAGGAATGGAATTTTAAGGTATATTCAGATCCTTTGGTGTTTGTTGTGTGCCAACTCTCTGCCCTGAAGCATGCTAGGCATGTGGAATTGATGGGGTATCTTGTTTTTCTTTCATTTGCAAAGTTTTAAAAGTTCTTCCTCAATTCTCTTCCTTACCTTCCAGGGGCAGGAAACAAGATTCTAGATAAGAAACTGAGGCAGAAAGATTAGTGACCTGCCAAAAATTCCACGCACTGCAGACTACATAGGGGGAAAAATCCCTTGGTGTCCGTAGAACGCCCTTTGAACCAAGTCATTATTTTATCTCTTGGATACTATCTGAAAACTGAACTATTTCTCAGAATTCAATGGGAAACCCTAGGAGTGGGGAATGGGGGTGGGCAAATGCACCAAATTCCCCTGATAGTCTCCTACTTGTTTTTCTGAACGAATACAAGAGTAAGGGCCATCGTTTTACAATTTGCATGAAGACATTATGCAAGGCAATATCATTTGCTTCCTCGTCTGCCTCTGCCAAACCCATTCCTTTCAAGGATCTCGTGTTTTCATGTGTAATCAGATTTCTGACCTATCTTGTGACTGTTCTCTTAACACTGTTATAGATGACTCCTCTAATTTATACTATTGGACTTCTGTCACTTAATGTTTAGGTTCCGAGGCCACTTAAGTCTGCTGTAGGGCTAAGCTCAGTTTCTCAATGTGACAGCATATTGTAAGACCTCTGCTTGATTCCTACATAGGTACTCTGCCCTACCTGTCTTCTCATACTATCAGAGGGCCACAGGATCATGGATTAAGTGCTAGAAGGAAGCTTGTACGTCATCTGTTCCAAAATTCTGCCCTCCCAATTTACCCATGAAGAAACCAAGACCCAGAGTGGACATCTGATTTATCCAAAGTCACACAGGTAAAGTGGTAGAACTGGGATTTAAACCCAAAATGGCTTCAAATCTAGTACTCCTTCCCCAGGACCACCTAGCCTTCCAAAACTTGATTCCTTTCTTGTAGGTTAAGCTATATATTGTGTCACACACACATCTGGCTCCTTGAGAATGAGGATTATTTCATTCTTTATTCCCCGCAACTAGTACAATGTCTGGTACATATTAGGAGCTTAATAAATACTTGTCGATTTATTGATATTTAGAGATGGAAGTACCCTTAGGAAGCACCTACGTAGTCCAACCCCTTTCATTTACACATGAGAAAATTGTGGCCTTGAGTAGGTAGGTAAGTGATTTGTTTAAAATCAGGTGACTTCCTCAAGGTCATGCAGGTGGAGTCAGGATCATCCAAGGACAGAGTCAGGACCTGAGCTCAGTTTGCTGACTCCAGATCAACATTGTTTACTTTGCACAATTCTTCTCAGTCCTATTGGAATCTCTATCAGTCAGGAATTAGAGGCAACACCAGACATCCCTCCACTAAATACATTCCTTAGGCTTGGATTCACTCCAGGAAACACAGACACCAGTCTCAGTTCCCTGAAGCATGTGGGGTATGGCTGGGCCATGAGTCCGATTGCCTTCATCCTCCAGAAAACCAAGATGGTGGCTCTGGTTATTAAACCTCTCTGCCCTTCTCTCTGATTCATTATAGAGTCTGGCAAGAAGACAGATGGTTAAAATGTACAGCTCCTGTGCTTAAAACCTTGAGAGTGTATATTTTTTCCCTGCAGGCTTTAAAAATATATATAAATGTAATGTGCTGCTTTGCTCATAATGAACAAAATGTCCAAAGTAGTGCTTAAAATAAATTTTGAACAAATAGAAACCGCATCTGGAAACATGGTTAATGGAGAGGATATCTGTTTGGTGTGTTTTTCACCTTTTTTTTTTCTGTAAGCAATGCTCTGAAAAGTTCATTTTATATCAGAGCAGCTTTTTCTCGAACCTGTTTTAAAGTTAATTATCAGACGCTTGCATCTTCTATCTCCTGTCTGTGGATCCCTGCTGGGTTTGTTGTTTGGCTTTCCTTGGGAAAGAACCATGCGGTAGACGATCATCTACACGGTGTCACAGTCCAGGGAATCTAACTCGTCCTAGCTAATCAGCTTAGAACATCAGTACCTCCTTAATGTGGGGTTTGGGACCTTCCGGATGCAGGGCGAGGAGCTGAGCTAGCCTGCAAGCGCATCACTTTATTCCTTTTGCTTTAAGCAAGAATAATTTGCCTTTTTTCCTCTCATCTTTCTTCCTTGTTGTTTTGCCCCTGAAAACTGTGCGGCAAAAGCAACCTCCAGGGGTGGACAGTAAATCTTCTGATGCAGGCAGAGCAGTGATAACATCTGAACTGAGGGTGCTTTTCCAGGGCATGCTTGACAGATGTAGCAGGGCCTTTTAGGATTTAGTACTGGAGCGTATCTATTACCCGCGCTGCAGCACAGCTTGGCAGGAGTTGTGTGGTAATCTCCCATGAATTCTGTCTGACTTATCAGAGCATCTGAGCAGGTTCCTGCAGGATGCGGAATCACTGCATCAAGTTGGGAAGAGACAGACCGTCCACTTTGAACTCTTTTTAACTCTTTGCCATGTGCTGGGCTTCCACAAGGAAGCCTACTTTTCTTGCCCCTGTGCCCCCCTGCTCCTCCTCTCGGCTCCCCCTTCCCACCTCCCACCCCCTTTTTTTGAGATTCCACTTAGGTTTTTGCTTTCATCCCACTTGCCTTGGAGTGTACGATTTCAAGAGACCAAATTTAATTTCTAACATAGCTAATAGGGCCAGAGTGATTACTCTAATAGCATGGCAGCCTGCCTGCTTCTTTGGCAGGGTGCAGTAATATGATCCATGTGGTCGGATTTTTTTGCTGTAGCTCAAAGAGGGGCCCCTTGACTCTTCCTGATCGAGGGGCCAGCCCAGCATCCAGCCCCCTGCCCCTTGCCCAGTCACACATGTATGAGCTACAACTGGGGGCTTGAGACCATGCTATTGAATGAACCATTCTCATCACGATAACAATTACCTTGGCATTTTATAAAAATACCAAGATTGATCACAAACACCAAATTGTTTAGATCACAGATTAAAGTTTAATTTTGGAGTTTTGCTTTAGGGTTAGAATTAGCTCCAGAGTGTGAATTGCATAGGAGGTGCTATAATTTGTTTTAAGGATAAGGCCTTCAGGCTGCTGTGCATAAAATGAGCATGATTCCTTATTCCCACGGTTGATTTTTGAATGGAAGTGCAATTAGAATTTTTTCACCCAGAAGCACATACTGTACAGAGCAAAGATAATACCTTGAATGCATATCAGCTTAGGGGACCTCTCCTGGAATTGTATTTATTTATTGTTCATCCAGCCCTAATGCAAAGAGATCTATGCTTACCTAAACAGCAATGAAGTTACTCTTTAATTTGAAGTCTGGGATGTTGGCGAGGACTCTTGCACAGGCTTTGTGATTAGCAAGTGAGATTTCAATGGTAAATTTTAATGCCACTCACAGAAATGTGCAACCAGCTATTTTTCTTCACAGAATAGAAACTATTAGAAACAAAACACCAATATAGCAGCGGCCTCTCTTAATCCTCAATCGCAGAAGAGATTTTCCTGTCATAGGAGCAAACTCTGCTGCCGAGTGGTATTGAACAGCTACCTTCTGCACAGGAGAGGTATGTGGGAGATATTTTTCTGATTAATGAGGCTGATCCCATTCATCCTCCACTGGAGGAACGTAAGAATCAATAGCCACAGAATATTCATTTAACCTACAAAACAGAGGGGAACTCTTCCCTGCTCTGTCTGGACGGTATGGTCAGTGAAAAGCCTAATTTGACCACTGGATAATGTAAAAAAAAATGTACAGCTTGGCTCATCTCTCTTTTTGATGTTCCTCTGGTCCGTTTGGAGAGAGGACCAGTATGGTTCTTAAGTATGGGAGCACTCTCAATAGTCTCAGGGAAGATTTTCTTCATCGTGAATGGTTTAAAAATATTTCCTAACTTGCTTAAGCTACCCTTGAAATCACTGGAAGTTAAGAGAAGCAGAATGAAAGCTCAGTTCAATTTAATAAACATTTATTAAGCATCCACTTTCTGCAAAGTACTACTCTGGCTGCTGAATATATATGGAACTGAAGCAATGCTTATCCTCAGGGAACTTACATTCTACCGTAGAGGGGAAGGCTGTGGTGCGGCCCTACATGTATGCCAATAAGTCAGTAAAATCCCATACAAAGTAGTATACTAATTTTAAGGTATGTGGGGGCTGGGGTGGGGGTGGGGAATAGTGCTAACAAATGTGGGAGGGGTTCAGAAAAGTCCTCAGGTAGGGCTGGACTTTGAAGGAAACCAGGAAATACCATTTAGACACAAGGGACAAATTCTGCCAAAGCAAAGAGACAGGAGGTGGAATATTGTAAAAATTAAAGGCAATCTGTTGAGGTAGATGCTCTAAAGAATTCTCTTTCAAAGTCATAATTCTCTCATCTTAAAACTTCGAGATCTTTTAGCCCAACCCCCATTATTTTACAAATGAGGAAACTAAGAAAGTTTGTAGCCATCCACTGAACAATCTTATTGTGCACTTCTCTGCCCATGGGCAAACTTATCAGGTTGTGTTTCATTTTCTATTGAACAAGTTATTGAACATAAGCTTTGGTTATGAAATCATAATACACTTGTGCTATGACATTTATATTGATAAAAAAAAAAAGGTGTTCGTTTATTACTAGGTCCAGAGAATACAAATCCTCACTGTGGCTCTATTATCACATGCAAACAACACTCAGGTAAATGGTGACTAAAAGCGTTTTTGGCTCCATAGCTACAGGATACCCAAACGATGGGTTGGTTTGGTCAGTTCAGTCAAACAGCCAATTTATTGAAAGAATCAGTCAACCCAGTGATTGACCAGTTGCTTCGGACCAAATGGCCCATCCGGCAGTGGAATAGAAAACCAGCCAGGGTTGGATTGCTATGGTAGCCAAAAGGAATATGCATAATGACTTATTATGTGAGGTGCCAGAGAGAAGAAAACCCATGATTTAGATTAGGAAATCCCCACTTTCTCTGAGTCACTGAAACAACCTAGGAAGATCCATTATTTACATTGAAGAACTTCATATAATTGCTACCATTTTCCTGGACCTAACCACTCCAAAGTCTGGAACTTTCTCTCCCCTACTAAAAATTTGACTCAGTGCAACAAATGTTTATTAAATACCTACTATGTTCCAGGCTCTGTGCTGACCACTGGAAATGTAAATCAAATAGCTTCCGACCTCAAGAAACTTACAATCTATTGGTGTGTGTATATGTGTGTGTATGTGTGTGTGTGTATGTTGCGGTGTGTACAGATATAAAAGAATGAAGTAATTGAGAGAGAGAGAGAGAGAAAGAGAGAGACAGAAAGTACAAACAGGGGGGAAAAATCAGACAGGAGGTCTCACCTAAATTATGATTTGAAAGAAGGTGGTGTTTTTAAGAGTAAGGGTCTGAGATAGGAGGGAATGCATTCCAGGCATGGAGGACATGTTCCTTTTTAAAGGAACACAGATGGGACATGGAATGTCACATACAAGATGTCCTAAAAGTTTTAGTGCAGTTTGGAGCTTTTGTAGCTTTAAACCACTAAAACTTTTGGGACAGCCACTTTAAATGGATACTGCATAAAGGAGAATACTGTGAAATAAGATGAGAAAGGGAGAATATGTTTCAAATGATTTTAAATGCCAGGCTGAGGGTTCTAAATTGGGTAATAGGGAACCACTGAAGATTTCGGAGTGAGCAAATGACATGGTTAGAAATGTATTTAAGGACTATCAATTTGTCAGTCCTGTGTAGGAGGGATTAAAGGCTGGAAGTAGAGACTATTTAGGAGGCTCTTATGGGGGAAAGGTGAAAAGGACTTGAAATAAGGGAGAGTCAAAGGCCTATAGCAAGTTCCACCTTCTTCATTTATCTTTCCTAGGTAATTGCTGTCCACATGGATCTCTGCTCTTAATTGTTACCCAGCGTTATTGTATGCACCCTTCTTTTTGGCACTTGATGATCTGTCCTGTAATTTGTCTCATGTGTAAGTCTTGTTTCCTTGATGAGCTTTGTCGACTCCATGTCTCCTTTACCAACAACATCAACTACTAAGAACCACAGTAGGCAAGTGGGCCTCGCTGAAATGGCCAGGCACCCAAGGGAAGAGACAGGAGGGGTGACATGGGCCAGGCAGCTCAAATCACCACCACTGTTTCAGCCAATATTTCCCTTTCAGACTTGGATGGAGGCAGGGTAGGATCCTACATTCAAGAGCCCTGGGAATACAAGTCCTCTCCTCCCATCCCTCCCCTTTTCCTCCCCCTCCCACCCAGGCCACCAGTTCTGTTTCCAGCTTGGCCCCTGAAGACATAACAGTCTAGGCAAGCAATCCCTGTGGAGATGCCACCTGGCAACTGACTCTACAGATGGTACAGCCTCTACCTCCTCAGCAGCCATAGCTATTAAAGACCTGGAAAAAGAAAATTCTTGCCACCAAAATCCTTGGCACCATCAAATGGCTCAACATCAGAAATGGGTATGGTTTTGTTAATGAAAGCAACACTAAAGAAGAAGGCTAACTCTCAGCCTTGTCATGTTACCTGGGCCTTTCTATTGGACTTGTAGCTAAAACCTCCTCTATTGCTAAATCCTCCATTAGAATGTGAGTCCCTTGAAATCAGAAACTGTTTTGCTTTTCTGTTTGTATCCCCAGTGCTTAGCATGGTGCTTTATACTTGGGAAGCACTTACCAAATGCCCTTTAATTTCATCTTTCATTCATCAGGATAGGAACCATACCTTAAACTTGCATCTCGCATGGTATTTTTCATACTGTACATAGGTACTCAATACTTACTGCATTTAAAAAGAGTTTCTCTTTTGGAGCCTCAAGAAGGATGTGAGAAGGGGATGAAGGTAATGCTAGGTTTGGGGCTAGTACTTTCTTTACAAAGTGAAGCTCAGTTCTCTTTTTCCCTCCTGACCAAAACAATTCCCTTCCTCCCCCTTAGCAAAAACAAAAACAAACAAAATACCTCTTGATGAAATTCTATTTCTAAACCATTGGCAAACGTTTCCACTTATGTCCATGTGTCAAAAGTAGTTTCACAGTCGGCCTGCCACCCTTCTCTTCTCTAATGATTTCATCTCCTGGCTTGTGAGTCACCCTTGTAGATTAGAGGTAATGGTCTGGAATAACTTGGTTGGTCACTGATGCCTTTCTTTCCAGGCTGACACTACTTCTAGTCACGGCACTGGTTGACTCGGTAGCTTCTGGAAGGTAAAGCAACAAAATTGTTTCTTCCAAGTTTCTCTCAAGACATGAAAGTTGATTATTTTGACTACTGCTTTTCCCCCACCATTTTCCTCCCCAAGTCTCACTCTATATTCCTATGAAATTATTGGGGGGGTGAAGAGGCCAAGGGGAAGGAAAACTTGAAGAGTGAGATTGTTTCTAGAAGTATCTTCATAGAATCAAGAACTTTCAAGTGCTGTTGAGATATTTATCTCCATTTTGTACTGTTGGCATCATTAAAGTCTTCTACTAGATTTCTCTCCCCACTTCCTGGCCCCCCATTTGGGTATTGAGATTGAAAGGATCCTTATTCCACTCTTGAGATAGAACCCTTCATGTCACCTAAGGGACTTAATTAGCCTTTTGATACACCAACTCTTGTGCCTATACTGAGCAGCATGAGTCCTAAAGTAGGCAGTCACAGACCATGGGGAAACAGATGTAGCCCTCAATCTGAGAAACGGAATAATTCTGTTCTGATGCAAATGGTGCCACAGAACAGGGGCATCATGGTGAGGAATGCACCTTGGAGAATCATGGGACCATGGAAGTCCAGTCAACATTTTCTGAAGACTAGTACAGCAAGTGTGGGTACTGTCCAGTCTAAAATGTATAATATTCTTTCACTTTCCCTTTACCCCTACCCCCAGACACTTATTGGCTCTGTGATCCTGCACATACACAACCTCTACTGGCTTTACTTTTCACATATATAAAATGAAGGAGGGTAAAAAAGGTCAGAGGGTGATGTTGAGGAGCAAATGAGATAATATATGTTCAACCCTATTATTATGACAATGTTAGCTATAATAATGACAGCAGCAGCAATCATATGCTGATAATCATCTCATTCCTCTGCACTTCCGGATTTCATGGCATCACAGAATTTTCTTCTTGGAGACCTCAGTGACCCTGTAGTCCAACCTGTACACAGAAGAAGAATCCCTACTAGAGGACCTCGGACAAGTGGTCATCCAAGGCCTCCCTGAGGGGCTCCAGTGAGAGGGAACTTGTTACTTTCTAAAGAAGCACATTCCCTTTTTGGATAACTCTAATTGCCAGGAAGTCCCTCCTCCATACCACCCCCCTCCCCTTTATCCTCTAACATCAAACCCACACTTGCCTCTTTTTCCTCATTGTATCTTCAGGTTTAATCATTGGCTCTTCCACATGACAAGCTTTCACATTCTCAAAGAAATGTATCATCTCCCTTCCAAGTCTTATTTCTTTTGATGACATCCTTGGCCTCTCAGTCTTATAGGGTCAAAACTTCAGAGTCATCTTTGCCTTTGCTTTTATCTCTCACATCCAATCTCTTGCTAAGTAATAATGACCCCACAAGATCTCCTGAATCTATCCTTTCTACTCATCAGATGGCCACCCTAGAGCAGAACTTCATTGCCTCTTGCTTTGACTATTTTAAGAATTACCATTCTAGTTTTCCTTTTTCTGATTCATTTATGCTATGTCTATCAAAATCATTTTAATGCCATGAAACTACCACATTAAAAAAAGAAAACCTTCAATGACTTCTTTTGCCTCTAAGATGAAATGCATTCTTGCACTGAAAGCCCTTTACAATCTAACTTACCTTTCCAGTCTTATATCATATTATCCCCTTCACACACTATATCCTGCCCTGCTAGGACACTAATTGTTTCCTGGTTGTATCTCGCATTCTCCAGGTCTTTGGGAATTTATTAGAATCTTATCCCATGTCTAGAATGTACTTTCTTTTCATCTCTACCTGTCGAAATTCTTTGCTTTTTTGTAGCCCAAGGTGGGCACTATGCTCTCTATCTTCTCATTCCTCTTTCTGCCAGTTGAAAGTGATCTTTTTCTCCTCAACTTTACATGGAGCGCTTTGTCAAGTGCTTTTACTCTTATTTCGTTTAACTTTAAGCTGTATTTGTGTACATTAGGTTGTAAGTTCCCTAAGAGTATGAGATGTGTCTTTTTTGTTTGAGCTGAATTGAGTTGCTATGCAGTCAGTGCCAACTGATGCTGATGGATAGGTTGGCCAGTGAGTGGCAACGATTGTCTAAATTCTCTAATGCCAGACAATTCTTCCTCTTACCTCCCTGGGTAACTGGGCTTTTACCCAAGCTTGGGGCATGTTGGCTGATGTTTATAGATGGCTGTATTGGTGGAGAGAATGCTAAGCACGACTTGAGACCTCTGAGTTCCTGTGTGAGGTACAGAATTCATTGATCTTTCTGGGAGAAAGTCATACTCAGTTTGAGACACATTCCTGAGGTAAGAAAGACAGATTTTTGGAAGCTACAGAAATAGAAGAGGAGCTGGAGTTCTTAATGTGTTCCTGATTTCTAACTTGCTTCCCTAGAGACATCGGAGTCTTTCTCTTAGTGAGGTTGGGCCCTCTTTCTTGGTTTGAAGTGCAACCTCATTTTGGTCCCAGCAAAGAGCTGCATTCACTGGTGTATTTTTCTGGTTTTAATTGGGTTTAACCTTCCTGACTTCCCTTTTTTGCTGTTTCCGTAGATAAATAGGTTAAATTGCTATCTTCTTTGTTTTGCTCTTTTGTGTAACTAACGTTTGATGGGAAAGAGTCAAACTGATGACTACCCAAAGGCAGCTTTTGTTCTGAATGAAAAACATACCTTTAGATCAGCAATATTAAAGGTATGTATGTAGGGGGGCGGAATATAGATATTACTCTGGCATAATACTCCTTTCAGAGATAGATAAGGGAAGGAGCAAGTACTCAGCCATGGCCCTTGTCCAGCTTCACTGAAGATCTAAAGGGGCCAGCCTGGTTCAAGAGACAACTATCCATGCCTCTCAGGAGTGAGATTTAGATAACACATGTGGACATATGCCTTTCACATGGATGCACCCATTTTGCGCAAACTTATTAAAACCAAGATGATCACATAATCTCAGAGTTAGAATCAACGGATAAATAAATGGAAAAGTGTTTATTAAGTGCTCACTGTATGCCACTGCTTGGGATAGGAATATAAAAGTGAAGATATCCATTCTCATGAGTAGCCTTCATTCTAATCAGGAGTTGATATAGATGAAAACAAAATCATCCCCTGTTGGCCAAACTTCTTATGATGAAACTCTCTGGCCTTAGTTAGGATGGTCCTTGGTTGTGCCCAAAATCATGAAGATTACAAACATTAAAAAAATAGGGACTTAATTCATATAAGGTATCTGTACAACCCAAGCAACTTGGGTGAGTGGTGGCTAAAAAGGGATATTTCTTCCCTTTTCCTAAAACCTTCCTTTTGCTAAACCATACTGTCTTTCATGTCTTAAATTTTTTTTCAGATTTATGGAATACAACGGGCAAAGATGTTTAGACATTTTGCATTCCAAAGTAACAGGGGAGAAGATTGACATACTCTTTCCAGGATAAATGACAAAGTTGATTTGATTGCTGTTACAGAATTGTAAAGGTGGTGGTGGTGGTGGTGGTGGGGAACATGAGGGGAGAAGGGAGAGGTGTATGCCCAGAAGCATGGTGGCTGGTCAGGAGTTGTCTAGGTAATGAAATGGAGCTGAAGCTGGTAGGCAAGCAATGGTCAGGATAGCAGAACCCAAGGGTGGGAGTTCTATGGAGAAAAAGCTTCAATCCTCTAGGGCTAGAGTTCATTTGGCAAAAGAAATGGCTACAAAGTGAAGTAAAGGGTTTCTGGGGAACACACACAGTCCTGGATGTGGTGTATCACTCAGGCAACTACCAATCGGGATGGGTGAGTCCCAGGGAGGGATGCACTTCAGAACCTTTCTGGTTCTGATTGTGGAGATGAGGCATGGACTGGTCAAAGGAGAAAATGGTATAAGAAAAGCTCTCCCAAACTATAAGCACAAGGGAAATTGGTGCCAGTTATGGAATAGAGAACTTCTGCATCTCAAGTATGGTTTTTTAATGTGAAAAGTACTGATAGATGTGCTTTTCTGATGACCGTAATATCTGAACAACCCACCCATAGACTGTTATATGGTAGATGAGATCGCTCATTATGCTGAAAATTCTTCAATAGCTACTCATAATAGGGTCAGTTAAGTACAAAGTATCTGCTATCATTCAGAATCTTCTTGCTCTCATTGAATTCAGACCTTGAATCGTTTTCATATACATTTTACCCTTACTGAAAAAAATGAATAAAGCAATTAATTTGGATATAGACTAGAACTTGAGCTGTGGGGGTGTGTAATTTAAGTCATCTTGATGCCACCTTACTAATGATGAACTTGATTCATTAGGAGACAGCCTGACAAAGATGTCTTCCAGCTTGGTGAATCTATTGGATGACTGCCTAATTTGTTCCAACCTTTCCCTAATACCCTGTCTTTTTCTTTTTTAATTGAAGGAGACATCTTTACCCAGATGTGGTGGAGCAAACTAATTATTCAGGTGAGTAGGTGAGTAGAGTGCTAGACTTGAAGCCAGGAAAATCTGAGTTCAAATCCAGCAAAATACTGGATGCATTTCCTTCTTTAGCTAATTTCCTTCTTTAGCTCATTTTACCACTTCCTTCTTTAGCTCATTTTACAGATCAGGAAACTGAGATGAATAGGGTTAAATGACTGGTCTGGGGTCACACAGCTAGTATCTGAGACCAGATTAGAACTCAAGTCTTCCTGACTCCAGAGCTAGGATTTTTAATTCACTAGGTCACCCGGCTGCATCTGTAGCATCAAAAGTTAAGATGTCCTGCTTAAATCCTTATATTGCAAGTTCTCTTCCAGAAGTAGTCTTATGGGGCCCTTCTGTAATCTGGCCTCACACTACCTATCTGACCTTATTTCATACTATCTCCTACTACATAACAATCTCTTCTAGGTGAATCAGTGTCTCAGGGATATAACATGATCATTCTTACCTCTCTGTTTTTGCTTATATTCTGCTTTACTACCTGTTGCCTGTAAAAAAAATGTGAACAATTGAAATGTGAATCTCTGGCTCATATTTAGCTAAACCCTACTGATGCTTCAGGTCTTAGTGTAATTTCAGACTCTGTGGTATGCTATTTCCTTTGGCCTTGCCAAAGCAGAGGCTCAGTGGTGGGATTGGGTGAGACCTATGGCCCAAAGTGGCCCATGGTCCTAGCTAGTTTCATGATGGTATATAGTACTGCAGAGTGGAGCAGCATGGCTAATGTAGGATATTTTTGTGGAGGTAAAGTCTAGGCTTATGAGGCATGAGAAACAAGAGGCTAGTCATTTAGAATAAAAAGGTTAGTTTCTCAAGGAGTAAGTATGGGTGCTGAAAGCAGGAAAGTCCCAAATTCAAAGAAACCAGGTGTCCAGAAGGCTCTAAGTCTGAAGAAAGAGAATTTACATGCACTTACCACTTTCAATGGTGGGAATATTTGTGTTCTTTTAAGCATAAACACATCATGTTAACTTCCCTCAATGTTTTTCTGAATCAGCTTCAGGTGTGGAAGGTTCCTAACCACTACCAGCAATTATAAGATTTATAATGGAAACCTAGAGACATGTGGCCCAACTCACTCCTAGGAGGAAACTGAGGTACAGAAAATTTCAATGATGTGCCCAGGTTCATACAGGTGATAAGTAGCCAAATCCCAAATGAGAAAGAACTGTTTCTGGTTACAGACCCTTTAGGATGCCCAATGGGCAGAAGGTGGTGACAGAATGAGAAGATAGGAGTTAATTAGGCAGTAACCTGATCAGGAAACATAAGAGAGAAGGCAAAAAGGATGAGGTGACAAGAAGTAGTTTGAATTTGAATTTTATCAGAATGGCTTCTTGTAGGTAAAAGCTATGAGCAGTTAAACCATTCGCATTTGGGTATTGGCAGGAATATGAAACTGTGGATCACATGAGAAAAATCCTAGCAAAAAGTGTGTAAGTACCCTAGGATAAAGGCCCTCTCAGGAGTCCATAGTTTCAGTGTCTGATGAAATAACTAAGTATAGGAGCAGCAAATTGGCAGTTTGCTGTGGCATTTAGCAAAAAGCCATAGAAAATAATAATGTCTGTCTGGTTCAGGTGCAAAGGAGGGAGAAACAGATGCTATACTGTGGTGGGACTATATTGCACATCACCTGTCCAGAAGGAGGAAATAGAAGATGAGTTCTGGGGACAGACCTTCAGATTGTCACAAAAACATGGTACCTTAGAGATGGGGAACTAATTGCATGCCTTCTGGAAGTCTCTCTTTTTCTCTCTGCTGAAAGTAGAGTAACAGGTATATTCATGGCTTGGCCAGAGAGTAATTTAATTCCTCAACTGTAACAAGAAATGATATTCTAGAAGTGATTTTTGTCTAATAAGGAGCAGCTAGTTGTGAAGGGAGAAATGATGAGAACTTTGGATGGAAGTGACCACATCATCTTAAAGTTTATGATAAAGAAGGAAAAGCTGGGAATAATATGACATCCAAATTTTGGGAGAATGGTTTTCAAAGAAACAATAGATGGGAGTTCATAGCCAAAAATATTGCAGGGAAAGTTAGCCCAAGTGATGGGAAGTCCTTGCAAATTAAATAATGTTTATAAAGCAAATACAAATAATGTTTATAAAGAAGAAAAGGAAGATCTAAAGCAACCAAATGTGAACATACAGGGAATTTTTAAAAAATTGTTTTGGACTGGTGATTTCATCGGTATAATCTCTGGTAAGGAAACTCCCTCCTATCATTATGTATGAGCAGCTGTAAATGTGTTGATTTAGGGTGTTATTTAGGAGAGGTTTAATGATTTGGCCAGGGTCATGTGCCCAAGACACAAACTCTGACACCAAGGTTGACTCTCTATTCACTAGACAACTTCTCCTGGAACCTCAGTAATTTGAATTATAAGAAAAGCTGGGGGCAGCTAGTTGGCACAGTAGATAGCACACTGGACCTGGTGTCAGGAAGACCTAAGTTCAAATCCAGCCTCAGACACTTACTAGCTGTGTGACCCTGGGTAAGTCACTTCACTTTGTTTGTCTCCCCTCCCCTCCCAAAAAAGATATATGAAAGATGTAAACAGAAAAGGATGAATACAAATTCCTCTAAGAATACTGTCAGGATAGCAAGAGTTCAATAAGAGCTAAGGTTGATGATCACTGGAAATTTAGCAAAACGGGCTCTGTTGGAGGTGAGAGGAAATTAAAAGAAGAGATAGAACTGCTCTTTGAGGTGGATAAGATGATTTTAATGAATACTAGAAATAAGGCAGAGATGCTCAATTGTTATGCTTATGAAAGGGAATCATTTTCAGAATATAAAGAATGAAACAAAGCTACTTAACAGGGAATTGAAAACTCCAGATGAGTGAAGATATGAGGGAACCTAACTTCCCTCAAATTGTGAAAGTTGTGAGCCACTGTCTGGCATATCTGGGGGGATACACACACACGTATATGTATACACACATATAGATACACATACGTGCATACATACACACATATACGATACATACATACATAAATGCATATACACATACATACATGCATATATATATATATATATATGAAGAGAAGAAGGGTAGTTGGACTGGAGACAGGCAGAAGTAGAATTTTTCTAGAGGATATGAGGGTAGAGTTTATATTCCACAGGCATTGCAGTGAGCATGACTTTGGTTACTTGGGGAAAAATCCAGGAGGCATTATTAAAGTGATAGTTTCTGAGCATTTCAAAAGAGAAGCAGTGATCACTAAGAGCCAGCTCAGATTCATTAAGAACACGTCATGCTAGATTAACCTCATTTCCTTTTTTTTGACAGGGTTACTAGACTGCTGTATCAGTGGAAAGCCATAGACATGGATACCTGGATTTCAGCAAAGCCTTTGAGTTGGACTCTCATGCTCTCATTGTGAATAGTATGGGGAGATATGGGCTAGATACAATAGCATAGTTAAATGAATTCAGATAGTCACTAAGGGGTCAACGTGAACTGGAAAGAGTTTCTAGTGGAATGCCCCAAGGATTTGTCTTGAATCATGTGCTAATATTTTTTTTTATTGTCTTGAATGAAGGAACTTTTCTTGAATTTGCAGGTGACACAAAACGAGGAGGGATTGTTTATACTATATGACATGGGGTTCAAAGAGGCTGAAACAATGGACCAGTGAGACAATAAGTTGGAATTTGATAGAAATAAATGTAAGGTCCTATACTTGTGCTTAAATAATAAATTGCATATGTGTAGGATGGGGAGACAGGGCTAATTTGTGTGACAATTAGCTAGTATCAAAATGTGATATATAGCCGAAGAAAATTAATGTGAGTTCAAGCTGCATTAGAGATACACTATGTAGACCAAGAGAACAGTCCCAGTGCACTCTGCTCTGGGCCGGTCACCTCAAGAGTACAATTCTGCTTGATTCAGATATTGATCATAATTCCAGAGAAGGGTAACTCGGATGGCAGGGGGGCTAGATGCCAAACTATATGAGGAAATTGAAAAACTTGAGGAGGCTCAGCTTAGAAAAACTTGGTGAGCTGGGGCCAGGATTGTTGTCTTCTAGTACTTGAAGGACCATTGTGTGAAAGCAGGTTTTGGCCTGTTCTACTCATCCTGCAAGGGCAGATCTAGAAGTTGACTGCTATCAATTACAAAGGCAGTTTAGGTTTGATGTCAGGGAAAAAACAAACTTCACAATTAGAACTGCTCTGAAGTGGAATGAGCTGTCTCAGAAGGTGTTGGATCCCCTTCACTGAAGGGACAAATGGAGGAAGGATGACCACTTGCTTGAGAAGTTATAAAAGAGATTCCTGTTCACATAAAGGTTGAACTGACGGTGACCTCTGAGAATACCTTCCATCTCTATAAGAGTTTTAGGCTAAGAATCAGCAGATCTGAATTCTAGACATCACCTTCCAGTAACTGTGTGATCTAAAGCAAACAATTTATGTTCTTTCTGAATCTTGGTTTTGTCATCTGGTAAAACGCACATAAATGTTTCCTACAAGAACCACATGATGATCAAATGAGCTAATGATAAGTGCCTTGAGAAATGTTAAGTACTATATAGATGAAAAATGTATTCTTTACAGAATCTCAGAATTATTGTTATTAATAATTGCACATATGCAGTAGTTTAAGGTTTACAAAGTACTTTACATATATTACTTGATTTTACCTCTACAACAACCCTGGGAGGTAGGTGCTATTATTCCTTCCCCCTTCATTTTATAGATGAGGAAACTGAGGCAAAAAGAGGTTTAAGTGATTTGCCTAGTGTTATAAACCTAATGGTCTGAGGCCATATTTGATTTCACGTTCTCCAGACTTCTCATTCAGTGCTTTATTCACCATACCACCCAGCTTCCCATTTCCATGAAATGGACTTCAGGCCATCTCCGTCAGAGAGATCAGAAATGCGAGCTGCGGCTGCATGTAGCCTACAATTTCCAGAGTGCAACCTGAATCGGATTAAAATGTAGTTGCTGTCTGATTTTAATGTGTTGATCTATTAACTATATGTATGTGTGTATATATATATATATATGTATGTATGTGTATTATATATGTATATACACAGGTATATATAATATGAAGATGTACATACATATACATAAAATATATTCATATATACATGTGTATATGCTCATATATATTTATATTTATATATGTACATGAGGTTTTCTAAGCCAATATATAGCCTACAGTGATTCTTATGTATGGCTTACTGGTCCCGTTACTATTCAAGTTTGATACTAATAGTCCCATTCAACCCATCATTGAAAAAGAATGCCCACTATGAAATGAGCACCCAACTTGAAGATCTCTAGTGAGAAGAAACATGAGATCTCTGGAAGTAACTTTTACCTTTTAGAAAGTCCATCAGTTAATCATGTGCCAAGTGCTGGAAATAAAAAGGAAGACAAAAAAAGACAGTGCCTTCTCTCAAGGAGCCCATAGTCTAATGGGGGAGACCATGTGTAAATAATGTACAAGCAAGATACATATAAGATACATTTATCATGGGAGATGATCAACAGAGGGAAGCAGAACTATCAACAGGGTGATCAGAGGAAAAGCTTTTTGTGGAAGAGGAGATTTTAGGTAGGACTTGAAGAATGGCAATGAAACCAGGAGGCAGAGATAAGGAGGTGAGTAGCCTAGATAAGGGAGTTCTAAAGGTTAGGAAGTCTTTCCTTATGTAATCCTTAATTGGGGCATAGGGAATCATAGCAGATCACTTGGCCTAGAGTCAGGAAGACCCGAATTCAGACCCGAGTCTGACCCCAGACACTTACTAGCTGTGTGACCCTAGTCAAGTCACTGAACCCTGTTTGCCTCAATTTCCTCATCTGTAAAATGAGCTGGAGAAGGAAATGGCAAACTACTCTAGCATCTTTGCCAAGAAAACCCCGAATTCAGATACAAGTGAAATGACTGAACACCAATAGATCCCATAATTTGCCTTTTTTAAAGTTCTGCTCCTTGCTATTAGTTCCACTCTGTGGGACTAAACAGAACAAGTCTAATATTCTTTTTAAGGTCTCTGTTTGCTATTGTTGATAAGGTCTGTTTCCCTCATACTCTTTGAGTACGAAAACTGCTTTATACTTCCAAGTTCTCTCAGAGTATCTCATATAGGATATGAGTTCAAGCACATCTATTTAAGTCACTGGGGAAGAGGAGAGATAATGCTGGGAAGAATGGCACTGGGTGTGGAAGGGAGAGAAGACTCAATTTACCTGACTCCAGAAGGTGGGACGAGGAGCAGTGTATGGTGAGGTGGGAATTCCAGTGAGTCTGACCAGCCAAACACAAGACTAACATTCCTCACCATCCCCAAGTGGACACCACCAACCGGCAGGTCTCCTGTTACTGGGGATCTTCAAGTTGAGGAGGCACCTCAAAGGCTAAGACTGGCCCTGGTAGATGTCTAGGCCAGCTAGGTTTTCAGAGAGCTCCTTGTTTCTCTGGCAAAGCTCAGAGTCTTCTTTGCCTCCAAGTGTTTGGACCCCTGTGGTCACTTTGTCAGATTCAGCAACAAGCCACTGGTAGGAGTCTTTTTTTCTGAAATCATCCCCCATGCTGAGTTTCTGAATGGTTTGGCTGGTGTGCTTCTATTATAGAGCTTAAAATGTGGGAAGAAAATGTACATCATTATGGTGCCTCTGGGTATTTGAGGAAATTAAGGCCCAGGATGGTAAAAAGATTCAGCAAGTTTACAAAGAAAATGAGTAGCAGTCTCACCTAGAACTGGATGACTTTGGTGTGTCACTTAACTTCTCTGAGACTCTATTTTCTTATGGGTAAAACAAGGGGTTTGAAGTCAATGACCTGTGAGAATCCTTTCAGATCTATGCCTGAGACTCTGGACGTGAGGTTGTGGGGAGAAGGCATAAAACATAACTGTATTAATTGAAGTTTTTGAAGGGCTACCCTGTGGAAGGATTAGACCTATGTTGTTTGCCTCCAAAGACAAAACCAGGTGGAAATTTGGGTTTGAAGTCAACAAAAACTCTCTGAAAATGAGAGCTATCCAGATATGGAATGGACGACCTTGAAAAGGATGGATTTTGATAGTGATTTGTCCCTAGTGGAAGAGTGAAGATTCTTTTTTGGGAATGGGGTGCACTAGATGGCTGCTGAGACTCCTTAGAACTCTCAGATTCTTGTGGATTTCTGTCACTTCCATAATTCAGCCTTTATGAACTCCATGAAGCTGGCTTCCCCACCCCTGGCCTAGGCAGAACATCCACTGATGACCACTCACTTGAACCTATAGCATGACTGTTCCAAGGGTGGGACACCACTTCTGGAGTATAGGGCTTATCCCACTCACCCGACTGGCCCTAAGTGATTCTGTTCCAGGGGTAGCACTGAACCTGTAGTCTGGAAGCTGTTTGGTATTCATGTTTCTAAGCAGGAAAGGAAGATAAGGGAGCCTGATGTAATTATAACACTTTGAAGTCTGCAAACTGCTTTGTATTTGCAAATTCATTTGATCTACACAACAACCCTTGGAGGTAGGTCATATTATTATCCCCATATTTACAGATGAGGAAACTGGGGCTGAGAGGGAAAGAGACTTTCTTAGGAAGGAATAATGATAATGATGGCAATAATAGCTAGAATTTATATAGCACTTTAAGGATTGCAAGAATACTTTACATATATTATCTTGTTTGTTCCTTACAACAACCTTGTGGGGTAGGTGCTATCATTATCTGAAGAAACTGAGACAGACGTTAACCAAGGTCATGCAATTGGAAAATGTCTAAAAGCAGGATCTGAACTCAGGTTTCCTTGATTCCAAGTCCAGCGTTCTATTCACTGGACCGTTTAATTTCTTGTTGGTGACTTGGGCTTATCCATATCAGTCAGAAGACATGAAAGGGAAAGGTGGAGTGTTTTTCTAAATGAAATGCCTCTAGGATGATCCCCTTGCCCAGGTCAAATGTGTTCCCAGCACGTATGTCTTGTGATTTCCGTCTCCCATCTCTTCAGGTGAACAATGGACCTCATTGTTGTCAGGAGTTCCTTAAGGCCTGGGCCGCCATTGTTTCTCAGTGAGTTGTGTCCAATTGTGCAGTCCACGGGCAGGGTGAAGAGCAGATCAGTTGGGCTGCTTGCTGGAATTCCTGTCGAGGCTTGCATCAAAGGTATCTTGACCCACCTGGTTGAAAAAATGACACACAGGCCGGAAATGTCTGTCCTCAGAGCCCAGACAGACATGAACTGACAAGCAGTATGTTTGTCCCGTTCCCTGATTGTGTGTGTGCTTTGGAGGCTGTGAGTCAGCGCTGGTGAATAGGGTTTCATTCTGCTGGGAACTCTTTTGCATAAAGGGTCTGAGATGCAATGGTTGGGGCTTGGAACCAAAGCGAGATGTTTGAGAGAGGGTAAGACGGGCTGTTTTTAAGGAGAAAGTGTTACAGAGAGCTTAGGGTTACCACCTAGAATCTGGACTAGGCTCTCTAGATGCCAAACCACAGAATCTCAGGCATTCACGGGGCCTCCGACCTTCCATAATCAAATTCCTGCTGCCTTGAGCCCTAATGCAAGTAGCAAACCTCACACAGGCAGCAGCCCTTCATTTCCGTGTATTCCTGGGAGAACACATGGTCACTGGGAATGCCTGCTGAGTGCTCTTTTCTCCTACGTGCATCTTCGCAGAACAGCCAAATATACAAAGAGAAAGGTTTTTACTTTACTTTTTTTTAAAAAAACATACTACAATGTGTCAGAAAGAAATGTGTTTGTCTAGCTACCTATTTATAGATAAATAATATAGACATAGGTTGTATTATATATTTATCTTTCAATCTATATATGCGTATATATGGATTGTATATATTTATCTCTTCCTATCTATGTGTGTACCTATACATGCATCTGTTTGTCACTTTTTGTCTCTGTATCTCTCTCTGTCTCTCCCTGTCTCTGTCTATCTCGCTGTCTCTCCCTTATTATACCTGTGATTTCATTAGTATAAGGAACTGCTGGTGAGAATCTACCAAGGCAGATGAGCACCTGCTGAATTGTAGTCTGTCTAAAAGCTGCCCAGGGCACTAACAGGTTAAGTGATTTTTCTCGTGGTCACAGGGTCAAGAGGTTCCAGAGGCAGAATCTGAATTCACAGCTTGCTGACTCCAAGGCCAGCTCTTTCGCCCCTATACCATGCTGTCTTTCATATATATATATCACAATAAATAAAATTATATAATATATACTATATATAATATTAATATAAATAAATACAATTTAAAATATTATAAGTATATACATACATAGAATACACCAACATATTAACACATATAACATATATGCATTAACATGTAGAATTTATATTTATTATATAATATGTTAGTAACAGTAATAAACTTATGTTTGTTAATATATAATATATGTTCTCCCTATATATTCTTCAACAAAAAACCCAGAGTAATTGAATAATATCCTTCAATTGCCCATACAAGGTCATGCAATCTGTAGTTGGAGTTCTCTTTTCATGCCTCGGTGAATTCAACTCAGTGAGTCCAACATCTGTTGCACTGCCCTCTGCTGGTGTGTCTGGTCTGTGCCCTTTCAGCCATCCGGGATCTTAGATCTTAGCAGGGGTAACCTCAAGCTTCTGCTGCACATGGGGTCAAGGATTCTAGGTCTTCAGGGTCTTTAGCTCTAATGATAAAATATCAGTTAGGGGTTGTTTCCTCTTGAGACCTAGCCCATTTGTTTATAACTTAACTATATCTTGGCTTACAGATACGCCCTAGAAATAAGGTCATTGTATCTCCTCAAAGAGTAATACCAATTTCTTCTCTTTCGGGACCAACATTTACCTGGGGCTATAGGAGTGCCAGCTGTATTACCTCACTTGGCAGATAGGATAGCTGGAAACTCCAAACCTGGTGTTGTTTTCCCTCTCTGTCAATAGAGTGAATCATCCTGGTCACTGTTCATTCTGGACTTGTTAGGGCATCTTGATTGAAATTCACTGTAGAACAGGGGGAGAAGAGAGGACAGCTGTAGATCCAGAGAGCAAGAAGTACCGTGGCAATAAGAAAAGACTTGGGTTTAAATTCTGCCTCCCATATTTGTTATCTGTGAGTCCTTGAGCAATCTCTTTTCCTTACTGTTCAATCAAAGACTTGGGCTACATGGTCTTTAAGGTCCCTTCAGCTCTGACACCCTATGATTCCTATAATTGGGGGCTCTCAGGGACAGTTCTACTGGTCATCACTGCACCCTGAGTTTTCTTTCCTTTTTTTTAAGCAGGATATTCATTTGGGTGTGTGTTTGTGTGTGTGGGGTTCTGCTTTCAGTTTTCTTGGGTCTATCTGATCTCAAATCTCAGTCTTCTCTCTAGCTCAGCAAGGTTCCACAGCAGGAATCTAAACCATAGCTACTTAGGTTTCCTCTGAACTGTGAGAAGGATTTTTTTTAGCTTCAGGTCCTCCAAGTCTGTCATTCTGTCTTTTTCTTTGTACTTGCATCATGCTCTAACTTTCTTTCTTTCTTTCTTTCTTTCTTTCTTTCTTTCTTTCTTTCTTTCTTTCTTTCTTTCTTTCTTTCTTTCTTTCTTTCTTTCTTTCTTTCTTTCTTTCTCTCTCTCTCTCTCTTTCTTTCTTTCTTTCTTTCTTTCTTTCTTTCTTTCTTTCTTTCTTTCTTCCTTTCTTCCTTTCTTCCTTTCTTCCTTTCTTCCTTCCTTCCTTCCTTCCTTTCTTTCTTTCTTTCTTTCTTTTTCTTTCTTTCTTTCTTTCTTTCTTTCTTTCTTTCTTTCTTTCTTTCTTTCTTTCTTTCTTTCTTTCTTTCTTTCTTTCCTTTTTTCTTCTTTTCTCCCCTTCTTTTTGCCAGAAGCCTGTACTATCCATTGCATCAGCTATAGGGGGTAATCTCTACTGCTGTAACATCTGTATTAAGTGTGTGAGGCTAGTCAAAATGTTTACCAGAATGATTTAATAGGGAGATCAATTGCCACTGCTTTTCTGTTTGTTTTAACTATGCAATCACTGTATCAAAGAAAAGAAGAAGAAAATCCTTTGGAAAAAGAAAAGCTGTAACCACCCTGAATATGCATGGGAAGGGAAGAGAAATAAGAGAAGTGCTGCTCAGGTTCATTTTTTTTTTTTTTGTCTTGCCAGTTCAAACCTTGCTGTGTACCAAAGTGTAGAGGAGAGGAGTAGGTTTTGGAGAGTGCCTGAAATGGAATCCTCTTAATAATACATTGATTTCCCATGTAAGAAGAAAGACTGTTCAAGTAAAAATGGATCTATAATACTAAAGAGGAATCATAGAGAGAATTCATGACTGAGACTCAGAAGACCAGAATTCACAGAATAATAGGGTGGTGGATTGACATCTATAATGGACTTTAGAATTCATCTGGTTCAATTCCTGACTTTTACAGATGAGAAAACTGAGGCTTGTAGCAGTTCCAGCTCTAAACTAGTGGTGTGACCTTGGGAAAGTCATTTCACTTCTTTGACGAGAGAACACCATCTGTGAACAAGATGAAAACAATAATATTTACTCTATGGATTAGGTATATCATCAAAGTTTAATGACCTTACACTTGTGGATGTGTTTTTTCAGTTAAACATATTATACATCAGGATAGGAGTGGCATGCTTATTTATCGGAGGTACCTATATGTACCAGCCTGAAGAGATATGGTACTCAAAGAATAAGTTCCCAGTAGATTCAAATGACATTTCCATTAAAAATAAAAGTTCCACCTTCCCTAAGAGAGGAAACTGTTCTAAAAGAATGGGAATGAAAGAATTTATAAGATCTATGTTCTAGAGAACTAGGAAAAAATTGAGTCTTATTTGGTGTGATTTCTTTTTTGCCACTGATTTTTATTATTCCTCCTTAGAATATAAGCTTTTTGAGGGTAAAGTCCTTGGATAGCCTTTGTAGTCTCAGGGGCCTAGCACAGTATATATGATAGATCTTTAAGGTTGCATTGAATTTTTAAAAATTTCAGCCATTTCCCTTCCTTTCTCCACCTTCCAATTTTCCTTCATTTCCTTTTTTGATGCAGTAAGGATAAGCCAGTTAAGCAAGAGTAAGCTACTGTAACATATGAAACAAGACACAGTTGAAATGAACTTTCCTCCTCTGCCTTTGATTCATAAATTCGGATGGTAGGATTGGTGGATTTTGCTGGAGAAGAGTAGTGATTATTTAGTGTAGACCTCAGTGACTTGCTGCCAAATCTGTAGGAGGTTTGGTAAGTAGGATCTGTTGTGAGATTTCTGTTGATGGATTTTATTCTTCTGCATACATCCTTGACTTTTCTCTCCTTGCTTTGTGGTGTTAGGCAGAGCCAGCTATCCAGAGAAACAGAGCAGGTATCCATCAAAATCATGTGACTTCAGAGGTATCAAAAATATCCCCTGGCACAAAATATCTACCCATGACATGGTGCCTAAAATGCCAACATTGTGTCACCACTTTAGGCTAAGGAATTGTGCCAGGAGGCTCTCTAAAATTTAAATCTATCACATAGCCATAATTGCCTATTAAAATGTGCTAGCATCGATCGATTTCAATTCAATTCAATAATATTGATTGAGAGACTATGACCAAGCCAATGTGTTAAGCTCTGGCCCACAAAGACAAAAATGAGAGATTCCTCTCTCAAGGAGCTTATTAGTAGCCAAAATTTATATAATGATTTAATGCACTTTACATTTTATCTCATTTGATTTTCAGAATAAACCTGCGAAATAGTTTAGATTATCCCCATTTTACAGATGAGGAACCTGAGACTGAGATAAGTCAAGGGACTTGCCTAGGATCATACAACTGAGTTAGTGTCTGAGGCAGGATTCCAACTAAGGTCTTCTTGACTCCAATTCCAACATTCAATCTCTAAAGAACCTAAGGTGCCCAGATAAGAAAATATAAAGTTTATGTAAAGTAATATAAAATAATTTCAGTAAGGAAAGAGAAATATCGAGGAGGATCTAGAAAGACTTTGTGTTGGAGGTAACACTGGAATTTTAAGAGGCAGTGGTAAGGAGGGAGGAGTGAATTCCAGACAGAAGATTCCAGTAGACTAAAGGCACGGAGGTGTAATGTAGGAAATAACTAGCAAGCAGACCATGCTGACTGGAGTGAAGAGCACACGCCATTACTCTAGTAAAACCATGTGATGATTAATGGTTGGGAAAGCTGCTGGTGTAATGGTCCTCTGGGCATTCCCTTCTTTTGTTTCCTTTCAATCTGATCTTCGCATAGCTATTTCTATATTTTTCTAGATGTTTTGTCCTTTAGATGTGACTGCTTCCCAGCCTGAATGAAAGCCCTATGCACTGAAATTCTATATTGTCTTTCTTCCAAAGAACCCCAAGTGTTTCCATATAGCTTCCATATTCTCATGTATTTCTATGAAGCAGAGGAGATAGTGATATATCCTTTTTGCAGAGGGACAAAGTAGAGCATCAGAAGAATCTTGTCCAAGTTAGTGGAAAAGTTGAGAGACTGATCTAACTCTGAAGACAACAGGCTATCCCTTGCACTAGGGTTCAATGGTTCTTTAATTCAATTAAATATTTATTGAATTATTCAATTCAATTAAATAAATATTATTATGATTAATTATTCAGTTAAACAAATATTATTATTATGGGAAATGTTGTGACATGTGCTTGGAGGATACAAAGATGAATGAGACCCAAGGTTTATTCCTTCAGGAAGCTTGCCCTTTAGTAGAGGAGACAAATGCATAGATAATTGACATAAGACAATATTGAAGCCCAACCAAAAAAAAAGTATGTTATGGGTATTTAGAAAAAGAAAATCACATTGTAGAGGGAATGAGGAAAGGCTTCATGACAGGAGTCATGAGATCAACTTTCAAATGTGGGTAGAAATATGGATATTTTAATAGGTGAAATAGAAGAGGAGCATTCAGAGCAGTGGGGACAGTACAAAGGAGGGTATTGTGAAAAATGGAAGGAAACTTTGGGCCTGTTCAAGAAGCAGAAAGTCCAATGTGCCTGGAGTGTGAGCACTTCTGAGAGACGAGGAAGTTAGGGTGGGGCCATATTTGTGAGAGCTGAGGAGTATGGTTTTATTTGGTGAACAATGGGAAGTCTCAGAGAATTTGGTCCAGTGGAAGCTACCTTCTTCTTAGAGTGGTGCCCAGCGTAGTCAATGGCAAGATGTAGAAATATCCCATACACCTCTCCTTTCTAAAGTAGTTGAGAAGCAAGGATCCTACAGACATTGCAACCTGTTTATCCTGAAATGTTTCAGGGATATCTGAAGCACTTAGATAAACAGAGGAGGAAATCATTTTGTCAAGAACATGACTGCCCTTCAGTTAACCAGGGTTGACTATGACAAGGTTATGCCGTATTTCATTATCCTGTTGACTCACAAAACCTGAGCACGCAAGCACTCTGAATGGGGAGATGACTTGACATTGCTTGTGTGTATGTGTGCGTGTGCGTGTGTGTATGTGTGTGTGTGTATGTGTGTACAGCATGGTAGATCCCTGACACATCTGATGCTAGGTTTTGGATTTCAGCTTCACTGTCCTCTCCCACTATCTAAGTGACCCTAGGATGAAACCTACAGGACAACAATCCTCCTTCACCATGTTTGTTTGCTATTTACCGTTATAACACAGGAAAGCTCTAAGAGCCTTCTCCTATAGCTACATCCCACCCAACCTGAAATAGGGACACTGAGTCACTGACAGTCAGTGATTTCTGTGGGTGGGAAGATTAATTTCCATTAGAATATAGGTCCTTGCCCTCCAAACTATGCCTGGTTATTTGCATACACACCTCACCTCTCTTTCCCAGGAAGGGCAACTACTACAAACTTCAATACCAAGAGGCCTGTAAAAATTTATGCACCATTCTCTTGACAATAGATCAGCGGATTAATAACTTTGATAATTGCTGAATGGTAAGCTAGAAGTAAGATTGCAGAGTGTGCCCCACCTTCTTTTTTAACTCTCCTAAGTATGTGATGGCTTTATGTTGCCCTCAGCTTGGTATCTGACTTAAGTTTGCAGGCCCTTATTTAATCTGATCCATTAGACTGTGATTTCCTTGACGGCTGGGACTGGTTTTTTTTTTTGTTTGTTTTGTTTTGTTTTGTTTTTGGTAGGGGTATCTAGCACTGATACAGTGCCTGGCATTTATCAGGTTCTTAATGAATGTTTGCTTTCTGACTGACTGATGCTCTAGAATAGACACAGTCTTCCTCCCCTCCCCTAACCATTCAAACTTATCAACCTGTGTCCCATCTCAGACTGGCTCTAATCTGAATACCACATTCACACCTACCTGTTAATGGCTTATCTTTTCCAGATGCATTTATATTTTACTAGAGAACTCCAGAAGATTTCCAAATTAAACAGAAATGAATGAATGAATACTAATCATAGAACCATCTGATCATGGATTCAGTGCTGAAAGGGAACTCAGTGGCTATCTTGTCTAGCTTTCATTTTAAACATCAGTAGACTAGGGCCCTTAGAGCTTAAGTGACTTGCCCAGGGTGACTCAGGTAGAAGGAGTAGGGCTAAGATCTGAAATCACCTTCTGGTTCCAAATTGAGCATGTTTTCCATTGTATCATACAACATTTCACCAGCATGGGTTGTGGATGAATATATTTGGGGAGGTGATTGCCCTTAGGGTTCTCCCATGGTTGATGCTGACTGACTCTTTGGGGCTTTTCAGATTCTGCTAAGCAGGTGGCTTAGGAGTAAAATCAATTGTGTTGGTGAAGGTTGTCTCTGACACCTGCCTATAAGTGTTATGAAAACAGCATCTGACTGGCTGAATATCCTTGAAACTGTACCGTGACAATGCACCTATCAAACATTTATGAAGGGTTATTGTGCACATGTCCTGCAACACCTCACATAAACTGGGCAAACCTCATTGTCTACCACAGCCACAAACAGAAAAGTAGGCCTTGGAGTAACCAAAATAAATGCAGTGGGGAAACTCACCCAATACTTCACCTCCAAGAGATGAGGCAGGCTAGAAATAGTCCAAAGTTCAAGAAGGGTTTAGACAAATCATGACTGCTGGAGCAGTAGCAGGGCATTAAGGGAAGTGAGGGATGTTTGAGGGACATCCCTAGCTAACCTTTCGAGCTTGAGTCATGGAGGGAAACTCTGCCTTTCCAAAGCACATTCGTTTCAGGGACAATACATGCCAGTTTCAGAGACGGTGCAGGACTAGATGAACCACTGGACTGACCCTGAGCGGTTGATCCTTTGTCCTCATGACCAGTGGTAGGTGAGGCTAGCTCGTCCTGTGCCTCTTGCTACACAGTCTGTCTTGTCTCAGCTTGTGAACAAAGAAGACGCAGCGGCATATGTACTAGGTACTCCCCCATTGCGACTGATCAACAGGATGCCGAGGAGTTTGCTAGCCAATTTAGAAGCATTTTGTTTTGGTCTTAGGGCAGGATTAGAGAAAAGATTCTCATAAAGAACACTCAGTCTGGCTAAAGATTTCTTTTTTAAAATACCTTGCTACCTTAACAAAGCGGAGGCCTTGTTTTCACCAAATCTTTGCGGATAATTAGTGTCAGTGATTTCTCTTGGAGGAATCACATTGTTCCTGTATTCAGAGACATAAGTGGTTGCTTTTGAGCCAGCTAGCATGGTTTAGATTTTGAGCTGTAGCTTTGGATTTTCTTGTTCGTCGTATTGATTGTTCCAATTTGTATGCTGTTTTGCTCCGAAGGCTGTTGATCCGGTTTGTTTCTGTTTACTTTGGCCATGGTGATAGGGTTCCAATTCTGTACCATCATCTTGGATTTTCAGCTGTTTCCCTCAATTTTGGAGTTAATAGGTTTTTTGTTTGTTCGTTTGTTTTGTTTTCTTTTACTGGACTTTCCTGCAGGGCATAGCTAGGCCTTGACCCAGATTCCTGCCCTGAATGTCTTTCTTTGGTCCAGGTATAAGAAGAAACTCCCACCTTCTGTTTCCCACTCCCCAGACCAATTGTGACTTCTGGTTCCAGTCTCATAATTTGACATCATCCCAATAGATGTGGAAATTGGCCAGGTTGGGTCTAGTATGTAGGTCAAAAGATGAATGCCTGACCCCTGATCTGGTTTCTGAATCTTACTTCAAAATTAATTTCAAAACAAGGAATCTTATAATCAATGATAATCTGCTTCCCTGAACCAAGAATAGATCCTGCCTTAACTTTTATTTCTTGGGAAAGGAAATCTTGTAGCTGTCTGGGGGGAGCTTGTGTGTCTGTCTCTTAGGGCCAGACTATGACAATATTTTGTTATCTCTTTCACCGCCACAGAATTTGAGTCAGAACTTGAACAGGGGTCACGGAGGGTCTGAAGTCAGAAATTTCATTTTTCTCCAAACAAGATCTGTCTCCCAAATAGGGACATTAACTAAAATGGGATTTCCCCCGTTGTTGAATGGGGACAAAACTAGAGTCAGTCTTATAAATGTACTCACTATGGATATCTTTTCATTGGAGGAACTCCAAAGGGTTGCAAATATTTTGGATAGCTAAATGTCACTTATCTTCAGTCCCTAGTCAATCCAAACTAGGAACAAGGAGGAAAAAAAAAAGATAGTCCTTATTGGATGATGAGCAAGTAGGGGTGGTAGCTTTTGGGCAGGGGGCATAATGGGGCTCTGGGGAATAAATCACCTAAGTTGTTTGATGTCTGAGAACCAGGGTATCACTGAAAGGCTGAGCTCACAAGATCACAGGAGCATTAAGGCTGGCCTAAGACCAGATTGTGACTTTAGCTAAGAGACACTTGTCCTTCCTCCTATGACTTTGATCTTTTCACTTCCTATCTGTCAAGTTCCTACAGTCTTCACCTTGCTAAGACCTTGATAGTTCAGAATGGGACCAAGATGAGACATTCAAGTACTCTGGCAAGCCAAGATGATGAACTCCCAACATGATATGAACATAATCTAGCTTCTTAAAAGAGTGACAGCTTCACATAAACAGTCTACCCTGATGAGAGTTTCTTCACTGCTTAGCGTCCATAGAAATTAGTGGACAGAAACTCTATTCATCCTTTGATAGAAATAAATGCTTCCATTTACCATTTGTTGCTCTGTCTTGGTTGACTCTTCAAGACCCTATTTGGGGATTTCTTGGCAAAGATACTAAAGTGGCTTGCCATTTCCTTTTCCATCTTATTTTACAGATGAGGAAGCTGAGGCAACTAGGGTTAAGTGACTTGCCCAAGGTCACATAGCTAGTAAGTGTCTGAAGGCAGATTTGAACTCATGGGGATGAATTCCTAACTCCAAGCCTGGCACTCTGTCTGCTATGCCACCTATCCAATTACCCCAAACACTACAGTTTTTTCATATATATATACATACACACAATATAATTTATGGAAGTGCTTGCATGCCCTTATTTATGTTAGGTGGCATTTGGTAGACAAAGAGTTGGTTTTTTCTTCATCACTGTACATCCCCAAAGGTGTGTTAGTGTCCACTTGACACTTGGAGCCTCCATTGTAACACATGATTTGACTTATTGTCAGTGCCAGCTGATGCTCATCAGCCCTGTGTGGGTGAGGAAGACTTAAAAAGCAGACAGTTCCCAGTAGGCTTTGAGTAAACACATCATAACACTGCTGTTTGCATGGTCCATAGAATCCATCCTGGCCCTATTTAATTTTCTGTGTTTCCTTGGGTCTGGCTTGGCTAATTGAATGGTGCTTCTGGGTTGACCGTTTCTTGGCACTTTCACTGGTGTTCCCCTTTCCCTCTCCCCCAGTGATGTGTAGAAAGAGTCTTGCAGAATACCATGACTTTAAGTTGGTGAGATTTTGGGTGCTGCTCCTTTCTCAGCTCTTCTAACCTGTACTTTCTTCCCTGACTTTTCTGGCATGCTTCCTGGTCAGATTTTAACTTTAACTCATCATGTACCCTGATCCCTCAGCTTTCAGCAGTGGATTTGGTAAGACTGGCTCATGAAACTTAGAAGTGCTTTTCACAATATGAATATCATTGAGCAGAGAAAATAGAATTTTCTGGCATTAAAAAATATGCATTTATATAAAGTAATATTAATAATATCCCCTGTTATATACTGCACTGCAACTTAAGTTTCTGCCAACGTGGCATCCTAACTTCTGACTTTGATATAGGGCCTTCTATTGAATGATAGTGACAAAAATCTTAATAACAGTAACTAGTATTTATATCATATTGTAACAATATTTACATAACATTACATATAATGCTATATGCTATATATATCATATAGAATATATGTGTGTATATATGCATATATACATATTGTATATTAAAATATAAAATGGAATTTTTACATGTTATCTCCTTTGATCCTCCAACAAGCCTGTTTAGTGTCACCATTTTACAGATGAAGAAACAGAGACTGAGAAAGGTTAAGTGATGTGACTAGGATAATACAGCTGCTAAGTTTCTGGGGCAGGATTTGAACTCCAAACCTGAGTGTTAGCTCTCTCGGGATTATCTTTTACTCTGACTCACATATCTTGGTGCTTTGCCTAGTTGCTCAAACTCCTTTCCTATGCTAGCTAAATCGATCACCTATTGTGTGCTTTTTGTTTAGTAAACGTTTATAGGTTATTATGTTTTCCCCTTCCAGGAAATATGTCCATTTTGAAAAAGCCTACGGGAGACAGCGCTTTAACATAAAAAGTGTAACTCTAAGGCTGGGAACACTGAGTACTCTGACAGGTTGGGTCCACACACACACACACACACACACACACATACGATCATACCAGATACATACACAGACACACACATACAGACCAGTCTCCAGTTGGTTTGACCATTTTGATTGACTTGATGGCTAAAGGGCATTATGCCTTCTGTGAACCAACTTGATCAGTGAGTTAGATCAGATGACCTAACCCATTTTAACTTCAAGCCCTTTGAAAAGGAATCTTTGTGGAACTGAATCCAGATTTCTAAATGTGGTATAGACAAAGTGTCTGCTAGAGTACCAGGCTGGCAAAGCCAACTGTTTTAGCAGTGTGGATGCCAGCTACAAAATGATTGTTAATATTTCGCTCATCTAGTCTTCACTTGAAAGTCAATTTCTTCTCAGGTCCAGAGTAAGCAGTTACCCTGTAAGTCAAGGCTGATGGAATCTCCCAGTGAATTATTTCAGCTCGGTGTGGCTCCATCATTCTGCCAAGTTCATCAGTACATGTATTCATAAAAATGGCAGAAAATCTTGGGAGTGGTGAATGTCTGGTTTTGCTTTGTGTTTTCATGCCAAGGTACCTAGGGGCAATGGTATCTTATTTTTATGAATTTGGAAGGAACTCAAGGCCAGATGTTCTCCCCTGACATGTTGAAAATGTGTGGGTTAGATCTCCAGCCATGATTTCTTTCCCCACACCGTGAGGGTGAGGAATGCACTTAGAACAAAGCCTTACCTTTTAAGGGTGGCACAGAAACCATCCCACAATAATAATAACCTAGCTCCCTCCTCCTCCGGGAAGGACGAGAATGAATTTTAACATGATCTGTTCTTGCTTCTCCTCATGGCCTAGAAATGCTTTCTCTTGGTGACAGAAGCATTTTTCAGCAACCCCAGGGTAAAGAGCTAAAATTTAAAAAAATGTTTGTTTTTGTTTTTGTTTTTTGCTTAGGACTCACTGAAGAAAACAGATATATACAAAAAGGTAATTACAGTTTAGCACATCTTTAATAAAAAAAGGGTCTTACCTCAAGCAGACTTTCTTTAAAATTAATTTAAAATCCAATGCCTCTTCTGCTCCTCTCTGTCCTTTTCTTAACTCTCTGCTCTGGGAGAAAGGACAAGAAAGGTTTCTTGGCCTCACATGATGGAGAAAGGGGGTCCAGCATCCTTTATTTCTACCATGAAATCTGTGGAGAAAATTACATAATATCCATGTAAAAACTGCTGGTTCCCAGAAAATATAGTGGCCCTTGGAAAATCTACAAAGTTCCACATAAATGAAGCTGTTTAAATGGGCTCCAGCAGAGGTACAGATGACTTCTGGGTGGGAAGATGGGTGAGGGAGAGTTAGAGAAAACATTTGGAGAAATCCTGGGACTAGCTGATCACCCCTGCCTTTTTGGTCCATCTGTAAAACCATGTAACAAAAAGCCAAAGAGTCATTTTTCCCATGTGTAAGGAAAGGGATGTTTTTTGGCAAAGAAGAGAGCAGACCCCGATGTGTTTGTGTGTGTGTGTGTGTGTGTGTGTGTGTGCACGCGCATGCAATAGGGTCTGAAAATCATGAGCTGAACTATGTCTGTACAGTTGACCTTTTGTCATACAGCAGAAGCAACCACCATGAATGACTTTACTATCATTCAGTCAGAATTAGGAAACATTCCTACCAATACTGACATTCTCCCCATGCAATGAAATCAGGGTGGATTGGTGGACAATCCCTTTGAAAGTTAATTGTTGAAAACTCGTAGATTAACTCTCTCAAGCTGATACCTATTGATTTGACTGCAAAATCTTCACTGGGCCTTAATCTTAAAACAAACAAAAAATCTATATTTTACCTGTTTCTCTCCCACCATCCTCTTCCTTGAAAACAGAAGATTGAAATCTGTCTTTTGGAGCAAGTTTAGCATTTCCTGTTGGGTTGTTCCTTCTCTTTACCTACTCCTCTCCATCTTATGGCCCTAACTAACCAGAAGCTGATTTGTATGACTTTTGAGGCTCCTTAAGGAATTCACTTTTTAGCCACTCTATAGCCATCTTGGATTGCTGTCAGAGACAACAGAGGAAGAGGAGAGTATGCAGTAAAGCCTTTTAGTATAGCCTCAGTGCCCTTACTGCTCTTTCCATACTTATTTCCCCTATCTTTCCAGGATAGATCATTTCTTCCTCCTACTTTTTTTGTGAAGTATTCAAAATATAGGTAATTTTAAAAAAATGGAGCATGTGTCCATGACGCATGAACAGCAAGCTGTAATCATAGAGTTGAGTTGAGATCTTGGTAATGTGGAGCCATTTCGGCAAACAAAAACAAAATAAAACTTTGCATGCTTGAGTTATTGTATTTGAATTGAGAGGACAATGGGAGAACCACCATTACCGACTCTTTCATCCTTCCTTTGGCCAACTGGATGTTCACTTAGTTTTGGGAATTATTCCATTAACTGTCACCTGTGGCTCTAAGAAACTATAGCATGTCCAATGGCCACACCCTGGCAGAACCATCTTGTCAGTCTGGCTAAACCAGGTTGAGGGTAGTTGACCAGTCTGAAACCTATTGGTGAGTCAGGAGAACGTCTGCCTCAAGCCTGTGAAGACTTCTACCGGTGGAATGGGTAGATGAGAGCAATTTGCTTCAACAGTCATGAAGGCTGCTGAAGCAGGAGATGTGGAGCGCTTAGAGCTTGGTCAGACATGGAAGATGCCAAGGTCATCCACTGCACCCTGGGCCATCACCAGTCATCTTCACTTTTGTTTTATCACTGGGCTTCAATAGTTCTGAAAGAGAGAGTGAGGCTGATGACCGTGTGACTCTGCCTCACTTAATTCTAGTTCCCACAAGGATCAAAACACCATCTCCTGATATAATCGATCCTCTTTGAAAAAGGACAAACAGCAACCGAACACTAAATAGTCTTTGGTCATGTTTATTTTTTTTTTTTAATAGTAGTTTCTGCCACAAAAATTTTCCTTCAATCCAAAGCTTCACACTCAGGGTACCTTAAATGTTCTTTGTGGTAATGACTGACTGTGTCTATCCTAAAAGCTCTAAAAGTGAAGAGGCTCTCTCATTCTACAGTGTCTCCCTTGGTGATTTTATCTTTCATGGTTTCACCAATCACCCTAACCAGATATTGTCACTCCCATGTGCCATAGTCACACTTCTCCTGTTCCCTAATGTACTGCTTTTCCTGGCTGGTCCTACCAGCTCCTTCAACTCGACCTGTTCAAAACTGAATTCTTTGTCTTCTTCTCTAAACCTGTAAAACGAGTGTACTAACAGTGTTTGCTTCAAAGGGTTGTTGTGGGGATCGAATGAGATAGTATTTGTAAAGTATTTAGCAGAGTGCTTGGCATGTAGTAAACCCTTAGTAAATGCTTAGTTGCCTCCACCCCATTTCCGAGTGTCTTCTTGTTGATAGTGCTACCATGATATGCCAGGCATCCAGGTTCCAAACTTTAGAATCATCTGTGACCCTTCTCCTTCCCTTCCCTCCAACATTTAATCATTTAAAAAAGTCCTGCTAATTGTGTCTCCAAAATATCCCCCAAATCTCCCTCTCCAGGGAGAAGATTCCAGGCATGAGCAATAGCCAGTAAAAATGCCCCAAATTGGGAGATGGAGTGTCTTGTTCAAGAACAGAAAAGAGGTCAGTGTCCCTGGATCAGAGAGTCTGTGAGACTGAGTACAGTGTAAGAAGACTGGAGAGGTAGGAGGGGGCCAGGGGATTTTATATTTGATCCTGGAAGTACTAGGAGGCCACTAGAGTTTATTGACTTGAGAAGGGGAGGAGGGGGTGACATGGTCAGACCTGCACTTTAGGAAGATGAATTTGACAAGTTGAATGAAGGATAGACTGGTGAGGGGAGAGACTAAGGCAAAGGTTATAGCAGTGGTTCACATGTGAGGCAAAGAGAGCCTGCACCAGCCCATTCCCCACACTTGGGACCTCTCCTTCCTAATTTTCATTTGTTGAAATGTTCTTCCATTAAGGCCCATCTCTGGTGCCACCTCCTCCTCCCTGAAGCCTCAATGGATCTTGCCAGCTGAAAGTAATTTCCTCTGATCCCCTCCACAAGAAGGCTTTCTATTGCATCCAGGATAAAACATAAACTTCCCAGGTTGGCATTTAAAACCTTTCCTCATCTGACTCCAGTTACCTTTCTAAATTCCTTTTCATGTAGCCTATGTTCCAACTGGCTTACTTGCTATTACTTAAATTCACCCTTCCATCCACCTTTGTGTCTGGAACGTTATCCCTCCCACCCCTCCCTCTTAGCGGCTCCAACTTCCTTCAAGGGTCAGCTAAGGTGCTGTATCCCCTGTGAAGCCTCTTCTATTTCTCCCTAGTTCCTAATGACTCCCCTCCTCAAATTACCTTTTGCTTACTTAATCTGTTTATACAAGTTTGTAATAATAACAGTTAGCATTTATATAGCATTTAATCATTTTATGAATACTATCTCATTTGATCCCTATAAACATTCTTAAAGGTAGAGGCTTTATTCCCATTTTACAGAAGAAGAAACTGAGGCAGACAGAACTTCAGCGTCTGGTCCAGGATCATACGGCTGGTAGGTGTCTGAAGCCAGACTTGTGGTCAAGTCTTCCTGGGTCTCTCCACTGTGCCACCTGGATGCTCCCTCAGCTCAATGATACTTTGTCACCTTTGTCTTTCTAGTACTGTGTGTATATGCCTTGCCTTTAATAAACACTGATTGAACTGATATCCATTGGAAGAAAGTGAAGGCTGAGGTGGAACAGTGTTTTGATGGTAGCCATCATTAGTCTATTCATAGTATTTAGAGCTGGAAGGGATTTTGTAGATTATCTAGTCTGATTCTTTCAATTTACAAATAATGAAGCTGAGGCCCAGAGAGGGTAAGCCAGTTTTTCAAGGTCACACAAGTTGTCTCCTCATTCCTTGCTTGGTATTCTTTCAGAACCATGATACTGTTTAGGATAGCCCAGGGCTCTTAGGAAACACAACCAGGGATTTCCATGTCCTTTGTGGTATCTGAAACCATTTGTAACATTTGGATATTTTCATAGCATTTTAGCATTGGAGAGGGCTTTAGTGCATTCTCCTTCTTCTTGCCAGACTACTCCTATCATTTCTCAAAAAGGTTTTGGGATGGATACTCACTAGATCTCCAAGGACTCTGCTGGTTGTTAGAATGCATTTTATTTAGGGGTAGTCTCTGCCAGTTTCTCCCTCTGGCACTCTCCCCTCACCCCCTACTCCAATCAATTAAGTCTTCTGTGTGTTAGATCTTATCAATCCATGGTTCTTCCCAATCCATCTCAAGATGGCAGTTTTTCACAGTAGTTTAGTGTATCCATGTCATTCCGGTACATGTGCATTAGAAAGGTACGTTTAGAGGGTGGTGGGTTGGGTTCCCCCCATCCCCCCAAAGTAAAAACCAGGGCCAGAAACCTTCTCCTCCCAGAATATACCAACTGACAGCTACAAAAACAGACACAAGGGCAGTTTGCATATTTTTTCCTGAGGTCTCAGTCACTACCACAACAAAAATTCATTTTATGACTTTTTTTTTTTAAAGACTTTAGTAAAGAAAAAAAAAATTAGGGAACCACTGAAGTTAACTGAGCTGAACAAGGGAAAAACAACACAAAAAGCCCAGCATGGGCCCAGAGCCTGGGGGCAGGCTACAACTGATGGATCAGGTGACAGGCACATCTTCTCTTTATTTCCATTTTAATCTCTGTCTACTAATTGTCATTAATATCATCAGGGTCGCCAGACCACTAGTGCGGATCTGCCACCTCCCTTCACAGCAGCAGCAGCAGTTCCCAGCCATACCCCCTTTTCCTTCCCCCCACTCCTCTCCACCCTCTTGGGGTTTGCCCCTTGGCTAACCCAGTCTGGCTGGAGACTTGGCGGCAGGAAGGGGAGGCCGGATGAGCAAGCCTGCTCCCCAGGGGGTTCCCTCGCAGGTGGCAGGGCCTGGGAGCTGGGTGTTGTCAGGACTTTCTGGGCAGCAGAGAGAATTCAGGCCAGACTTAGCCATGCCTGCCTTTCTTGGTGGAGCTGCCATGGGAGGTTCTGAGGACACATCGTCCCTTTGCATTGGCAGGCAGCTGCCTGTTGTGGGGCCTTGCTGGCACAGGCCTCTGCAAACACAAAGTGCTCACTTGACAAATGTTTGCCGAATTGAACTGAATTGAATTGGAGTGGAGATTACAAATATGACCTCTTTCTCACCCAGATTATTATTTTTTTCTCCCAAGGGTCACTTTAGGACCTTGAGAAGTCTTAGGAAAATTGGACTGTATAATAATAGCTTGCATTTATATAGTGCCTTAAGGTTTGCAAAATGCTTTGCAAACATCTTTTAATCGTCACAACAGCGCAGAGAAATAAGAATTGTTAATGTCTCCATTTTTTAGACAGAAAAACTGAGACAGAGCAATTGAGAGATTTACCTGTGGTCATCCAGCTCGCATTGGGATGGATTTGAGTCTAGGTCTTCCTTAATACTCTATCCATCATTCCATGCTGTGCCATGGGGCACGAATGGGGAAATTCCTCCCTAGCCAACTCTTCATATTCTGGGCTTTGTTTGATCTGCATGGTGAATTATCTTTGAATTAAAGGGAGACTTTGCAAGTAAGTATGGTATAAAAACAGCCCACTGACTCCCTATCTCTTATCCATTCCCCATCCCTAAAAAAGAGGAAGTCTCACAGATTTTCTTTTTACTTTTGCAAAGCAATGGGGTCTTATCAACTTAGTGAAAACTCCTGTAATTGAAGAAGAGATTCATTGTCCTATTCCAGAGAATCAGGCCATCCTAAAACCATTAGGAGTACTAAAAGGTCATGCAGTCTAGTCTCTTGCCCTCAGGCAGATGGAATGGGGCAGAACCTGGCTCCTGCAAGTCCTTTTTACCCACTTCCTAAGAGAAGCATTTTGCCTAGCTTCCCTGCTAGGCTTCTGGAACCACAGTTTCGAGTTGAAACATTATATTCTGGTGCGCAGGGAAAGGTCAGTCTCTAGTCATGAGAGGACTCAACTTTTGGGGGGCCACCACTGAGCGGGGGGATTAACTGGAGAAGGAGAGCTAAAGAATTGGAGCTCTCCGATTCTATTGATTTATTTTTCTTCCTGGTCTCTCTTTGTAGGGCCTACTGCCCCCTTTCTTCAGCTGAAAAACGAATAAGGGAAGAAACTGAGGGGCAGAAAAACTGACAGGAAGGAGTTGAGGGGAGAAAGTGGACAAGCACGTTGGGGAGAAGAGAGGACCCTTCTATTAGAGTTGATCTCTATGGTCATATCTAGCTCTATAATTTAGTGATTCTCTCCTTGAAGACATACTCTGTTTGGTCAAATTGTGAAACTCCTTTGGAGTTGTGCTTTTAGTATATAAATGCCAGTGAAGAAATTTCCAGATAGTTTCTCTCTCTCTCTGTCTCTCTCTGTCTGTCTCTCTGTCTGTCTCTCTGTCTCTCTCTATCTGTCTCTGTCTCTCTCTCCTCTCCCTCTCTCTGTTTCTCTCTCTGTCTCTCTCTGTCTCCCACTCCCTTTCCCTCTCTCTCTCTCTGTCTCTCTCTGTCTCTGTCTCTCCCTTCCTCTCTCCCTCCCTCTCTCTCTCTCTCTGTTTCTCTCTCTGTCTCTGTCTTTGTCTCTCTCTCCCTTTCTCTCTCTCACTCTCTCTCTCTGTATCTCTCTCTCTGTCTCTCTGTCTCTCCCTTTCTCTCTCTCCCTCTTCCTCCCTCCCTCTGTCTCTCTCTCCTCTCCCTCTCTCTCTGTCTCTCTCTCCCTCTCTCTGTTTCTCTCTCTGTCTCTCTCTGTCTCCCTCTCCCTTTCCCTCTCTCTTTCTGTCTCTCTCTCCCTCTCTCTGTTTCTCTCTCTGTCTCTCTCTGTCTCCCTCTCCCTTTCCCTCTCTCTCTCTCTGTCTCTCTCTCCCTCTCTCTGTTTCTCTCTCTGTCTCTCTCTGTCTCTCTCCCTTTCTCTCTCTCCCTCTCTCTCTCTCTGTATCTCTCTCTCTGTCTATCTGTCTCTGTCTCTCCCTCTTCCTCCCCCCTCGTCTCTCTCTCCTCTCCCTCTCTCTCTGTCTCTCTCTCCCTCTCTGTTTCTCTCTCTGTCTCTCTCTGTCTCCCTCTCCCTTTCCCTCTCTCTCTCTGTTTCTCTCTCTCTTTGTTTCTCTCTCTCTCCCTCCCTCCCTCTCTCTCTCTGTTTCTCTGTCTCTGTCTTTCTCTGTCTCTCTCTCCCTTTCTCTTTCTCTCTCCCTCCCTCTCTCTGTTTCTCTCTCTGTCTCTGTCTTTCTCTATCTCCCTCTCCCTTTCTCTTTCTCTCTCCCTCTCTCTCTGTATCTCTCTCCATCTCTCTCTCTCTCTTTCTCTCTCCCTCTCTTAAACTCAGATGGGAATTGACTCAGCTGAATATGATAATCAGGTTTGTAGTGATGCTCCAGTCTCAATTCCAGTTCTTGTTTTACTTTTATCCACTAGATCAACCTAGAATCTTTCCCCTCAGATATTCTAGACATTGAGAATGCAAGACTTCTTCTCCGTCTTCTTCTTTCTTCTTCTTCTCTCCAGGCTAATCCTCAAGTTTGGACTCCTCTGTGGCACAGTGGATAGACAGTTAGGCCTGTAGTCAGGAAGACCTAATTCAATTCTAGCCTTAAACACTTAATAGCTGTGTGACCCTGGGCAAGTCACTTAACCTCCGCCTGCCTCAGTTTTCTCAACTGTAAAATGGGTACACATGGTAGTTATAAGGATCAAATGAGATAATATTTATAAAGTGTTTTAACACAATTCCTGGCACATACAAGGTACTTAATAAATGTTTGTACCCTTTCCTTGCCACCATGTTCTAAAATATCCCCTTTGTTCCAATCCCTGCTGCCCTTCCCCTGGGTCCCCCAGACAAAATATTCTTGTACTATTTTGTTACTGAGTACATGATTACTTCTAGCCAGTTTTAAATCTTTTGTTGTAATGGATACTTCCTTTAGGCATATGGAGAGATAGGGACCAGGTCTGTTATTTTATTAGTAAAGGAAACTCCCTGGAGATTTAGTCAATCAGCATTTATTGATCACCTACTATATTCCAGACACTGTAGTGAAAGGAAAGACAGTCCTTGCTTTCAAGGAGCTCATGGTTTAACGGTGGTAGGCAAGATGCAACTATGTACGGACAACTGTATACAAACAAGATATATATGTGTGTATATGTATGTATATGTATATGTGTATGTATGCATGCATGCGTGTGTGTGTGTGTGTGTATGATGACCTGGAGATAAATGACAGAGGGGAGACACTAAGATGAAGGGGGAATCCAGGGAGGAACTCCCTTTACCATTGCAGGTCAGTACTTTCTCCACAATTTATAATCTTAGAGTTTTGTCTCCAACAAGGTGACCTAGAAATTGCCTGGAGTCATTTAATTGAAATGTCTCAGAAGAGAGACTTGAATTCACATCATCCTAGAGCTCTCTCTCTCTCCATTTATTATCTATTATCTCTCTCTGACTTTTACTTAGCCATCTGCTTGGAATTAAGTTATGCTGCTATATGTATTTGATCTATCACCTAGATTCATTGTTTCTAAAAGGGGTGATGAGGCAGTCCAAGAAGCTTCTCTTCAGTCACCGGAAGTGGACGAGAACTGCAACTCAGAGAAAGATGGCCTTGATAAGTGGCAAAGCACCAGTGGAAACTTTTTTGGCTGAAGAAACCATAGCACTGGTTGTCAAAATGGGGGGATTTATATATTTCTTTAACAAGATGGAAAATGAGATGAGAAAGGCAAAAGTTCACTTCGATCTAAAGTTGTGGATGCTTAGGGGCGTCAGCAAATGCCAAATGAAGGTATCTCAGATCAGAGGGATGACTCAGGATTTGAAAAATCTAACAAGAGTGTTTTATTTCAAGAAGAGTGCCATATGTAAGGAAATTGAGAACTGCTGGACCCAAGTCAAACTTAAATTAGCATTGGTCAGGAGAAGTAAGAACTTGCCTCAAGATGTGGAAAACTGGTCAGGAAGGCCACAAAGGAAGCGTCTTTTAGGAATTCATGGGCAGCAGTCCAGAGGTCAAAGGATACTGAGGTAAAAGAAGTCAATGAGTTGGAGTATGTTTCCTTGAATCTGGCTGAAAGTTGATGGATATTATTGGAAAAGTGTATGGAGTTGGCAGGGGTTCGAATACTGGTGGTAAAAAAGTCATTGATAATGATTGAGAAGAAAGAAAAATGGGGAAATCTACTGATAGAACTTTTCCTTCAGGCTGCTATGGCAGCCTAACTTGACAAGATGTACTAGAAAAAATGTGCTGAGGTTAAAAACATGGAGATTGGAAGATGGTGATGATTCACTGAAGATACCAGAAAGAAACTATCTGCCATAAGTCCCTGAAAGAATGTGAGGTCATGAATTTCCTGATGAGAGAATCAAAGCAGATCTCAGAAATTATCCTTTCAGAGTTCTCTCTCATAGAAAAAGTGGAAAACTGACTTCTTCGAGACCCATCCTTGCCACGAACATGTTTTGCCTGTATCTTGCAGGGCTAGCCCTGTAGAGATACATTTTGATGCCCTTAAAAAGTTCCCTAGCTTCTTCCTTGGTTTTTCCAGTTATCCAGACATCTGAAATATTTGATTAGATGTAGACAAGTACAGAGAGAGATTTCTCAACAAAAGTATCTATTACCCTCCAAGAATCCTCAAACGAGACAAATCTTTGGGTTCCTCTCAGTTTTAAAACCAAGTTATTTTTCATGAGAATCTCAAAATACTGAAAAGCAATTTAAGAAGCTCTGTTTTGGGGTTTTTTTTTGGCAGAAAGTGGGGGAAAGGCAATAAAAGTTTTTTTTTTTTCTAAAAAAACAAAAACTATTAAGCAGCTGAAAAAAAATAAAAAGGATGATATCAGCTGGTGGGACCCACACAACGTGACTTCTCAAGGTTTTCTGCTCACACCTGCTGCCCCAGACAAGTATTAACCTAACTGAAGTATAGCTCAGGCTCCTGTTTCTCCTTTTGGACCCTGGTCCCCTAACATCAGGTCTCCAGCCCACATGGGTCACCTACAGGTCATAAGACCATAGTTCTAGGCCTGGAAGGGACTTTCATTGCCTCTTATGCCAACTCTTCATTTTACAAATGAAGAAACTCGGGTGCAGGGAAATGAAGAGACCCACCTGAAATCACATAGGCAGTAAATGTCAGATATAAGGTTTGAAGCTAGGTCCTTCTGACTCTGGAGCTGGCTGTTAAACAGTTAGCCAAAGGTCCATGATCGATGAGAACAGCCAGGCATTACTCTGTAGGAGGGAGGGGACTCGATTCTGGAGGTGGCAGTGGAGAGAATCAAAGAGCAGGAAATTAAGGGTCTAAACAGTGATATCAAGGAGAATTGAGTTGTGATTTAAAGAGCAAAGAGTGAAAGAGGAGAGAGTAGGCCAGGCTGTTGAGTGAACATGGAGAAAAATTAGAGATAAACATTGACATGAGCTGAGATGACAGTCCAGAGCACAAGGTGAGCAAGTCAGCAGCAGACTCTCGTGGGGTGACAGATTTTGCTGTGTCCAGGGTGCCAAATGATGATGAAATGTCCTGGTTATGGTGAAGCCACAGATGCCATCCATGCTCTCACCTGGATCACCTACTGTGTGTATGACCTGGAGCAGGCTGGGCCAACATTTTCTTCATCTATAAAATGTCTTCATCTAAATGTCTTCATCTATAAAATGTCTTCATCTAAAACTCTGAAGTCCCCTCCAGCTCTATCCCAAGGATGGTAAGATTTATTCTATTTCTTAAAGGGGTGACAACAGCTGGTGGGACACCTACATGATGACTTTTCAGGTTTTCTGGTCTCCCTAGCTGACCATAGCGATTTTCAATATAAGTAAAACCCATATTTACATAATCATCTGTTTTTATTTTTACCTGTAATACAAAAAATAAGGGATGACACAATCCATGATGAATTGTAGATGGAATTGTTGCTTCACACAAATTGGTTTCATTTTTACACAGTATAAATTCCAAGGGTTGTGTGTATCATGCCAGATCCTTGAGCAGCTGGAGAACAGAAGTTGCAAGACTGATACTGGAATTTCTAAAAAAAAGATGGAGAATTGTTTGAGAATTCAGTTGTCAGAGGTCAATGACAGTTAGGAGTCAGGAATTCAGGCAGGTCAGGGAAAGCAAAGGGTCCCAGAGTTAGCAGAGGTCAGTCAGGAGGCCAAGCTTTCACGCTGAGGAGCCAAAGGTCTGCAATTCTGGTAAATAGGCAATTCAAGGGGAAGGTGACAGGCATTAGGTTGTTGCCATAGGAATCCGATGAGGCAAAATCTGACTCAGCTTCATTTTGCTAAGATAGGGGACTGGCTCCAGAGCATGGGCAGACCTGACACTGAAATTGTGGATGAGTTCGGGGTGGCTTGGAGCTGGAGAGGGAGTGAGAAAATGATGTTTAAAGGTGATCTTTAATAGTTTGGCAGAGAGAACCCTGGGGGTTGTGGGGAGGGAGTGGGGAGTGGTGGTGGGGAGGATTCCTTTGTATAGCTACCAGTTGGGACCCTTCCTCAAAGTCTAATCTGGGGGTGGGGAACCCAAGGCCTCAAGGACACATGTGGGCACTTGAGGACCTAGAGGGCCACATGTGGCCTGGAAGCTGCGGGTTCCCCACCCTTGGTCTAATCCTTCCCAGCTCTGACAAGGCCCCAGGCTCTTTCAAACTCTGGGGCAATGACTCAGTTCTGAGCTCCTTAGCAGTGCTTAGAGCACTCATCTCTGGCACCTTTATTTTTTCAGAATGAAAGGATGCTAATTGTTTTCTCCAGCTTTCCTACTTCTCAGAGCTCCCCAGTGTTATCCAATATCCCCAACTCCAGGGTTTCTAGAGTCTGTTCCCCGCCCCCCCCCCCCCATCCAAATGCTAATCTCCATCCCACCACTGTTTCTTGCTGGAAGGAGAAAGAGAGATTTTGTCTTTGAAGTCGGGGCCTGGTCAGTCAGGAATAAGCTGAACTGGTACTTCTGGGCCATCAAAGTCTTGAAGCAGTTAAACTTGCTTTCACCTTTGTTGCAGTTCCTTTAAAAGAAATAGAGAGATCTTCAAAAGGTGGAAGGGGTGGCAGGCCAGAAACGTAAAGTGTGTGCAATCACTCAGATACAAGTGGCACCACTAAAAATTGCCTTCATATATCAGCTTATGGTTTACACACTCTGGCAGAAAGGACACTAAAAGGTCAGCAGAAAAAAAATTTATATGTCAGGCCTGGAGCTGCGACTCCAAAGGTGGTAGGAAGACATGATCTGAGAAGGGTTCTGGAGGGACCGGCGAAGTGCTTGATGTGGCAGGATTTTTTCCCCTCTTTATTTTATTTTTAAGGAAGTTGCTTGCAGACGTCAGCAGAGAAGCCAAGGTATAGACTCACAGTAACCTCTTGCTATGACCCCCAGTGACAAGACGGATAGTTGCATTCATCTATGGGTGAACAGCAGAGACTTCCTGTAATTTTTTTTTTTTTTTTTGAATTCAGGATGTATTTTTTTTTTTTTTTTTTTTGCAGAGAGGGAGGCAGCACTTGTGAATGCCCTGACCAGTCATGTGCCCATGATGAAGTAGGGAGGGAGAAGGAGGGGGTAGAGAGGAGAAAGAGGAGGGAGGGAAAAGGAGAAAAAGGAGGGAGAAAAAAGGGCACGCTATACTCTGGGGGTCTGTGAGATGCCAACTCCTATCCAGCAAAACATCTCCAACCAAATGCTAATGGAGAATGTGACTTCCAACCAGAGCATTCAACAAATACACCTTAAATTAATAATGCTGCCTTTTAGTAGCAATTGCTTTGCAAGAATGGCTGGTGGATTACTCCTTCCTCTCTCCTCCTCTGTACCACCCCCCACCCCCAGCCCTCAATCCTTCCCAGCAGAAAATGCTGGGAAAGAAGTATGTCTCAGTGGAGTTTTGTTTAAGACTGACCCCCCTACTTTATTAACCGTGTAACATTTTAAGGTTGTTTTTTCCTCTCTGTCTCCTCCAGCAAGCCTCTATTGATCACTGTTTACAGTTATAATCCCTTTCAAATTTATCATCCATGACTAAGACCCCACATATTGATTAGTGTTGACGGATGTCCCTGTACAGTATACAGCCACAATGATCCTGGCCAGGGAAATACAGTAGAGGCGTGTGTGTGTGTGTGTGTGTGTGTGTGTGTGTGTGATTATTTTTAATTAATTATTTTTCCTCTCCTTAATTTGCTTTTAGCTTTTGAAATTTTCTACCCTCTTTTTTGCTTTTAGAATTAATAAACTCTTTCCTAGAAATACTGATTTCTATGCTTAGTTACTACATTTGGACTGATTAAAAATTTTTTTTGCACAATACTTTTTGGGACTGAAAAGGCAATATCTGCTTTGCTACTGGGTGACTACTGGGGCGGGGGGGCAGACAGGCCCTGTAGAAGATCAGATTTATGAGAGACATCCACGCGTCTTAACCTAAAGCCTCAAGTAACAAAGATGTAAGGGCTAGTTTTTTAGGGACAAATTAGATGTCACTTGTGACTAAGGACAAGGTGTCCGAAATCTGGACTATAAATGGAGCCATTTGTCAACAGTGCATTTTTTTTTTTTTGCTTGCCTCCTGTAACCTCTTCTTTGCTTCTTACAGATGCTGTATGCTCAGAAGCCCTGATCAGACTTGCATTCAGGGTCACCTGGTACCTTTGGGGTATTCTGTGCTACGACTAGAACATGATTTTTAGGGGCTATGGTAGGGAATAGTATCTCAAAGGTTGCCTTCTAATATGGTGAGTTGGCAGTGACTGCTGGTGTGTCCTACTGGAATAAGAATTTGATTTGGGGTCAGAAGAGAAGATGCCAAACAGTTGTACACATTTAGAGGAATCACCTAACTTTCCTGAGTCTCATAAAATCCAGAGGGCTGGTGATGAAGAATGTTTCCTCCTGGCAGGGAAGTGATGAACTAAATGATGTAAAATGAGACACAGACAATATGGGAATTCAACTTGCTTACTTATGCAAATTTGTCACAAAAATATTGAGTTCTTTGTTTCTTTCATTCTTTCTTCCTTCCTTTCTGTCCTTGGGAAGTGGTGGAACTAAAAGAAAATAAATGCTTATTAATGGGAAACATAATTAAAAATAAAGTGAGCATGGAACTATTTCTATTAATTATTTCATGGGGTTTTCGTGGGGTGATGATTGTGGAATTTGGAAAACATAAAGTACTATCCAAAAAAAGGCCTCTGTCATCATAATTCTGGAAGCTTGTTTTTTTTCTTTAAAATTCCAATTTACCTTGTTTTAGTCTAATACCTGGGAAGAGATCTCTACTAGATTATGAATATCTTATGGGCAGGAATGGAGTCTTTGTTATTTTTATAAAATTATGTGTCAGACATGGAACCTGAATCCAGATTTTCCTAACCCTGAAGCTGGCCCTCCTTCTATTATTGTATACTGCTGCTCAGGTGCTTGAATATGTATGAATGTGTATACATATGGGGATATATATATATGTACACACAGATATCAGTATGTATGTGTATGTATGTACATACACCTGGATGTGTGTGTGTGTTTGTGTGTACTTCATACTTCCCAAAACCTTGGGGAAAAGGAGTGTGATTGAGAGAGTAGCTGTGTACAGATTCTGGCAAGTTCAAATGTCCCTGGAGTGTCAATAAGATACATTTCTTTAATAATGGCTAATATTTACATAATTTAAGTTTCACAAAATACTTTGTAAATATGAACTAATTTTATCTTATAAAATCTGGCAAATATGCTGTTAATACTAATTAGTATATCCTGTATAATAACATCCTTACAATTACATAATGGTCTAAAAAAAAGCTTTCCTGAATAAAATTGGATTTATCATGTGATCTCTAAGGCTTAAGTGGAATAGATATTATTCCCATTTTACAGATGGGAAGAAACTGAAACATATAGAAGTCAGGAGCCCAAAATTCTATGGTGAGCCAGGACTAGAACTCAGATATCTTGACTCCTTTTCTTATATTTTGCCTATAACATAACAGATTAGTGAGGTTACTTCTTGGAGGTCATGAAGTTATTCAGAGTCAAGAAGTATTTGAATCATTACGAGGTTCTCTAGTGGTTTAATGGAATGTATGTCCTCTAATTTATTTCAGATCATCCTTCATTTAACACCAGATTTTGCGGAAATATCTGGTTTCTTGAGGGAAGGACTGATTAGGTTTTCAAACTCCTCAGTGGGAAAATAGACAGAGGGAAAAGCAACAGAAAACATTTGGGCTATGGGTAGGAAAGGATTAAAGTATCTAATTACCCAGAGGGAGAAGTGGAGTACCCCCTTCCCTCTATCTCTTCAAAAGGAATATCAGCCAACTGGTCATCTCATAGTACAACTCCTTTCTGCCACACACTCAAGCCCATTGAATTTGAGACCATGAAAATTACATTAAAGAACTAGTAGATTTCTTAGGTTTTTTTTTTTAAACAGTATGTTTTATTGATGCCCTTTGTTCTTATGTCATAGACATTTCCCATCTCTCTCTGGAATGAACCCTCTCTTGTGACCCCCCACCCCAAACCTCCCCAAATTCCCCCTCACCAATAAACTCCAAAGAACTATGCAAAAAAGTCTGAAATCTTGTCTAAAAATGTATGCCACGTTGTGTTCAGACTCTTCCCCTACCTCTCTGAGATAAGGGAGGATGTTTTGGGACCTTTATTATTTTTTATGTTATTCAGAATTCAACTTCTTTTTAGTTGTTTTTTCATTTACATTGTTGTAGTCAATATATTTATTGTTCTCCTGGATCTAGTTTTGTGTGTGTGTGTGTGTGTGTGTGTGTGTGTGTGTGTGTGTGTGTGTATGTTTTAGTTCGTGCACTAGTTTAGGTCAGGCAACTCAGTCTCCCTGAAGCAGGAGGGCATCTTGATGGAGAGATAGAAAGCAGTAAATAGCAGGAAAGTCAAACCACCACCTTGGTCACCATATCCACCTAGACACTGATGAAGACAGCCCAAGATTCTGAACCCAAAAGCCTTGGGAAGAGCAAAAACCACCAGAACCTGCTTCCCTAAAGCCACCATTGAAGGAAAAAAAATCATTGTAGAGAAGAGACCTCACCTCATCACTAACAGAAACAACTGCAAACCTGCCACCACCAACAGGCAGACAGGCACAAGAAACCACCCTTCAGACCCTACTTTCAGCCTTGTTTTCACAGTCATCATCCACTGAGGTGACTCCAATGGAGAAGAGGGCCAGCAAACTGCCACCAAATGCCAGTCAGGCTGATAAGCAAGCCTAGCTGAATCAACTGGGCACCTTCAGACAGAAAAGGAGATAGCAAGTGCCAGACAACTCAAACCATCTCCCCTCAGATCTGGATGGAGGCAGCCCAGGACCCCAAGCCCAGGAGACTTAGGAACAGCAATGCTTTGAGCCCAGTATCCATCACCATCATCCTGGGAAACAACCCTTGAGGAGATGTAGTCATTGGTCCTACAAGTGGTATAGCTACATTGATAGAAGACACCAAAAAGAAAGCTCTTATAACCACAGTCCTTGGCATTGTCAAATAGAAGAGTGATGCATTTTTTAAAAAAGAAATTTATTTATAGCATAAAAAAAATTTTTGAATTGTGAATTCTCTCCATCCCTCCCTTGCAGCCTCTCTCCCATTCACTGAGAAAGTAGGATAGGATAGGATATCAATTGTACATGGGAAATAATGTGAAGTATATTTTCATATTACCCATGTTGGGGAAAAAAAGAGAAAAACAAAATAAAAAAATATGCTTCAATCTGTATTTGAAGTTCATCAGTTCTTTCTCTGGAGGTGAATAGCTTTTTTTTTTTTTCTCATGAGTTGTTCAGAATTATCTTGAATCATTGTGTTGATCAGAGTGAAGTCTTTCACAGTTTATCATCCTTACAATGTTGCTGTTACAGTGCACAATGTTCTCCAGGTTCTGTTTGCTTCCCTTTGCATCAGTTGATATGTCTTCTCTGGTGTTTCTGAAACCAGACTGATCATTTTCTTTTTTTCTTCTTTGATCTCTTTGGGATAGAGACCTAACAATTCCAAATTGTTTTTCAGAATGGTTGGACCAGTTCACAACTCCAACACAGGGCAGTAAACATGTAATTTTGTCAGTGGAGAATAACATTTTGCCCATGCACCCTAAGGATCATGGACCCTTTTCATCTGACTGGCTGCTGAATCTTTCCATGTGCATTGACTCCCTCACTGGACTGTGCCCATGCACACTTTGCCCATGCACCCTAAGGATCATGGACCCTTTTCATCTGACTGGCTGCTGAATCTTTCCATGTGCATTGACTCCCTCACTGGACTGTGATCTTAAGAACAGGGCTGTCTCACTTTTCCCACCTCTCATTAAAATTCTTCAAGCTGCTACAGGCTCAAGTGTTTGTGAAATGAGATCCATTTGTCTGCCTCCTCTGCCATTCTTCATGTGACCTTGAACAAGTCACAAAAATTCTCTGAGGGAGCTAGGTGGTACAGTGGATAGACCAGTGGGCACAGAGGCAGAAAAATCTTTTTAGGAAAATAAGGCAATAGTTTAGATAATGAGTAAAGAATGACCTGTATGGGCAGCTAGGTGGCACAGTGGATAGAGTGCTAACTTGGACTCAGGAGGACCTGAGTTCAAATCTAGCCTCAAACATTACCAGCTGTATGACCCTGAACAAATCACTTCATCTTGTTTGTCTCAGTTTCCTCTTCTATAAAATGAGCTGGAGAAGAAAATGGCAAACCACTCCAATATATTTGCCAAGAAAACCCCACATGGGGTCACAGAGAGTTGGACATGACTTAACTCAACAACATTAATGACTTGTACTGGGATGCTGATAGTAGGGATAGAGAGGAAAGAATAGTTTCAAAAGATCTTTGGAGTTAGGAGTTGGTAGTTAAATGGATATGGGAGAGATGAGTAAAAAATAATGTTGAAGTTTTAGATATAGAAGTTTATGTGAATAGTGGTGCCACAAATAGAAATAGTGAAGATGGAAGGAAGGACAGGTAGAAAACAGGTAGAAAAAACAGCAAGAATACTATTTTTTTCTAATTAAGTACATCTAAAATAATTTTATATGGAACACTGGATTTGAGAAATGTGTTCACTTAGCACAACCAGTGGTACATCCAAATGAGGACATCCCACAGATAGTCATAAATATAATGTTAGAGCTGAGGCAAGCCATCAGGACTGAAGATAAAGATTTAGGAGTCACCCGCGTAGAGGTGATGTCATGGTGAGGAATGAGTTTCTCAAGGGAGAGAACATAGAGGGAAATGAGAAGGCCAAGGTCAGGGTCCTGGGAATCATCCACGTTGACGGGCTGGGAAGAGGATGAAAAATCAGCTAAGGAGACGAGTCAAAAGAGGCATAGGAAGAGAACTGTGAAAGTAAGATGTCTCTGAAGACCAGTGAGGAAAGAGTAACCAGTGAGAAGGGGTCAAACAGTGTTGAATGCAATGGGAATGTTAAGGTGGAGGACTGAAGAAAGATCATTGAGTTAAAAACAACTCAAACCAATAACATACTTTATTGATGGCTTCTGTTTGCAGAAAAGTAGTGTAATTTCATGAAGAGAGAGTCGCCCTCAAAGCCTGGAAGATTCTCGATTCAAATCTTGCCTTTTATCTACACTACCTGTATGGCCCTGGCAAATCACTTCTCAATATTCTAAATGTGTGGGGGTAGTGTCAAACATATGGCCTGCCTGTTGGCCCATCCCCAAGCGCTGCTTGAACCAGATTAAAACGTAGTTGGGAAATGATTAACAAAATAAATTTTAAAAATACAATAAAGTATAAGTCATGTTGTATTTAAAACCAAGTCAACATGAAACCTGTAAGGATCCTTAAATAGAGATCAATGGTAACTGTTTCTATTTGCACTTACGCCATAGCGTCAGGTAACTTTCTAAGACTATAAGTTGCAGGTCAAGTGCCAACTTGCACTGGTCAAGGGAGTTTCCTCATTACAGTTGTTTCCAGATAAAACCTCCCTCCATGAGGGAGGTCTCCACAAGTCCTTCCTTATAAGAAGGAGAAATAGTGAAGCAAAATCAATTGACTCAGTGACTGTGTCTGACAGCACATGTAACATTTCATACCCAACATACCAGAGGAGGTCCATTTCCTCATCTCTTATTCAGGGACAAGAAGGGTCAATGAAATTACTAATATATTTTTAAATGAATAATTATAGTTTATTTTATTTTCAGTTCTGAATTTTCTCCCTCCTACCTCTCCCTTCCTCAACTGAGAAAGCATGAAAACCAAAACTCACCATAAATTGTGACTACTGTTTGAGGTTTTCTTGGCAAAGAGAGAGGAGTGGTTTGTCATTTCTTTCACTAGCTCATTTTATAGATGAGGGAACGGAGACAAACAGGGTTGAATTACTTGCCCAGCTAGTAAGTGACTTAGGCCAGATTTGAACTCAGGATAATGAGTCTTCCTGACTCTAAATCCAGCACTGTATCCATTGTGCCACCAAGCAAAATATATTTCTACACTAGCCACATCTCACACCCTCCCTCCAAAAATGTTGTTTCAATCTATACTCTCTATCTATCACTTCCCTATCTGGAGATGAGTAGTATGCTTTAGTCCTGTGAAATTGTACATGGTTCCAGCATTGAAATTATTCAGCTTCCAACTCTTAGTGTTCTCTTCACTTGTGTCATTATAGATGTCAATATTATTTTCCAGGTTCTATTTAGTTCACTCTGGTTCTTTGCAGACACATCTTCCCATGTTTCTCTGAATTCCTCATATAAGCCATTTTTTAAGGCTCGGTAATGTGATGTTCATATACAATATTCCATGCCTTTCATATACTACAATTTGTTCCACCATTTACCAGTAGATTTTTTTTTTTTTACTCCCTCCCAACTGCTACTGTGTTCTTGTTTTTTGTTAAGTGTTTTTGTTTTTGTGTTAAACCTCTTAGGGGTAGCAGAGTGGGGTGGGTGGTGGTCTGTATATTTAGTAGTGAGAACTCTGGGTAAAAGACTGAACAGGTTAGGTTACCTCTCTCACATAATTAAAATGGTTTTCAAGAATATGTGAGCCAATTCACAGTTCCACCCACAGTGTGTTAGTGTGCCTGTCTTTCTGAAGTCTCAACAACTGTCTACTTCTGTTCTTTGTCATTTTTACTAATTTGCTAGTATAAAGTGAAATTTCAGGGTTTTAAAACTTGTATTTCTTCTCTTAGGAGAGAACAATCTTTCATAAGCTTAATACTAGTTTGAAATTATTATTATTTTTTTACAGATGCTGATATCCTTTGAAGGTCATTGGATTGAATGACTGGGGGGTCATTTAGTAAGTGTATGCTTTCAGTAGAGTGGTAAAATAGGAAGTCATATTGAGAAAAACAAAAAATGAGAAAATGCATCTCGTGTGTAAGTATCAAAGTTTTTTCAAGAAATTTAGGAGTGAAGAGGACAAAAAGGTGAGTAAATGTGGTTGGGGAACCAAAGGAAGGCACTTTTTATAGGAATAGGGAGATACAAGTGTGCTTAGCATGCAAGATGGAGCAGTTAGTGTAGAGGAAAAGACTGGAGTTGTATGAAATAGCTTGGAATGATAGATAATAACTGGACTTGGAGACAGGAAGACTTGAATTCAAATTCTGCCTGGGGCACTTACTAGCTGTATCTTTTGGACATGTCACTAAAGCCTCTCCAAGCCTCATTTCCCTTGTTACAAAGTGGGAATAATGTCAATTAACTCACAAGATTGTTGGGAAGGTCAGATGAAATCATGCCTACATACCTACCTTGTATTATGCATACATACATACACATATATGTAAAAATGTGTGTATATGTATTATATATACATATGCATATATTAAATAAAAGTTTTTATTGGTGTTTTTTTGTTTTTTAAATCATCATAGTTATTCCCAATATCCCTCTTTCTCAATCAATCAATCAACATCTATTAAGTGCCAGACACAGTGCTAAACATTTGGGGGTACAAAAAGAGGCAAAATGCCCTGCCCTCAAGAAGCTTATAATGTAATGAATTTATATATATGTACACATATGTTTGTGAGTATATATCTTTACACACATTTAAATGTGTGTATATGTGTATATCTATCTCTGTCCATCCGTCTGTCCGTGTGCGTCCATCCATCTCTCTCTCTCTCTCTCTGTCTGTCTGTCTGTCTATCTTTCTATCCAGCTAAATGGCACAATGGATAGAGTGCCAGGTCTGGAGTTAGAAAGACATATCTTCATGAGTTCAAGTCAAGTCCCATCGCTCTTTCTACCTTTCTGTGGTGTGTGTGTGTGTGTGTGTGTGTATGTGTGTGTGTGTGTGTAGGGAGAGTAGGTTGGGACCCAAAGAATATGAGAAAACTTAAGCTTTATTACAAAGAATGATGTAGGGAACTAAGATGGTGGTAGGAGGATAGTCAAGTAACATCAAGCGACTAGGTGAAGATGTCCAAGTTTTGATGTTGGAGGTGGGCAAACAGACTTATGAAGGTTGATGGTTTGAGAAGAGCACCCACACAAAAGAGGAGACACAGCTGGAAGCACAGTGTGTGCGTGGGGATGTGTTTGTGTGCAGGAGACAGAAAATGGTGATGTTCTCTGCTCTGCCACCAGTGTGTTGATATTGTTAGAGTGTGGCAACAGCAAGGGAACACAGTGATCAATTTCCTGTTAGAGATGGCATGGAGGATGAGTTTTTCTTCCAAGTTAGATGGCTGCCTGGAATCCTGCTTCCCTGCTGTCTGTATCCAAAGAGGGCCTCGAGTGGTCCTCCTGAAAATATGCCCAGGGTACTGGTCTCTCACAATTCTACAATATCGTGATAGATCTCAACATATTTATTTTTTTTAATCATTTAGCTTAACCATTAGCCTGAAAGCCAAATTCATCCTGTTCTCAGTTCACTTGCGAAAATGAATTACAATCTAATCATCCATCCAGCAATTTCTTTGCCACCTCGTCTGTTGGCCCAGATTCTCTCTTCGAGGACTTGGGAAAGGTACTTTATGATTCCAGCATGTCAAACACACATCCATGTGTTAGGAAGACACGTCGCATATGGCAATTAGAAAAAGCAGATTAAGTTATTAGGAATAACACATTTGGAATGCATTCTTTCTGAAATATTTTTCAAGCAATGCTAGGGAGCAGCAAGTCTTGATGAAGTGCCACCTATTTTTAGATCAGCTCCCTGTTACTTCTTCCCCTCTCCCTCTGACTTTACCACCTCATTCCATTGGTGTAGGGCACAGGGTTACATGAAGAAATTTTACACCCATGAAGCCCAGAAAGAATTCTGAAGCACAAAAAATGTAAGTATCTGCGGAAGGATTGGGAGGGGTATTTTCAACTGGATCCTGGCCATTGACAAATGGCTAATTGCTTTCAGCTTGCTCCAAGTGATTACTAGTAAGGTGAAACCATTCAAGTCAGGTCTTTGAAGAGAATATTACATATACATATATATATGTATATATATATATAATGTGTATGTGTGTGTGTGTGTTCTGGGGGAACAAGGGATGACTTGGTGTCTAACTGCAGTAGAAATGAAGATCAAACTCATCTTTCTGGGTTTGATGATTTATGATTTTTCCTTATTATCTTCCTTTTTGGGTACTGGGAAAACTAGTAAGGGCAATTCAAATCATTCCTACAAGGACCTATTAAAGGAGAAGAAGGTAATTATTTTGGAGAAGAGAAAGATTCCTCTGGAGGCAGTGGGTTCTTTCACACTGGAGATTATCAAGCAAAGGTTAGATGGTTATTTGCTTGACGTGCCAGAGAAGGGATTCTTTTTCAGGTAAGAGTTCGATTAGATGGCCTCTGAGGTACCTTCCAATCCTGTGATTATGTGGAGACAGGCAGGACATGGCTGCCATCTTCAAATACATATATGAAATATCAAATACATATTGTCATATGGAAAAAGGATTGCATTTATTTTGCTTGGCTCTGAAGGATGGAAGTAGAAACAATGGTTGGAAGTTATAGAGAGGTAGGTTTTGGATCATTGTAAGGGGAAAAGAAAACCCCACAAAACTTACTTAGAAATTAGAGTTGGCCAGAAATGGAATAGGTAATCTTATGAAGGAGTGAGTGGCCCAATATCCCAAGTTTTGGGTGACTACTTGTTAGAGATGTAGTATAGGGGTTGCGTATTTTAAGTGCTGAACTGGACTATAAGACTTCATACATTTTTCCAACTTGGAGCTTCTGTGTTGCAGGTAGAAGTGGCCTGAATGATCAGTCCATGTACTGTTTGATCTTGTTACCTTTTGCTTTGAGACTCTCCACTGTAACCTCAAAGTGAGCAGATTGGTTTGTGCTTGAATGAATAAATGAAACTCAGCCATGCTAACATAAAGGACCTGATGGAGAATAGAGGGAACTTGCCAACAACACATTTTTTTTAAGGTTGGCCCTCCCCAGCTCACCCAGTCTACAGTTTCAGGAGTTATTCACATGTCTCATACCACTTCTGATCATCGTGGGAGCTTTGACCTGCTCTCTGTTTCCAGCCTGGTCTGGCTCACCTGAACTTAGGCAAACCTGTTCTTGAAGGATTAGGATGTTTATGTTGAACTTAGTGAAGACCTCTGTTTTAGGCATAGCCTATAGCATCTCAGAACTCTTGCACTCACAGATCTGCCAGCTGTAGTCTCCCTGATGGCACCATGCTTGACTCAGCAAGACTATTTAAAAATTCCCATGAGTAGGGGAAAATTAATATGCACATACATAATACACATGTATAATGCACATATATAATACACACATATAACACACAATAGAATCTGTACATAATATAACTACATGTGTAAATATGCGTATACACATATATGTTTATATATATTTATGCATTATGCTGAACTCATGTTTAATACTGTCTGGGATCTCAAAGTTCTAGTTTAGGAGATTCCTGTTGCTTAGGAATGTTTACTTTGGCATTACTTCAGTTGGATCTCCAATTCAAGGAGAATCTTTTAAATTTACCAGACCCCTGTTGGATCAGAAGCCAGGGTCACCAAAGTTCAGTCATGATGGAGATGTTATAGTTGAATAAATCAAAGGCAGACACTGGGAGAGATTGAGTGGGTAACAGACATAAAGAAACCAGAATCAGTTTTGCATAGTGGAAAAGCATTGGGCAGGAACTTGGTAGATGTGGGATCTAATAACTATCTGGGTGAACTCAGAAATATTACCTTAGCTCATCTATAAAACAAATAGCTTGGTCTAAATGCTCCTTAAGGACCCTTCAAGTTCTAGAATTCCATGAATTGTCTATTAATTGAAAAAATGGTGTCATTACAATTGGATTTTCCCAGTATGCAATGAATAGGAACTCAGGGGAGCTTCACCTGATGATTATTAGGGTAGGGTGACACCTACTCTAATGAGAAGGAGGTACAAGCAAGGAGAGAGTACTCTCCTTACTCTGATACCTCTGGTATAGTGTTATCTTCTCCAGTACCATGTTTCCAATTCTTTGTGATGGTTAAAACAGAGTATCAAAAACTAAGAACCATAGTGAGACTTAGTAGGAGAGGAGAGAGGAGAAAAGAGAGCTTCCTTGGGGGTAAGAAAGTCCTAATCACTACAGTCTTCATCTTAAGGACCCAGGACAGATACTTAGTTTCTTTTTTTCCAGCTCTAATGATTTTTATAGATTAAGGGAAAAAATGAATGAGTGAATCTCACTGATACAACTTTAAGTTTTTTCCCATTGCATTTAACTTTCCTTGCTGTCTTGAAAAGTCTCAGGAGATGATGTCCTTTCTTTCTTTATCTATTTAGGGTCTGGGCTGTACCTGAGACATTAAGACTCACTTTGAATGACCACGTATTCATATAATAGAACTTGTTTTTGACTCTTCTCAGACCTCCCTCCTCTCTCTTCTTCCTTCTTTTTTTTTTCTTTCTTCCCTTCCTCTTTTTTCTCTTCCCTTCATTTCCAGATATCTATTGTGCCAAGCATTGTGGGGAATAAAAAAATGAAAGAAAAAATAAGACCCACAGTTCCTGGCTCACAAAGTAGTCCAGAAAATAAGACGTACACAAATAGTGGTCATAATCAGAAAATTTAATAAGATGTTAAGTATCATAGAAGTGAAAGGGGGTGATCATTTCTGTCCAAGGTGATTAGGAAAAGCAGCATTGGGGATTTGAACCACTTAATGGCTGACCTCTTGGTAGCACTCCTAAAAGGCCACCCCCAATTTCCTTCTCTCTCCAATACATAATCACCAGTGGTACTGCTCCTTTCTTCTCACAGTCTAGGCACTGTCTATCATTTTGAAAGACTCTGGATGCTCTCAAGGTGTGAGCTGTGATTCCAGCAGCAATCTCTTCCATAGACAATTATGGAATCCCACTGGGAAGGGGCCTTAGAGAACACGGAAGCCAATCCCTTCACTTTACTGATGAAGAAATGGAAATTTAGAAGGGTGCAGTGATTTGCTCAAAGTTACAGGGCTATTAAGTGGCAAGATCCAGAATGCTTCAGAATACCTTAAGAGTGTATCTTAGAGTGCTGGCTACTCCTCAGACCCTGAATAGGCAGAGGTACAAAGAATAGTAACATCTCAAATCTCTAGCCCAGAGACTGTCCATTACTTTGGGCTGTCTGTGGACAAGGCCAAACCCAGGCTGCCACACCAAGATTTTGAGTCACCTAGAAAATACCTTTCCTCCCTGGGGCTTTCTTAGAGAGCCTATTGTCTATCCTCCACTCTCCTGTCCCTCCTCTCAATTCTACCTAAGAGTTCCAGGTTGATGGAGATATCTGAGATCACATGACCTTGGGAGACTGTTCTGGTCCCAGGAGTCCTTTATTAAATTTAATAAATATTTATTAAATACCTACTATGTGCAAAAGCATTGTGTTAGGCACAGAAAAAAGGAAGCAGCAGTTCCTGTCCTCAAAGCATTCTATTCTGCAGGGAGAATGGTAATCTGTACATAGAAAAGAAATATGTACTATGCCAGGAACTGGTTAGAAAGTGACTGGTGGTTGAGGACGTGGCTGATCTCATTCAGCTTTAGTATCCTTGGGTTATCCTTGGCAATGTGCTTTTAAGTCCCTGGAAACAGCCCTGAATTTGGTTAAATTTGGCTAAAATTTGACTAAAAATACTCTATAAACTATACCATCTTAGATCCTGATGGGAGTTCAGCATCTCGCCCTGTCCTGGCTTGTCCTTTGGCTACTCATACTGGTGTGGCTGCAGTAAAAGCCTGTGTTGATAAAACAGCTATAGGAAGCTCCATGAATTAGAGCATTAGGACTGAGTCAAGAAGACCTGAGTTTAAATCCAACTTTATACACTTATCGGACACTGGATGACCCTGGGCAAGTCGTTTAACCTCTGATTGCCCCAGTTTCATCAAATATATAATGGGGATGATAGTAACATCTTCCTCCCAGGGTTGTCTGGGATACCACAGGCACATAACGACTTCCTTCCTTCCTTCCTTCCTTCCTTCCTTCCTTCCTTCCTTCCTTCCTTCCTTCCTTCCTTCCTTCCTTCCTTCCTTCCTTCCTTCCTTCCTTCCTTCGCTATACCGCTCCTGAGGTTCCCGAGGGAAGTACTGTGAACTGCCTGAATGTCATTTGGCCCTTCTTACTTCTTTTCCTCCTTCCTTTTTCATTTGGAAGCTGCTGTTGCCATCTCAGACCCAGCATAGGGAGCAAAGGAGAAGTACTGGAAAGAGAAATCTGGCTGAGGGCAGTCATCCTTCAGGAGCTCAGACAGCTCTGACTCCCAGGATCCTCATGAATAAGAAACATGAATCCTCCTCTTACTACAAAGCTAACTTTTGTTACTCTGAACTCAAATCGTAACCAAATAAATCAGCATCAGGCAGGTTTGATGTCCGATCGGGCTCTGATCGTGTGGTCTTTCACGTTCAAACATGACCCTGCCCCAGTAGCATAAAGTGGGTTCTGGTTTTCTAGTTCTTAAAAAATTCCCTTTCTTCCCCACTAAGTCCTAGCAACTGGCCAAGCAATGGAGATGCATTGAGATGCGCAAAAACAACCAACTCAGATTTGCCTGGGGCAATGTGCAGGTTTTTTCATTTATTCCCCTTAACTTCTTCCAATCCTCTAGCGCGTGTTTATAATGGATAGGGGGGCCAGATTTATCACGGTGATCACAAGGAGATGCTGTGGCTCCTGTCTTTTAAATTTTAATGAATAGATAGCTTTGCTTTTTAAAATTTGGTAACTTCAGAGTACTATATAGGCCTACAACTCCTGGCTTCAGTCCTTCTTTTTTCCCAGGCCCAGTTATCAGGTAAACCTTGACATACTTTAATTCTCAAGGAGCATCATTATACTGGCAAAATTATAAGGGATTAAATATGAACTTCTCAGGTTTTTTTTAAAAGACCATAAGATTCTAGATTTAGAGCTAAAAGGGACCTTATTGAGTCCAAGCCCCTCACTTGAAAGATGAGGAAACAGATCCAGAAGGTTAAGTCACTTGCCCAAGGTCATACAGAACTGAGGTTAGAATCGAGGTTATTTGACCCTAGTGGTTCCCTGCCTACTCTCTCCCCTTACCTTCTAACATAGTTTGCTGAAGTCAGACTGGCCTCCTCACTGTTCCCCAAATTCTCTAGGCTCATTTTCATGTCTATGGGTTTTCTGGTCAGGAATTCTGTTTTATTCAAACAGTTGTTTAATATCTACTATGTGTATGGTACTATGATTAAATGATATTAAGGTCCTAAGGCTAAATGGCCTTCCTGAATATGTCAAGTCACAGGCATTTTTTAAAAGTCTATATTATGTGCCTGGCATTGTGCTAAGTTCTAGGAATTTAAATATAAGCAAAAAGAAAGACGGTTCCTGCCTGCAAGGAGCTTATATTCTAACAGGGAAAGATTACATACAACAGGAAGCTGCAGAAGAAAGAAAGGCAGAGGCAGAGAGATACACATGCAGGAGTAAGGCGGAGGAATTCAGGAGTGGAATGAAGGATAAACATGACTGGCTTGGACACTTTCCTAAAAATGGAGTCTCCATATCAGCTGACCATTCAGGGGAAGGAGTCACAAGGCAAAATGATTGTCCCTCGGGGAGAAGGCTGCTGGGGTGGAGCCATCTTCCAGGGTGATAAGGCTGCTGAGTTATGGCAGAGATGGAAGACCAGAGTCAGGAACTTGATTATCTAAATTCTTTCCATATGTCAAGGTCAAGTTCTGTACTTCTGGGAGGACGCAAGACCTTAAGTATCATGACAGCAATTGTTAGTTAATAGGAGGTAATGCTGTGCAGTGGAAAGAGGGCTCCATTTGGAGTCAGAGGACTGTGGTGAAAAGCCAAGTGCTGCTGGTTGCTACTTGTGTGATACTGGGCAAGCCTATTAACTTCTCAGCTTCAGTTTCCCGAGTTGTAAATGGAGTGAACTGAGATGAGATTACCTCTAAGCATCCCTGCCATCTCTACATCTATGATGCTATGGTGTTATGGTAGCTAGACTGGATAGCCTGAGTTCTAATCCTGCCTCATATATTTAGTAGCTATGTGACTTTGGGTTAATCATGAAATCTTTTCTAGCCTCAGTTTTTTCTTTTTATCTATAAATTAGGGAGAATAATTGCTTCTAATTTATAAAGTGGCTGTGAAAGTCAAAGGGAATCAAAAAAGTAAAGCAATGAAAAAGTGCCATGTTAGTGTTAGTGATAGCTATTGTTATCATCATCATCATTTAAAACAGGTTGAAAGGGGCAGCTAGGTGCCACAGTGGATAGAGCACTGGCCCTGGGATCAGGAGGACCTGAGTTCAAATCTGCCCTCAGACACTTACTAGTTGTGTGACCCTGGACAAATCATTTAATCCTGATTGCAAACAAACAAAAAATGCCAAGTTGAAAAATTCGAATTCAGTTCCTAATATTTCCTTTATAAGATTCTATAACATCAATTTCCTCCAGGTCTAGGTTTATGATCCTGTAAACTGTGGTCAAGAACGGAATTCAGAGTTTGTGGGTTTTAAGAGAAGAGAATAGAGCTGATTCTTGTGTGACAATTGATTGACTACTTGCCTTCTGAGGCCTCTTCTAAACCTGAGGTTAGGTGATCTAGTCCCACCTCCTTCAAAAAAGCTGTTTTCATGAATCTTTTTCTTCTATGAATTCCATAGCCCTTAGAATCTATGCCATTCATTTTGGGGTTTAGTCAGGTACAAACATTCAGTGTTGTTTCTCTCACTTAGATGGGTATATATGCAAAAGCACATTCATGGTGTTTTCTTGAGTCCTGGAAAAAACCAAGGATTCCAAGAGAGAGAGGAAAGAAGAGAGAATATTCCAAGTCTAGGGGATAGCCAGAGCAAAGACACAAAGAAAGGACATGGTGTGTGTGGTATGTCTGAGGAATAACAAGGGGGAAGGAAAGGGAATACACATTTAGATAGCACCAATTGTGTTCTATAAAATGTAATTTAAAAAATCAGTATTATTTCATTGGATTCCCACAAGAACCCTGTGAGGTGGATGCTACTTTCCCCATTTTACAGTTTATGAAACTGAGACAGAGGTTATGTGACTTGCCCAGGGTCATTCAGCTAGTAAGTGTCTGCAGTCAGATTGAAACTCAGATCTTCCTGAATCCTGGTCCAGTGTTCAATCCATTGAATTACCAGCTGACTCTCCTGCTAAAAAGTAGGCTAGTATGACTAGATTGTAGTGTGAATCAGGAGTTCTTAACTTTATTTGTGTCATGGATCTTTTTGTTGATGCGGGGAAGTCTATGGACACCTATATTTAATAGGATATAATATATGGAATTACAATGGAAACCACTTATATGGAAATATAATATGTATATCTGCACAATATATACACACAACAAAGTACATGCACATAATTCACATGTATATATGTGCACAAAATCATACATGTTTGCATATGTGTGACATGATCAGACATGAGCATGTTCCTGATTATTCTTAAGTAGTTGTAACATATTTATGTTTCTTTATCTGAATTTATAAGCATTTGCTATATCTCTTTACTTTTCCATATCCATATAGAATATACCTTCTTACTCAGAATCCTTTGTTCTTGCAGCCTGATCATGGAACTGTGTTGTTAATGAATAGACAATATGGCATCAGCCATGGGAACCCCATCTTGTCCTTGCAGATTATTGAGAATACTCAGTGACTTCCTCTTAGCAGCCTTTAAGTGGGGAAGAAATTGTAACAGAAAATATCTCTCTAATTTGCTTTTGAGCCTTTTCTCCACATTGGGACATTGGAATGTTCTCAGAAAACACCATTACCAAAATCTTCACTGGTGGAGACATATTTTTGCCGTGAAAATAAAAAAAAAAAATAGGAACAGTGACTGTGTTACTTATTTGCTATGTGACTTTGGGCAAGCCATGCTGCTTTTCTCCTCATCTCTAAAAGGAAAAGGTTGGTCCCCAACATCCTCCTAATTCTAACATTCTTTTATCCTGTGATTCTATATTAATGAATGATAGTCTATTCAACCAACTGAGAATCCACTCTGGTCCATTCAGTAGTGGACAAGATCAGTACGTTGAATATGAAAGTGTGTGTGACAACAGAAATAAGATGAATTTAAAACTTTTGTGGGAAAAAAATGCTCCATAAAGTGTACCTTGTTTTCCTTCCACATGGAGTAACTTTTAAATAGAATTTCTCATAGCACCCCAGTGGGCCACTCCCTAACTGCAGGATGACAATGTAGAAATCTTGGCATTCTGGGACTTCAAACAATTCTCTCTATGAATGGTTGTTTTGATACCCTGGGGAAATATGCTATTTCCATGCATTTACTCTCCTTTTTTTTTCCTTCTTTTTTTCTCCCCACTTCCCCCCCTTACCTTAGAGGTAGCAATCCTCCTGCTATTAGCAAGATGTCTATTATAGTGTCATTAAAAAAGCTATAGTCAGAGCAGAGAATGACTCATATCATGGAGGAGTTAATAATTCACCGTAATAAAAGTATAAAGTTTTATGATAAACCACTCTCAGGGGAGTTAAATATAATCCTTAGCGGGTCACACACTGACTACAAAGCTTACATTTGTAATGGTAATTTGAATTTACTACATCGCCTTTAGTTTTTAAGCGTTTGTATGTCATTAGACCTTATAAATTGATTTATATGTTTCAACTCCAGTATAATTCTGCATAAAGGTACAATAAATTTTATGGATTGGAGATATGGCATCTAAAACATTTTAATAAAATTATTTTTTCCAAATTCGCTTGGACAGCGTTGATGAAAAGTCACAAAGATGTCAGGATTTCTAAACTTCTATAAATTGAATAAGATGGGAGTGGGCTGCTGATTCTGGAGGAGGACCTGTTTTAACTGATTGCCTCCCTATTCCTTGCATTCTGGGTAAATATGTACATTTGGGGTAGCTCTTGAAAGAGGACATGGCTTCCACACACGCTGTGTGGAACTTCAAAGCTCCAGTTAATGCATTGCTGATGAGTTTACCTGTGAGATGTTAAGATTACTTTCCTCAAATGGATTCTCACTATCATTTGTGAAAATAAATGTTATATTCAATTTTTTTCCCCAGAAAAAACAGAGAAAACACCCCAATCTTAGGGACTTTCCCCATTAGGGATCACATTTAGAAAAACATTTCTTTGCTTCATTCAGTCATTCAGTTAATTAATTCCTCCCCCATCCCCAAAGGGTCATTGAAAGGAGGGATTTTCTAAAAGTCAGCCTAGAAAGTGAAATATAAGAAGTGAACAAGGACTCTCCCTTGGGGTATGTTGGGTTATGGACAGAGCAGCCTTTGGCCTCACCCATTATGTTTTTGAGGAATGTGTCTCTGCCACATTTTCCCCTACCCTTCATTATCTGAAAAGTAAAGCTAAAATCAGGTGAACTATGACAAAAGGAAAACCTAAATTCACAAAAATAAAGACCTGCTTATTTCATGGAACGGGGTCCACAACGGCATGGATACAAACACAAAGATGGAGAGAAAAAAAGAAATGTCTCTTCCCATACACACAGTGTCCTTGTCCCCTAACCCAGCCCTCCCCACCCCACCCCCACATTACAACCCATTATGAACTTTTTCATATTTGAAATACTCCAACTGCCTAGCTAGTGGTGAGTTGTGATGAATGAGATTTTCCTTCTGACTTTGCAGATTCTGGGGAGATAGTTCACTGGCTTCCATCCTGTGAGAACTTTGTTTACATTGGGCAATGTGCTTTTAAGTCCCTGGAAGCAGCGCTGAATTTGGCTAAAAATACTCGATAAACTATACCGTCTGTTTTAAAGGGCTTGAAATAATCGCCCAGCTTTTTAATTTTTTTTTGAATGCTGCTTTTCTTAAAGCTGGTGTAATTTCAATGCTGATCTTCAAAACCCCTTTTGTCTAATCCTGTGTATAAGCTTTCACATAACGAAACTTTAAAAGATCCTGACACTCCCTAGTGGGCAGTTATCATTGTATTCCCCATAGCCCTGGCACATTAGAAAAGCTTTATCCCATCATGGCGGGTAGCTTTTTTTTGTTTTGGAAAGCACTGAGGTAAATCTCTAGGGGCATCTTGTACGCAGTGGGTGTGTCACTTGCTAAATGACCCAGCCAGCTGGACAGGTTGAGGTACAATTTACTGGAAATGTATTAAAACTGTCTTGGGAAATGATTCTTAAAAATGTTCCCACTGTTGGTGTGATGCAGATTAAGACCTTGGTGAGCGACGGAGAAAAATTAAATGGTAATAGGAAACCCCTGATGGTACGGTAATGGTTTGGGGGGGCAGTGGGTGTTGAATTCAGTGAGCCAAAGGGGAAATTCAGCCCAAGCTGCCTGAGCTTCAGTGAGCTTCTCTCACCTGGGCAGAGAGCCCCGGAATAGGTAGGCTCGCCCAGTGCTTCAGAGGTCAGCAGGAACATTTCCTGTTTGCAAACAGGGGAAGGGGAAGAGGAGGGGGAAGAGGTTATGGTAGCTAATTGCCAGCTTCCACCTACTTCTATGTTAGGTCCACTCCCGGGGACATCACTAAGGACCAAGGATCATGCCCTAAGTAGTCAGTTGTTTCTGAGTATGCTTCAGGGGAGGTTCCTTGCACCAAATTTTGTCCCACTGTCTAAAATGCCCTTATTGGAGATCTGATCATTGCTTTAGGTTAAAGTATGGAATCTTCAGGATATTCCAGTTCAAGTACAATTGCTGCCAGCACAGATAATTTAAAAAGCCATCATCAGGTATCTATATCCTAGGAATAATAAGCTTATTAAGGATGGAGGTTGGCTGGATCAAAGCTTCTGAAGGAATGGAATATTAGACAGGTCAGTTTTGATGAGGGCAAGAGAAGCATTGGTTAAAAGCTTTCTGGTTGGAGAGTAGACCTAAGTAAAAGGCTGAAGCAGTGGGCATCTCAACACCTGGAAGGTACTGGGGTGGGGGCAAGGAAAGGACTGGAAAAATCAAGTGAGAAGCCATCAAAGATAGACTCTTCTAATCTCACAGTTTTGCCATGTTTGACCCTGAATGCATGTCACTAAACTCAGAGATCCTGTGACCAGAAGTGTCACTTCCTGGAGCTCCCACCATTTTGGGAGGCCAATTCACCTTATCCTTAGACATTAATCAATCAGTCAGCATATATTTACTAAGCACTTGCTTTTCAAAGGTACTAGGCTAAGGAGTTAATTTCTTACTTTGATCGAATGGTGAATCTATGATTTCATTGGTGTGGTATTGTCACCACTTCTCACGCACAAGTTGTTGGGATGATACAGTGGCTTAATTATGCCCATTTTGGTATTATCCTTTGGGTAATTTGTAATTTTCACTCTTCTGAGAACATGGTATCCCAAGATTCATAGATATGTGCATCACTGGGAGAAAATAAGTGGTACAGAGATATGTCATAAGGGCAGATCAGAGGGCATTTTGAGATAATTGAAAAGATATGTGCAGTTTCCCCCATTGTATCCAGACCTATCTCTCTTTTATTCAATTTTGAGGCCAATTTATTGGCCATCAGCAGGACCTATTCAAGATATAGATAGATAGATAGATAGATAGATAGATAGATAGATAGATAGATAGATAGACAGATGGATAGACAGAGATATAGAAACAGACAGATATACATATATAGGTATAGTCAGATAAATATACATGTATGGATATAATCATACAAATATATACATAGATACATATAGGTACACATATAGAAAGAGATGCATAGATAGATAGATAACATAGATAAATAGATGAAATGAACCTTCAATCCTGTTAAAATGTAATATCTAGGAAGGAATTAGATATGTGGTGGATTATTTATATGGAAATCCTTTTTTCTTCTCTGTCTGGGCTGCTAGATCTCCTAATATTCTGGGTACCAGTCTTGATTTAAGTCCAATATTTGCAAGAGTGTAAGCTTGTTCAACCTCCCTCCCAAGGCAGTCTGGTGGCCTGAGGGAGGACTTTTACTTTGTGTATTTTGGGGTTGGGGTGAAGTTCATGCCCTGAGATCCTGTACCTTTTTAACTGTGGCCTCGCACCATGAGGTTTTATAGATCCTTTGTAGGTGTGACTTTGTTTCTGTTTTGGAGCTGCATGTGTTTGTAACTCAGCTAAATCTCAAACAGTATTCCATGCATACCAATCCCTGGTTCTGTTTGTATAGTACTGGGGCATGTCTGTATCTCAAGACTGCAATGGTAGACCTGTTGGCTGCTATTTTCCTTAGTCTTATTTACCCTTGTTTATTACCATTGCAGCTTAACCCAGAAAACTTTTCCATTTTATTCACAAACACTTCATCTGAAACATCAGGATGACAGCATTTCTTATGGCTCTTTCTTTCGATGGTTTCTCTGCTCCATCTTGGGAGTTAGCACATTTCCAGATCTCTCTGCAATGCCTTTTGGCTCCACTAGCTCATTTGTAATGTCTCACAAAGCCCATTTAATTTTACTTTAGCTTGTGGGGGCTTCATGTCTGCAAAAGTCACATGGGTGTGCAGGAAGACAGCGTGCAACTATTTTCTTCTGTCAAAGCAATTAGCCATTTGTATGCACAATTAACTGGTTGACCTGTATATTGAAGAATAAAAGACTTAATTGCAAGTAAAAACTATACCCACATAAAAAAGAGACTGGGCTCAATGCAGGATGACTAGGCTAGTTGACTTTTTTTTCCTGAGAAATGACCCAGGCCCATGGCTCACTTTCATTTAAATTTCATTTAAAGTATAGATGTACCTGAAAACAATCTATGCCACTTAAATATTTCCTACCTGACATTCAACCACATTTCCCTACCTTACATTCAACTAATATCTCCCATTTTACATTCAACCCAAGTCCCACCACCCATCCTACCCCTGCAGGTTTGATGTAGACCATAACCCTTCATACAACGTTTTCTCCTTTCAACCTAAAAGCTTGTCATGGTTCATGGTTGAGTTTTCCTCATATATTTTATGTTAACTCCCAATCATGTAATAACAGAATTTTAGAGCTATAAGGGTCCAAGTCTAGTCCCTGCAATTTTACGGATGAGGAAAAAAGGTCCAGAGAAGATAAATGATTTAGCCAAAAAGAGAGGCCAGACTAGAAACCAGTTTTCTGACCCCTAGTCCTAAGCTGTTTCTATAATAGTACTCTTTCTGTAAGAAAGAATCTTGGTCTAATTTAATATCAAGTGAATCTTTTAGCTTCATTTATACTGTTGTAGTCTGAGCTGTAAAGTTTGGAGTTTAATATAGTAGGAGCAGTGAATTCTTCTGTGAATTCACATCTGAGCTCAGACTACACACCTTAATAATATCAGGAGACCAACCTAGAACTCAGGCAGTATAGTCCTTAGCCAAACAGTTATGTAGGCAGACTTTTTTCCCCCCAGTATATTCTCTTATTGGGATCTCTCTTTCCTCTTTTAGCTCTACTTCTCAGGGCAACAATAGCTCCATGATAGCAGGGACTTTCATTAAGTACCTCAGCTAGGCCTGGCCTTCTGAGGGAGTACAACCCCCTCCTTCCTGCTATCAGTCAAAACACAGCTATTATGAAGGTTTTTATCCTATCCCTTCAGTGTGCTGCCCTTTGCTTTCCAAATTGATCAGATAAACCAACCCTCACTCATCAAGGCTTCAACTTCTATATTTCTCATATTAACTGTGACCTTCTGGAGACATAATGCCTAAACCTAAAGAATTATAGGATCAGAGATTTAGGGTTGATGTCAGAAGTCATCTAGTTCAAACCCTTCATTTTTCAGATGATCCAACAATGCTAAGTAACTTGATTAAGGTTCTATAGGTAGAAATAGCAAATGTGAGATTTAAACGTAGGTCTTCTGAGTCCAAATCCAGCATGTTTTTCAGCAATTCATGTCTCCTCATTAACTCCAACCATGAGAATTTCAGGCCCAATGCTGGCAGCACAGAAGATGAGGCTTGAGGAGCAGGGTGCTGATGAATCTTGTGAATGTGCCTTAAATCAAACTAAGCGTTTGGGTCTACCAGGAGATAAACTCCCAGACCATATGAAAGGTAGTTGGATTGAAGGCATAGATGGACAGCTCAGTCAGGGAAAGAGAAGGAGTGTTACCTTATTTTTTTGAGTCTGGAGCACATGCCTTTCTCCATTCTACATCTCTAAATTCTGTCTGTCATTTAAGGTCTGTTTCATATCCTACCTCCTCCCTGAAACTTTTCCTGAATACTTCAGAGCTCATGAATTTCTCTCTTCTCTGAATTCCTATAGTATTTACTACACAATTAAGCACTTCTTTATTTACTGCCTTGAATTTTGCCCTGCCCTCTGTGTTAATACTGTGTCCTTGACTATGCTGTAAGGTCCTCAAGGGCAAGAACATATTATGTAATAGTAACTCACATTTATATGATACTTTAAAGTTTGCAAATTACTTTCCTTACAAATTTTTATAATGCTTTAAAGTCTGCAAAGGACTTTCCTCTTAGGGTTTACACTAATGTAAGTATTATCATCTTTATTTTATGGATGACAAAACTGAATGAGGTTAAGTGTCTCTTGCTTAGGAGGTTAAGTGAGTTGTTCCTGGTCACACAGCTAGTGAATGTCCAAAACAAGACTTGAACCCACATTTTTTCATTTTCAGATCTGAAGATGGAAAGGTTTGGGTTCAAATCCTATCATAGACATTTATTAGTTCTTCCGTGTTTTAACCCTCAGGTCTGGCTGCCTCTCTTTTATATTTCTGCCAGTTCTGGGCACGTTGTCGATATTTTATAAATACTTGTTGCTCAAAGTTGACCTCCATTTTTATTTGCCATGTTTATGAAATAGGATTTTCTGGTTGTTAGATGAAAGTCATATTCCCATGCTCCTTAGCTCTGTTCATTTTCACAGGTGTGCTGGGGTGGGAGCGGAGGGGGGAGAAGTGGGGAATTAACAGGAAGCCTCCCAGCAGCTTAGTTTATGAGCCCTGGGTACACAGGCAGCACTGGTGGAACTGAAAAGGTTCCGTGTTAGGAGATTTTAAGAGAACGGCCAGGCTTTGATTCCAACTTTATTTGTCATGATGTACTCAAAGGAGAATAGTAATGGTTGATGGTTATAGAGTGCTTTCTGGTTACAGAGTACTTCTGCACATATTATCTCATTCCATCTTTGCAGCAAGCCTGCAAGTGGGCAGGGCAGGTGTTGGCATCCTGTAGAATTGTAGAACTGTAGAATTATAAAGTGTGAGGGGATCTAGCTAACCCCTAACCTGGTGAGGGATTCCACCTATAAACTCTCCTAGGTGGTCATCCATCCTTCCTTAGCATCATTACCTCTATTTCACTTAGGAGGAAACTGAGGCTCTGAGAGGTTGAATGAATTGCACCAGAAGTGGTAGACTTGAACTCTACTTCAATGTTCTTTGTACTGTCCTGAAGGTAGCTTTGGAATAAGCGATCAAAAAAGAGAGCTCACAGTAAAGGGACAATGGTTGTGAGCCATTATTTCAATGTATGTAATTTTTTTTCCCTTTTTTAAAAATCATACCCAGAGTTTGTAGCCCATGGTTTCCTTTGACAGATTGGCACATTCAGTACTTAGCCAGTAAATGTGGTCAGTGTCTCCTCTTGTTTATCTAAATACACAATTGGACAATAAACAGTGCCCATGGAAAATACATGGGGCCAGAGGTCTTCCTTCATTGTTGATTTTAAACGAACCTTGATGCATAGGATGAAAAGAGCCATTAGCAGGAAAAGGTTTAAACTACATTAGAGAAAGGAAGAAAATTGTCCAACATTTGGTCCTTACAACAATGCAAAAGAGAATAGGGAGGGGGGTTAGTGGATAGAGAGGAAGCTATTAGTGAGGCAAAAACTTACACACAATGGTCAGTGGGAAATAGGCAGAGGGAATCATAAAGGACCTGTGTGGGCTTGAAAAAATGGATGAATTCTTTGAAGACTATCAGGCAGGAGAAGTATTCTTTTTTTCTACAGTTAAAAAAAGTTATCCCATCCATTCTCCAACCCATCTACCCCTTTGTCAAAGGCCTTGTTGGCCATATAACTGAGCACATTTTGAGAGGTTGGAAGAAAGGTTTCAACTGCTGTTTAACAAGTCCAACCTAATCGTTGTTTAGGACTGGATTATGGGTTGGATTATGGAATTAAAATGGGGCCGTTAAGACCTCTGTTACTGCTGCCAAAAGAGTTAATGAGTGCAAACTGCACTGTATGACCCACCACCAGATGATTTACAACTTTATTTCAATGGTTCCTGAAAAAAATCTAATAAATCGTGTTCCTTTTGTCTTAATGCTTTGTTTCTTCGTTAGAAAAATGAGGAAGCTCCATTGTAATGTTTATTATAGAGAAAGTATTTTTATATTCTTCAGTTAGTGAGTGTTTGCTGAGTATAGTGGGTGTAACTACTTAAGGAAAAAAATCACAAGCCAATTGGGTGATAATGACGAGTACTGGATCAGTAGCATTAGGAATTTGAGGTTAATTTGCCTCCAGAGAGCATCGATGGCGACTAAAGCTCTATATGTGTTTGTATATGCGTGTCTAGTCGTCATGTTTTGCTTGGGAGTATGACAGCACGCTTGGCTAGAGAAAAGAGGAGCATATTTTATATTTCCCGTCTTAGTCACCTCAGTTTCCTTGGTAGGGACCCTATGATAAAAGTGATTAAGGTACAGATAGGAGCTGAAGGGGAGAGGTTCAGAGAAATAGGAGTGAACTATGAACAATTGAAGTATTCTGAATGGATATCTAGGGGTTGATGGATGCCAGGCTTCCTGTAGTCAATTATTTCACTTCTTTATGAGCAAGAAGTAATGGATAGGATACTCCATTTCAGGAGACTAGGGTTCAAATCCTACCTCAGATACTTATTAGCTGAGTAACTGTAACCAAGTCACTTAATTTTTTCAAACCTATTTCCTTATTCCTACACTGCTTGCATGAGTGTACACCCTGTGAGAAAAGTATTTTGCAGTCTTTAAAGCACTATAAAAATATGAGTTAGCACATAGTTGTCTCCATTTTCTCAGCAGTTGTAGGCTTTTCATGACTACTGGTGAGGCATGATCTGAACCAGGGACCTAAAAGCAAGAAATTCAATTTGTTCTTGCCAGTCTCAATATCCCTAGAACTCAACTTTCCACTGTTGAATATCTCAAATTTAAACTGTATATGTCTTGTTTGTATATGGTTATTTGGATGCTGTCTCTCCCATTAGCTCCTTAAAATCAAGGACTGTCCTTTGCCTGTCTTTGTATTCCCAGTACACTTGTGCCCAGTATATAGAAGGTGCTAAAAAAAACCGCTAATCCACTGACTAAACCTCTTCCCACCCCAATGACACCTCAGAATTAGCAATCAGAGACGGTTAGAGCTGACAGAAGGGGTTTTCTACTGAATCTGATTATCAGTCCCAAATTCTACTCGCATAGTTTTAGAGAAAGTTTTATTTAAAAACTTTTTATTAAAAGGTGCTACTTGTATAAACTTTATTTAATATACTTTCATGATCTTGTACACAAGGAAGCCCCAGAAAATACTGTACACACAAGGCAAAAGATAGCGATTGAATCTCTTTAAAATATCACTTAAGAATACACTTTATGATTCCTCTCTTTAAATTTTATTACTGACTTACACACAGTAGAGCAGCTGCATTGTGGGAACAGGCAGTCCATTAAGATGTGTATCATATGTACTTGGTATTACATATAATATTTAAAAAAACCTCTTAATCTTTAACCTCAGTACTACATAAAGGTGCAGAGGATCAATTATAGATAAAAAGAGGGGAGATCTCTGAGGACTAACAAATCTATTGGCAGTTTCTCAAGGTACAGTTCTGGGTCTGTATATATTGGTATTTAGCTTTCCAAGGCTCAGACAAGTAGAGACGTTGTAATTGATTTTATTTGAAAGCAAGAGATGGGGCCAAAGGGGAACTTTTGGTCTCCAGTTTTTGCTTTCAACCCATATAAAGTAAGCATTAGTACCAGAGGTGTTTAATGGTGTTCATTTTTTTTTTTGGACAAATGTGTGAATGGGAGCCTCAGGCAAAACAAACTCCACCTCCCTAAACTTCAAAGGCTGAGGGAATGATCCCTGCCCTCCGACCCATCCTTAATTGGCCTATGCTGCTAGAAGCAATTAAAACTAAGGGTCTGATTCATAAAAAGTGCACATGCCTTTTAGGTGTACAGGGGGGTTTCCTGTACTTAAATGGGGGTGGAGGGTAGGGTAGGGTACAAGGCACTTTGTTGTTCAAGGCCAAGGTCGAGAACCTCACTTCACCCTTAATGTCTTGAGGATCTAATATCCTTCTCTCTCTAGGAAAGCTAGAGGAAACTTCAATGGCTCCCATGGTCTCCTTCTTTGGGGGCTCAAGTCAGTAGGAGCCTATGGGAGACAATTATTTGGGATCGCCTTTCTTGGCTAGTGAGAGACCCTCAGAATAACCTGTGGGTTAGAGAAAAATCAGCTGCTTTAGGAGTGAAGTAAAAAGAAAGATGTATGGCCAAAAAGACAGTAGGGAAAATGGCTTACTGTCTCTTGAAATTTCACATCATCTCTACTTCAAATTTCATCTTTTTTTCTCCTTTCCAGTTCTTCTCTCATCTGAGTGTGTGTGTATTATATCATATATGTGTATGTGAATGTATAATACACTCAGGTGAAAGAACTGTGTGTATATATATATATATACACACACACACACACATATATGTAGGTTATATATGGTATGTGTATATGCATGTGTGTATATGTATATATGTAAGTATGTATACATGTGTTTATATATTTATATGAATATATATGAGATTATATATAATGTCTATATCTGTACATATATATACATACATATATATATATTTTTTTTTACCAGAAGCAAAAGATGTAGCATGCTATAGTGCATGGACTACCATACTTGGAGCCAGGAAGACCTGGGTTCAAATCTTACCTTGGTCACTTCCTCAGCATGTGACCGTGGAAACCTCTTTCAACTTCAATGAACCTTGAGCAACTCTCTAAGGCTCAAGCTCTAGACTTTTGTGACCTGCATGAGTGAAGTATGTCTCTACCACCACAAAACTATCAGACATTGAACTATGGAAACTGCAGATCATCAGCATATTGGTATTTTGCCCCGTAATATGAGAAAAAACCAAAAGGAATTGCATTGAGTTAGCTGGAAAACACAAAAGAAATGAAGGTGCTGGAGTTGTTTCCACATTGCAGCTTCTTTGAAGGCATTGGAAGTTCTAGGAAATGTAGGTCTTCTAAGGAAAGCATGGGAAATGGGCTCCTGGGAGGGAAAGTGTGATAGAAGTTTAAGACTTTTAATTATAAGGAACAGGGAAACACTTGTTTACATTAATACAACTTTTACCTTCCCCCAATTTACATTTTTATGAGGACCTCTTGTTGCTAAGGTATGAGTTCCTGTAATTTACACTTGATTTCTGGCAATCTGTACATATTTTTTTAGAAAATGCCTGGTAAACGTACCTCTTATAGCCCAGAAGAGCAGACAAAGGCTTCAGTATAAGAGACTGATGCATGTAAAGATACTTAATACCCTTAGAGGTGCCTCCAGGGACTCTTATGTCCAACTTGAAATTGTCCTTAAGTATAAGTTCATTGCCTGGAATAAGCACGATCCATAGTAATCACACTTTTTTTCAGAGAAAAAACTCTCTTCTTTTCTTAAAAACAGTAGAATCATATTTTTGCCATAGTTATGTATTGTAACTTTGAAAAGCTGGAGAGCATCTAAAGGAGGCCTCCAGAACATGGAAGCAGGAGCATACAGATGAATGCTTAACATCCAACTCTCTTAGAACACACCACACACTTTTAAGTATAATCTTCATTACTAACATTTTTATCACTTCCTTAAGTCTAGAAAATCAATAAAACAATAAAACGTGCCGTGATTTGTAGCATGTGCTGATTTTCTAGCTTTAAGTGGTCACAATGAAAATTTAACAGTAGACTTTCACCAATTGCTGTGAGCTGGCTAGAGTGCCATTTGACAGGGGTTCTTAACCTGGGGTCCATGAACTTAAAAAGAAATATTTTTGATAACTGTTTCACTAGAAATGATATCCTTTGTAACTCTATGTATTTTTGTCATTCTGAGATGACATCTACAGGCTTCATTAGACTGCCCAAGGAGTCTATTAACACACAAAAAGGTTAAGAGCTGCTCTGTAAAAGACTTAGGGAGTTTAGCCTGGAAAAGAGAATCCTAGAAGTGGAATTGTCACACCAAAGAAGGATGATATTTATTCCATTTCACCCCAGAGGGCAGAATTTACAGTACATTTGGGTTTTTGAAATTATAGGATTCATAATTTGGAGGTAGAAGGGACCTAAGAAGTCACCTTTTCCAACCCTCTTATTTTACAGATGAGGAAATTGAGGCTCAGAGAGCTTAAGGGACCTGCCCAAACTCTTAGTGGACAGGGGATGTGGATCACTATCTCTTATGAAAGAGCTTTCTACTTCACCATGCAGAAATATCAGAAATGAACTTGTAGGAAGGAATCTGGCAATGGTTAGATATTTCCAAGAAGCAGACTGAGATTTAATGTTAGCGGGGAAAAGAAACAAAAACTTTCCACTAGTAAGAGGGTTCAAAAGTATAATGGATTGACTTGAAAAATAGTGACTTTCTTGGAAGACACTTGAAGAAGTCTTCAAGTGAAGGCTGCATGAGTATTTGTTGGATAGGTTGAAGTAGAAGAGACATTTATTCAGATAGCCTGGTTAGATGGACGCTGAGATCCCTTCTAAGTCTGAAAACTTAGGATTTTGTGAACTTTTCACACACGAAGCGTGCCAGAACCTTCTGAGTCTTATAACATAAAAAATTCAGAAGGTGAGCAGCTTACTCCAGTTTTCAGATCATTGTGTCCATGTATGTTGTGTAGATCCCAGCAGCCAGAACACTGACCGTATTTGTCACTTTTTACATGAGTGCTTGATATTCTGTTACATTTTGGCATTGCATGCCAAAAGAATAAACAGTAACCTAGATGATCTAGTACTCCACTCTTCCTCCTTCCCTCTTTCTTCCTTTCCTCCCTTCCTTTAGCCTTTCCTTCCTCTCTTCCAGAGTCAGCTAGTATATAGAAGTCTACAAGAAAAACCTGACTTCAAATTGGGGCTCAGACACTTACTAGTTGTGTGTTCCTCTCTTAATCGCTTTCTGTCTCAGTTTCCTCAATTTAAAAATGGGAACAGTAATAGCTGACTTACAGAATTATTGAGAAGATCAAATGAAACAATGTTTCAAAAAGCTTAATACAGTATCTGGCACATAGTAGGTGCTTAATAAATGCTTGTTTCCTCCTTTTCTCCTTTCCTGATTTGTTTATGCTTTTTGTGTTTATATCCATCATTTTCAGCTATAACCTCCCCCACACTGAACCTTCTACTATAAAAATTAAGCAGTTAAAAAATTCAACAAAGTCAATTGATACAGTGAAAACACCAGATAGCATCTACACTACTTGTACCTATAACTTGACACCCTACACCCACCCTCTACCCACTGCCAACCTGAGATATATTCTAATGGCTGACCCCAATGTTGGGTGTAATTACTCAAAGTCTGCCTTCTGTTTAGTGTTCTTTTTGTTTATGTGATTATAATTCTCATGTTGATTGTTTTTCTAGGTATGCTTATTTCCCTCTTTATCAGTTCATACAAATCCTCCCATGTTTCTCTGGATTCTCCATATTCATGATTTCTTATGGCACAGTAACATATTACTTTTATATATCACAGTTCATGTATTCTCCAGCTGATGGGCACTCTCCTCGTTTCTGGGTCTCTGCTGCTCACCCAAACACTTGCACTCTTTTTCAGGAAGGAACTTGAAGCATGATGTATTAAACTCCTGGATTAATTTAGCCTTTTAGAAACAAGATCACTACTACAAAGTCAGTGGTTGGGGATTCCAGAGAAAAGGTTAGGGAAAGAGAAGAATGGGAGGGAAGGAAGGAAGAAGTGGGGAGACCAAAGTAGGGAGGGGTTTGGAGCATTAGATAGAGATTTAATAACAGGGATGGGGTAGCACTGAAAAGTTGGGGAATACTTTTTTTCTTGGTTCTATAGAGGTCAGAAGCAAGTTGGAAAAGTTACCAGCACTAAATGAAAATGAAAACATCAAGAGGCTTGCTTGTCTGTCAAAAGTATCACTAAATCTTTTTGAACAACCCTGGGCAGTGAATTATGGAAGCATGGAATTGACTTACAGTTTATTTCTAGTAACAGTCAGTTACTATGTCAAATTTGAAACCAACAGAAAAGTCTATAAAAATATATGACAGAGTAACAGGCTACCTTGAGCTTTTTTTAACATGTGTAAAACTTTCAAGAGCATCCAGTTTGTACTCATAAAAATGGAGAGATGCCCTTTATCTCCTCCCTCCTTCCTCCTTTCTTGTCACCTTATTTTTGACCTCTCCCAAGACCCTCTGGGATCACTGTGGGGGAAGAAAGCAAAAATGGTGGTAGGCACGGCATTATTTTTTCTTCTGGTTCTCATTAACTCATTCAGAACTTAGTTGATGATCTTTTGAATACTTGAGTCCTCTTTATGATGGAAACACTAGGTATGATGGTAGATATTTACCATCTCTTAACCATTCCAAATGTGTTGAAAAATGGAACAGACTTCGATTCAGTCAATTAAACAGTAAAGCATTTATCTCATCTACTATATACCATGTCTTGTGCTAAGTGCTGGGGAAGCAAAGGCAAAAACAGCCCACACCTTTGAGGAATTCAATATCTAATGGATGAGACAGCTTGTAAATAACTAAATACATACAAGATATATAAAGTAGATGCATGTTGTCTGAAAGGGTAAGGCACTAGAAGAAGAGACCTGTACTTAAGTTCTGTCTCTCATTCTTATTATCAATCAGTTAACTAGCATTTATTAAGAGTCTAATGGTAGCCATCTCTAGGGTAAGGGCAGAAGAGGAAAGGGAAAAAAAGAAAAAAGAAATTTATATGACAACTCTTACATATTTTAAAGGAACAGTAAGTTATGTATAATAGATTTGCAATTTCATATGCTATCACCTTTTTATTTTACTATATTATGTAAATGCTTGTTTTATTCCATAAATTGAAAATAAAATAAAAATTTTTTCAAAGTGCCTACTATGTGTCAAATATTTTGCTAAGTACTGGAGAATATAAAGGAAAGCAAAAACCAGTTTCTGTTTTCAAGGAGTTCACAGTTTAATGGACTAGCTCGATAACCATGAACTTTAGGGATAAACTTAATGGTAGATTGAAGTATTAATTTTTTTCCTTCTTAATGGGATGAGGGATATGGGTTTTATGAATTATTTTCCCTCACCTTTTAGGCAGAGTGATGTTGTGGCATACTCTCTAGACTTAGAACCCGGAGAGAGCCTGGGTTCAAGTCTTTTGATACTAGGAATGTGGCCTTGAGTAGATAGTTCATTTAGCCCTTCAGAGACTCAGTTTCCTCATTTGTAAATTGATTCATTAGCATCTGTATTACCTTCTTTATAGAGTTTATTCACAAGATAGTGAAGATTTAAAGAGATACTGAATATGAAGCATTTCACAAACCATAGAGCACTCTTATTTAAATGATGGCAACCAGTGTTAATGCTGCAACCAGAATTTCTAGTGGATGGGCCTAGTGAAGTGTGCATTTGACCTGGGATCAGATAAAATAAGTAATGTCAAGTTATAGAATTACTGGGGACTGGATCAAGGAATAATCAGATTTATCACTGAGGTATAAGATAAGACTATTTACTAATTGTAGCTGTGTGCATATTAAATATGGCATTGAAATTTGATCCACAATTTTAGATATTTGCCTTGACGTTCTTCATGTTGGCACAGACATGTTTTCACCTGAAGCCTCCAGAAACACAAATATGTCCCATTTGCCTCCATTTTCAGGGCAATTCAAGTGATCCTAGGGATCTAATAGGATTATTGAAACCAAGGGATGGTAGCACAATATTTAGCTCTTCCTGTGGCAAGTAGTTGATTCTGAGTCATACATAGGCTGTGTTTCTACAACAGGCGCTCTGGTATCCCACACTTAGGCACTGTGAAGCTATCTCACAGGACTCTATGTCTACTGTAGTGGTTGGGCAGCTGTAGACGTGACAGGGGTCCAAAGGTCTCCCTAGATTTGAGTTTCAGTCCCAGGAATCTAGGATCAGAAGTCCCCTTTGTAATCTTCCCTATTTTTGCTACCACAAAGAGCCTCTGTTTTCTGGAAGAATAATGAAAAGGACTCTGGGTTTAGGGGACTGAAATTCAGTGAAGACTTACCCCTACATAACATTTGAGGCTGTTGAAAGTAATGATAAAACAGACAATGAAGACTTTCTTAGAGTATTTTTTAAAAAGCATTTGATAAAATATGTTACATTAATTATATTATATTAATTATATCATATCACTTCATATCATATCATACCTGCCTATCCATGTTCATCCACTTTGTAGATTATAAGGTCTTTTCTAGGGTAGAATTAACAGTTTTAAAATTTTATGGGTCATAGACTCCTTTTTCAGTCTTGTGAAACCTTTAGACCCAATTTCAGAATAATCTGTTTTTAAATTTAAATTTGTTTAAATTTAAATTTTAAAGTCAAAATAGTTTTTAATTTCACAAAGTAAAAATACATAGGATTATAAAGGAAACCAATTACATTAAAATGCATTTATCAAGATATTTTTAAAATGCAAGTTTATAGACTCCGTGTTAAGAATCTCAGCTTGTGTGTGTGTGTGTGTATGTGTGTGTGTGTGTGTGTGTGTATGTGGTTAAATGAGCCATTTACAGCATAAGGTTCCCCTCTCCATCAGAATCCACTTTTGCAAAATTGTCTTCTTTTTAAAAACTTCAAAGAAGGGTCATGACACATTTGACTGAAGTACAAGTCTGGAGAATTTGGTCATTCTGTGCACAAGGATATATTCATTTCAGTTTTTGAGTTTCAGGCTATTTGCCTCAATGCTCATCCTTGGAACATAGGATAGAACAAGGGAGTCGTGGCCAACTGTCTCTTGATAGTATGGTGCGGCTTGTCATCCTTCTCAAAAATTATTTCATTGACAACCCCTTTGCAGTTAAAATGGAGTAGTGTTGCTAGTGCCTCTCCCAGAGCTGTCAAAATCCTGCTTGAAACAGGACAGTGAGATGATAGTTGCAAAAGAAAACCTCTTAGCCATGGCTTTCTGCTGTCCCTCCCCCTCCACACTACTTTACAATTATTGAGAGATTAATTGAAGGATGAGTGAGGCCACAGGACAAATGCTACAATCCAGGCATAATGGGATACCAAATATAATAAGGTAACATATTGTTAAGAATCAATGCCCTAAAATCTAACAAAAGGGTGGCATAGATTCATAAGCATGTAAACACATAATATGTAATTATTATTTGTTGAGAACAGATCTAATTTTGATAATGCATATTGAGATCAGTTGTCTGAAAAATGCTTATGCCTCCATAAAATCTCACACTTTCAAATATCACCTGAAACCATGTGGTAGAAGAAAATGGAAAGGAAGAGAGGCCATCAATGGGGTTCTTTCAGCTATTCCTAATTTTAGATATTCCTAATTCATAGAAGTGAAGGATTTGGGACTTCAGAGAATGTTTAGCACAATCTCCCTGTTTTACAGATGAAGAAATTTCAGTTTAGAAACTGTGGATCACAGGACCACAGCTTAAGAGCTATGAGGGGATTCAGTGTTTCTCTAGTCCAACTTCTTCATTTAACAGATGGGGAAACTAAGGCCTGGAGAGCTTAAATAAGTGGCACAGCCAAGACTTGAAAGAAAGTTTGTTAACTCTAAATCTATCCCCCTTTCCCCTGAACCAAGTTAATTCTGAATGCAGGCTTGAATCCAAGACCTCTGACACCTTATCAAGGTCCCTTGTAATACAACATGACCTGCAGGATCAAATATAAAGTCCTCTGGTTGGCTTTTTGGGCAGATGGATGGCACAGTGGATAGAATGCCAAATCTGGAATCAGGAAGACTCATCTTTATGGGTTCAATTCTGGTTACAGATACTTACTAGCTGCATGACCTTGTTTGCCTCAATACTGTTTGCCTCAGTTTCCTTATCTGTAAATGAGTTGGGGAAGGAAATGGCAAACCGCTTCAGTATCTTTGCCAAGAAAGCCCCAAGTGGGGTCATGTAGAGTCAGGACACAACTTAGCTGAACAACAACATGACAAATTCATCACTTGGTTTCTTCCTCTCCTTCCAGTTTTCTGATACCTTATCCATTGTCTTCTTCGTCCACCACATACTCTGGTCCAATAATGGGGACCTTCATGCTTTTCCTTGCATAGGACACTTCTAGTTTTGAGAGTTTTCATTGGTGGTCCTTCACATTGGGATCATCTGCTCTCCTCTCCTTTATCCCCTGACTTCCTTCAAGTCCCAAGTAAAATTTCACCTTCTACAAGAAGCCTTTTCCATTCCTCCTTCATCTTAGTGCCAAATCTCTGAGATTATCTCCAAATTACCCTGGACATATCCTGTTAATACATAGTTGTCTTTGCCCATTAGACTGTGACCTTAAAAGTAGTGATTGCCTTTTGCCTTCCTTTGTATCCCCAGGGCTAAGCACAGTGCCAGGCACATAGTAGGTGACTAATAAGTGTTAATTGACTGATGGTACACCGATTTCTGGATCCAAGGTACATATTCACTAGACTCTTGGTAGAGGCCATCTTTGGTAGAGCTGTCCTACAGCACTGTGTCATAAGTAAAAGTATAATAATGAGGTCTCTTAGGGAAAAACAAACACAACCAAACCCTTAGGCAGATACCAAGATGGATCCAAATGCTCATTACCTCGCCTCTGCATCTGATGCTATAATGAGGCTACAGTATTTTAAGTTCACATTTCATTCATTTTAAATTTGTATTCCAAAAGAAAACAGATAGAAAAAATTATTTTGTGTCCTCTCTTGGCTTCATATAACAGGGTTTAGAGGGGAAAGAAGAGTACATGTCTATGATTTTATTTTTGTAGGGAACTCTCAGACAATAAATTCCCTCCGTTAATGCTGATTATTGTGTGTGTTGAGGTTTAGAGTCTTAGAGGGCTGCCTGGGACAGTGAGAGGTTCAGTTATGCAGTCGTTACGTATCAAAAGTGGGAAATAAACCCAGGACTTCCTGACTTGAAGGTCAATTCTGTATGCACTACTAACAGTTCTTAAGTTAAGATCTATCAAACTCTTTTTTTGTAATAGTTCAATAACTACATTTCAATATAACTGATTTCTTTTCTAATCCTATGTATTTTATTTTATGAATTATGAAATATTATTCAGAGAAAGGGTCCGTATGATTTACTAGACTGTTGTCAAGGAGATCCATGACACAAAATAGTATTAGTAGCAGTTAACATTTATATAGTGGTGCTTGCTATGTACCAGGCACTGTGTTAAATGCTTTACAATTGCTGACTCATTTGATTGTCACAAAAATGCTGGGGGATTGGGGAGGTGCTATAATTATTATCGTTTTTACATATTTGTAAATGCACAAATACATATTTGTATTTCCTGCAATTAGTACAGTACCTTAACCCAGAATAAGTGTTTGATAAATGTCTTATCTAATCTAATATCATCTTCCTCAGAGAGGATGGCATCCTCAAATATGGCTTCACATACCCTTTTGTCTCTTCTGGAGCAATAGCTTGTTCTGTTTCAATGCTGATGACTTTAGGGCGCCATATACAGTTTCACTGATTTCAACCTATTCAACTTACTCAGGCAGGAAGTGGACATGAAAGCTAATGATCCCCAGCTGAAAGTGACCTTCCTTCTCCTGAACTCTTAGGGTCTTTTATTTGTACTACTCCTGGGGTTTGTCATTGTTGAGTTGTTTCAGTCACGTCTGATTCTCTGTGACCCCATCTGGGGTTTTCTTGGCAAAGGTATTGGAGTGGTTGCAATTTCCTTCTCCATTTCATTTTACAGATGAGGAAACTAAAGCAAACAGGGTTGAGTGACTTGCCCAGAGTCACACATCTAGGAAGTATCAAGAGGCTAGATTTAAACTCCTGACTCCAAGGCTATCACTCTATCCACTGTGCCACCTACCTGCCCTACTCTTTGGGTACGTATTTTATAATGTATGTTTTAGAATTATATATATACATGTTTTATTATCTCAATTCAAAATATATTTATCAAGGAGTCTTTTTCTCAGAGAACTACATACGGAGACACAAAGTTTAGATATATCATAGCTTCTGGCCCTCAGGGATCTTACCATCTCATACATTGCACATATCCATTCTGCATGTCTGAAAAGTACTCCTTCCTCAATGATGCCTCATAGAGTCCCTCTTTTCCATTAAGATTTAAATTGAGTATTATCTTCTTCAGGAAGCCTTTCTCAATCCTCCCTCTCGACTTCTTGAACTACTTTATCTTTAACCATATTGCATAGATTTGTATTTATTCACTTTCTGCTACCTATATTTTATATGTGTTTGTTGTCTTTTCTATTCTTCATAAGAAGGGTTTGTTTCATTCTTTTAACTTGGATATCCAGCATCTGACACAGTGCCTGGGATATAGTAGGTACCTAATTAACATAGCTGATCATTTGATGAGGGATGAAACACAAACGCAGTAGCCAGAATATTATAGTTACTACCTAGAAAGTGCATTAGACAGTTATAATACTGGATGGTATTTGAGAGAGAAGATAGAAGTGAACCCATAGGAGTGAAAGGGTGGGAGATAGGGTCAAGGAGATCTTCAGGAAGGAGGTGGCATAAGAGTTGGGAGTTTAAAGGATAGCTAGGAATTCAGCAGGTAGAGAGGGCAAGAGAGGACATCTGTGTCTTAGCATATTTAGCATCTTCTCTTTGCTCTTGAACAAAGAAGCTTCTGGAGCAGGGGGATGATGTGATCAGCTTTGGAATGTTGTTTTGACAGTTATGTGGGAAATGTATTGGGCAGAAAGCAAGATTGGATTCTGGAAGCAAAGAGACAAGTTAAGAGGCTAGTGTAATGGTTCTGATAGGAAATGATGAACATCTTAACTAGGCTGGTGGCCATGTGAATGGACAGAAAAAAAGGGAGTCATCTTCTGCAAAAAGTCTTTCACAATCTCCCTTAATATTAGCGCCTCTATTGATTATATTCAATTTCCTGTCTATTATCTTGTTTGTGCATTGTTATTTTTCATCTTCTCTTCCCCATTAGACTATGAGTTGTTTGAGAGCAGGGACCATATTTTGTCTTTCTTTGTATCCTCTTCCCAGGAATGCAGTACAAGGTACACAGTAGGTACTTAATAAGTGCTAGCTGATTGATTGACTGAACCCATGAAACTTACTGAGATTAGCAAAAGACAGAGTGTAGATGAAGAGGGCCCAGGAAGGAGCATTAGAAGACGCCCAAAGTTTGGGAGGAAGACATAGGTGTTCTTCCTCTCTGATTCTAATTCTCGGATTGATCGAGACCCTCATACTTTTCCCCTGTGTCTCCAACATAACCTGCTTATCAGTAAAGATCTGCTATATAGTACTGATGCCTGACCCCTTCATGCACATTTGTGCTTTAGGGTGAATTTGTCTAGCTATTACCTCCTTCTGGGTCATTTGTTATTATTATTTTATTTTAAGTCCTTTCTTTGATTGTGAAATTAAAGGCTTTGTCCTCTCTGAAGGAATTTTAGGAATTGCTAGGCAAATGTGGGGAGGTATTTTTTTTGATAGATTTCAAATCATATCATATAATATAGTAGTAGTAGCAGCAGCAGCAGCAGCAGCAGCAGTAGTAGTAGTAGTAGTAGTAGTAGTAGTAGTAGTAGTAGTAGTAGTAGTAGTAGTAGTAGTAGTATTCTACCTACATGTAAGGTCAACTCTGGTGGAGAGATCTAGAATTAAGAGACCCGAGTTTGTGTCTTATCTCCACTAGTTTATGATTCTATATAAGACATTTAATCACTCTGAGCCTTAGTTTCCTTAAAAGAGATTTGTACTGTATGATCACTAAGTTCTTGTAGCACTAACTTTCAGTGATTTCATAGAAATCTTTTTGCCACACATCTCCTTGTTCCAAAGTAGCTTGGGAAGACACTGACTACCATTCCCTGGGGAAGAAATCAGGTGCCTGGCAGAGGCTAGTCTTATTAGGCTATTTGATGAGCTCTTTGCACTGGTTCTTGTTCCCTGATGATATAAACGTAGTGTTGAAGCTAAGTAAGTACCTTTTGGGCGGGCTCCTCATTCACTCTCAGGCAGCATCATGTCCTTAGGGAAGGATGGGGGGAGGTGAAGAAAAAAAATGTTTAAATATTGTTTTATGTTCAAAATATGGTTGAAATGTATTAAAAAATAAAGACATTCTCCCAATATAGTCATGATGCTCACAGAGAAAAAAAGGTTTGACCTCTTTAAGAAAAGAATTTACAAAGGGAAACCCATTCCATGCTAAACACCTACTGTTTTGGAAGGTAAGCTAAGGGAGGTTCCTGCAAATTCAGTCACTATTAATGAAAAAAAAAGTTTTTTGGTGTTGCTGTAGAGGGGTGGGGTGGGGTTAATGGGACATCTTAAAAAATCTTGCCTTGTGCAATATTGCCACAGTGGTTAGAAGGAAAATTTAAAAGCCTAATTATCAGGTTGAATCTCTTCATCATTATCTTCAGTGGTGGTCTGATGCCCTTCTAATCAGGAAAAACAGGAACAGGTGATGATGGAGAGAAGGACAATTTTCTTACTTGATCTTGAAAGCTTGATCATTTTCAGGAATATCCCAATGAGGGGTCTTGGTATCATTCCCTGTGTACCAGTAAAGGATGTGAGACTTCTTAAACATTTCCCCTGAGTGTCCTAGACAAAGGTAAGAATTATTCAAAGTGGAAAAGGAAATAATTTTGACTTCAGAGTCACAGGAAAACTAGAGGAATGTGGAGAGTCATTATTGCCTGGTTATTCTTTGCTAGATCCTGACAGTGTACATGCCAAGAACAGACTGAGTTCCTGTTCTAGCCTCTCACAGTTGCAAGTCAGATGAAACAATTGAGGCAGGAAGCCCATGGTGTGGAATCTTAGAACTATGAAGGTCTGGGGAGCGAAAGAAAGAGAAGAGTAGTTAATGGGCTTCCCCACAGTTGGAGTTTTCAGGAGGAAGTTAACTGAGGTAAAGCCACTTGATGACTGAGCATAGAAGAAACCATTCCAAGGATCGGGGAGGGCATGAAGAAGAGACCAGAATATATTGTGAGATGACAGGCAGGCTAAGGCTAAAGGAAAGACTGAGGAGAAGATGACTCGAAAGAGCCAATGACAGCGTCCTTAACAGATTAGAACTAGAAGGTATACTGTTCTATGATTCATAGAAATTATGCAATCCCATAATCTTAGAATTGGAAGGTACATTCATGATTATCTAGTGTAAGTTCTTTGCTTTACAGTTAAGGAAACTGAGGCCTAGACAGCACAAGTGATTTTCCCAAAGTTACACAGCAAGTTGATGGCCAATACGAGAATGGAAGTCAACTAAGGAATTGAAAGAAGAGCATAAAAATGGGTCATTAAATGTGTGCCATGAATTCAGTTCTTTATCTCACTTTCTTTGTCTGCTGTTGCTTCCTAATTATCCATAGCTATGTTACACTTTCTTGAAGCTATCCTTGTATAGGTTCACATCTGCCCCATACAAGAGGTGATTAAAAAAGTGAGAAGATTGCTCTTTTAATGAGCATTTAATGCAATTCAAAAAGACTTGGAAGCATTTGGGAACTCTGTATATAGTCCTGATCTAGGAAGATATAGACACACAGGGAACTATCCCTGCTCCGAAGAGCTTATATTCTATTAGAGACAAAGAACATGTACACAGGTAAGCAAATGCAAACAGTTCTCTCCTTTCCTCCCTCTGTCTCTCTCCTTCCTTGGTTGAGCCTTGAAGGCAACTAGGAACTCCAAGAAGCAGAAGGGAGGAAAGAGAGTGTTCTCTATGTACTGGACAGCTAAAGCATGATGACAAAAGATGACATTTTGAATACAAGAAATGAGAAGGAGTTCGTTTTGTCTGGAACATAGAGTGAACAAGGAGGAATAATATGAAATCAGTCAGAAAAGGTAGTTTGGAGCCAAATCAGACTTTTTCTTTTTATCTTAGAAGCAATAAGGAATCGTTAGAGTTTATAAAGTGGGGGTGTGGAATATGGTTACACTTCTGATTTAGCAATATTGATTTGACAGCTGGGTGGAGGAGGGATTGGAGGTGGAAAGAACGAAGATCAATTATAAGGCTATTGTAGAAATTTAAATGACAACAACAAACGAAGTCTAAACTAAAATGGGAGCTGTGTATAGAGATAAAGGGATAGACTAAGAAATGTCATGGACAAGTTGTGGAGGAGGGGATGGAGAAGAGTGAAGAGTCAAAAAGGGCTCTAAGTTTGGGAACCTGGATGATTAGAAAGAGGGTGGCATCCGTAGTAGAAATAAGGGGATTAAGAAGAGGTGCAGGTTCAGGTGGGATAAAAGAGTCTGGTTTTAGACATCTGAGTTGGAGAGGCTTTTGGAGTATCCAGGTAGGAACATCAAGCAGGCGTCTGGACTGTCTATAGGATTGGAGCTCAAGGAAGAGAAAGGTGGTCTAAGTGTATAGATTTGGGAGTTGTCTATATAGAGGTGATAAATGAACCCATGGGTAAAATGAGAACTGACGCTAATAAATTATTATAAAGTGAAAGAAAAAATGACAAGATCACTAAGAAAATATAGCAAGGGAAGAAAACAGTATACAATGGATCATGCTTATTGTTTTCATGGATCTGCTTACTTTATTTCCTAACAATTCATTTAAATATTTCTGTTCTTTACTGTGTTCATCATATTTGTTACTTCTTAGGGACCGGTAATATTCCATTACATTCATGTACCACAATTTTTTTTAAGCCATTACCCAGTTGATGGACATCAACTTTGTTTCCGGTGTTTGTCCTCTTTGGAGTATAAGCCTAGCAATGGAACCTTGGGCAATGTATATTTTATCCTTTTTATATACATCATTCCCCAAACTGCTTTCTAGATTGGTTTTTACTAATTTAGTATTCCAATAATGCATTAATGTTTTTCTACCCTCTTTCCAATGTGGACTATTCCTGTCTTTATCAACTCTGCCAATTTGCTGGGTATAAGGTGAAACCTCAGGGTTGCATTAAAAAAAATTAGTTTAATAACCCACCTCATTCTCAAGACTTTTGCCTGTTTGGTTTTTGCTAGTTTATTTTTAATGAGCCAGACCTTCAAAGAATGAAGGTTGGTCACCAATGAAGACATTCAAAAGCATATACCATAAACTCTTAAAACAATTTCAAAAGAAATTCTAAAATATTTTAAAAATGACATCCTCAAAATAGCATTTTCATAACCTCACAAAGTGACTTTTTGAGGACAAACTCTCATTTGGATGTATAAGTAATGCTATGCGTGTTCAAACTGGCACATTTCTTTTTTGATATACCTCGTAAGTCTAAAGACAAAAAAAAAAGCTTCTCAGAGTCTTGTAAAAACCTTGGGTAACATGGAAGTTTAAAGAATTCCAGAGACCTGGGAATAATATCCTTGTTCACATTTCCCTAGGTTACCTACCCCTTCCTACCACCCCTTCTTCTGATTGGCAAAACACTCCCGTACCTATCACACTGACAATGCAAACCTGTGGGACATGAACACAGTGTCTTCTGTAAAAGCTTTGCAATGAACAGCAGCAATTTCCAGGCACAAGTTATGTCTCTCCACAGAAGCCAACTGAACATGACAGCCAATGTATCAGTGTTTCTGAGAAATAGTGATGGCCAAATCACACCTAGCTCTTGACTTGAGTCTCCAAAGGGCTCCTTAGGCTGATACAGAAGAATATTCTCATTGCTTTTTCCAACAAGTTTTACTCACCACTTTAGAGGGCTAGTATGCTACCAGCTGTAGTGTCTGAAGAAGCCCGTCAAACAATTTGTTTGTTGTGATTTTCTCCAGTCTTTTTAGGGGCACTGGAGGCTCTCAGACCAGATATACAACTTGAAAACTGGGTCTGGTCAGTGGTCTTCAAACCATTAGTCTACCTCCTCTAATTTAAAAAAAATTTAAATAAAATGTAATGCATTATTAATTTTCTTGTGAGTGATTTAACTTTCAAGGCTATCAAGGGACTAATCTGCTTTTTACATGAGATAGAAAAGGATTTCAGATTTGCACAAATAAAACAGTCCCTGGAAGCAATGCAACCAAAATGATATCTGCAAACATCACAGCTTTACTCCTCTTCTGAGCAAACATCAGAGTCTCTATAGCAAGTTAACACTTTAATTAGATAATATGTCATTGTACTATATAAGGTTCATCTGCTAGGAGAGGAAATACTCTGTGAAGTTCTTGTAGGATTACCTTCTAAATAGTACTTTGGGGCCATTCGTGTATAGGCTAAAGGTCTATCAAAAACTCATAGTCTTTAGGATGTGTCTTTACTTTGGGGCCATTCGTGTATAGGCTAAAGGTCTATCAAAAACTCATAGTCTTTGGGATGTGTCTTTACGACAGTGGGGCAGGCTTTTCCTTTTTTTTTTTTTTTAAAGGAACAATGTGCTTATAGTTCAGTCCTATAGACGGTGCAGCCTGTCTTCTAGGCTGATTATACATTTATCAGCTTCTTACACTGTGTTCCAGTCAAATTAGTCTGGACTTCATCACCATTCCACCTTGGGCCCCTCCCCCTTCCCTTTTATGTCTTGTTTTTCTCCATTAAAATGTAAGCTTTTTGAGGGCAGGAATTATCTTTTGTTTGTTTGTATTTATCTCTCTAGCGCTTATCATACTGCCTCCCTTTATCCACCCTCCTTTTTTACCAGTTTCCACCCCCCTTTCTTTTTTCCCCTTCCCTTCCTACTTCTCTGTTGGGTAAGATAGATTTCTATACCCAACTGATCACATAAATACATTTTTCCCTCTTTAAACCAATTTCTATGAGAATGAGGTTTCATTGTTGCCTGCTCTACCCAATTTCCCCCTTCACTATAAGTGTCTGCCTTGTACACTTCTTTTAAGGAAGGTAATTTTCCCTATTCTTCCTTTCCCCTCTTTCCAGAGCATCCCTCTTTCTCACCCTTTCGATTTTTTTTAGATCTATCTCAACATAATCATCTCACACCCACACTTTTATACAGATTCCTTCTAATTGCCCTAATAATGATAAAGTTCTAAGGAGTTACATATATTATCTTCCTATATAAGAATGTAAATAGTTTAACCTTACTGAGTCCCTTATGATTTCTCTTTCATGTCTTGTGTTTGAAAGTCAAATTTTCTATTCAGCTCTGGTCTTTTCATCTGGAAAGATTGAAAGTCCTGTCTTTCATTAAATGTCCATTTCTCCCCTCCTCCCACCCCAAAGGATTATGTTCAGTTTTTCTGGTCAAGTTATTTTTGATTTTAATCCTAGTTCCTTTGCCTTCTGGATATTATATTCTTTTGGTTTTGTTTTATGATTTCTTGGTCTCACAGAAAGTCATTAGACTCCATCTGTTCCATTCTAATCTTGAGAGAACTATTTTCTTCAGTGAGCTTTTGAACCTCTTTTTCCATTTGGCTAATTTTGCTTTTGAAAGCATTCTTCTCCTCATTGGCTTTTTGCATCTCTTTTGCCAATTGAGTTAGCCTATTTTTCAGGGTGTTATTTTCTTCAGCATTTTTTTGGGTCTCCTTTAGCAAGGTATTGACCTGTTTTTCATGCTTTTCTTGCATCTCTCTCATTTCTCTTCCCAGTTTTTCCTCCACCTGTCTAACTTGATTTTCAAAATCCTTTTTGAGCTCTTCCATGGCCTGAGCCCACCGGACATCCACCTGGGATGTCTGGGATAGAGAGGCCCTGACCTCCACATCTTTCTCCGATGGCAGGCATTGGACTTCGTCATCAGAAATGGAGGGGGGAAGGAACATCTCTTCCCCAATAAAGTAGCTCTCTATGGTCTTATTCTGCTTCCTTTTTCTGGGCATTTTCCCAGCCAGTTACCTGACTTCTGAGATTCCTCTCCACCCCTGCCTAGATCTGCCCAGCCAGTGCTTGGGGTCTGAGATTCAAATGCTGCTTCCCAGTCTCAGGGCTATCCGTGGTGGGAGTGGCTGCTATTCAATGTGAGCTTAAGTTCTGGTGCTTGGGTGGGGGCAGGACCGCCTCCCAGGCTCAGTTCCCTTAGGGGCTTTATGCAGAGACCTTCAGTAATGGGGTAGGTGGGGGCAGGGCCACCTCCCAGGCTCAGTTCCCTCAGGGGATTTATGCAGAGACCTTCAGTAATGGGGTGGGTGGGGGCAGGGCCACCTTCCGGGCTCAACTCCCTCAGGGGGTTTATGCAGAGACCTGAACTTCTGCCTGCTGCTCTGGGAGTCCCGGGCTGCCGCTGCCTCTGCTGCTGCCTCCCAAGGGGGCCAGAGTCATGGAGACACCCTGCTTCCCTCTCGGCCAGCCCAGATGTCTCTCTCACTGACCTGTAGCATCTGTGGGCGGAGGGACCTTCCTGGTCGCTGGAGATTCCGTCCCTGAAGCCTGCTCCTATCTGCTCCTCTGGGGCCATGGCCGGGCAGCTCAGGGGTGGGCTCCGCTTTCTGGGGCGCGATGGACCCCTGGGGACCACTCTCCAGGGCTCTCTGGAACGGAAATCTCTTTCACTGTTTCTGTGCGCCTTGCAGTGATCCAGAATTTGTGAGAAGTTCTTCTTACAGAAAATTTATCGGCTGTGGATTTGGAGCTAGCATACATAAGTCTTTCTACTCTGCCATCTTGGCTCCTCCCCCCTGGATATTATATTCTAAGCCCTCTACTTTTTTAATGTAGAAGTCACTAAACCTTGTGTGATCCTCTACAATATCTGAATGGTTTCATTCTAGCTGCTTGTGATATTTTCTTCTTGACCTGGGAGCTCTGAAATTTGACTATACTATTCCTAGGAGTTTTCATTTTGGAATCTCTCTTAGAGAGTGATTGCTAGATTCTTTCAGTTTCTATTTTACACTCTAGATCTAAGATATTGGGACAGTTTTCCTTTATTTTTTATTTCTCAAAATATAATGCCTAGATTTTTTCTTTGATCATAGTTTTTAGGCAGTCTAATAATTCTTAAATTATCTCTCCTCAATCTATTTTCCAGGTCAGTTATTTTTCCTATGGTATAGTTCACATTTTCTTCTATGTTTTTTTTTTTTTTTTTTTAACACTTTTGACTTTGTTTTATAGTTTCTTGATGTCTCATGGAGTCATTAACTTCCACTTGCCCCACTTTTTAAGAAATTATTTTCTTCAGTGAGCTTTGATACATTTTTTTTTCATTTGTCCAATTCTGCTTTCTAAGGCATTCTTTTCTGCAGTGAATTTTGGGGGCTCTTTCAGGATTAGGCCAATTTTGTTTTTTAAGGGGTTATTTTCTTCAGTATTTTGGTGCCTCTTTTACTGAGCTGTAATTTCTCTTCTTATAAATTCTTATAAATGCATTACTCATTTCTTTTTCCAATTTTTATTCTACTATTTGCCTCTTTTTAAAATTGTCCTAGGAATTCTAGTTGGGTTTGTGTCCAATTTGTTTTTTTTTCTCTGAGGCTTTATTTATAACAGTTTCAATGCTGTTATTTTCTTCTGAGTTTGGATGTTGATCTTCTCTGAGCTTTTAATGATCAAGTTCTTTTTGTGTTGTTTGCCCATTTTTCTAGCCTATATCTTGACTTGGAACTCTATGTTAAATTTGGACTCTGTTCACCTGGGAGTGGAGAGAAACTGTCTAAAGCTTCAGGCTTTTTTATGGCACTTTTTTCAGAGCTAGTTCTGTGGGTTTGAAAATTTTTGATGGTTTCAAGGGGTTGTGGTCTGAGGAGAGGGGTGGTCACTACTTTCATGGTCTATGATCTGGTCTTACCCAGGAAGGGCTCCTGTTCCCTTGCAGCTGTAAACTCTGGTACTCCTCTTGTCCTGGAACTGTGACCTGCAACCACACGTGATAGTGCTCTTTTCTGTCTTGGAATGTGACCAGGGCCCCTGATCCCTTATGACCAACCACAGAACTGTGACCTAGAACTGCACATAGGCAATAAAGTAGCTAAACAGCACCAAGTCCTGCACCCAGTCCTAGCAAAGGGGCCTTGTAATCTCTTTCTGACCAATTTTCTAACCGCCTTACTGTCTTTGGGTTGAGAGCTTTGGAAGCTGCTGCTGCTGCTATTGTAGCTGCCTCCAAGGCCCACCATTGATTCTGTCACTGTGTGCACTCTGGTCCCCCATCTTGGTGTCACCGACCTCTCTTACTGACCTTCTTAATTGTCTTAGGCTGGAAAAATGCGTCACCCCCAACCTTTTGCTGGCTCTGCTGCTCCAGAATTCAATTTGAGGTATTATTTTAAAGTTGTTTGTAAGGGAATAGTGGAAGAGTTCAACTGGGTTGCCACCTCTGCTACATTATGGTGGTCCTGCTTCCAATGCAGTATTCTTTACAGGATTTTTTTTTTTTGATCTTTAGTATGTTGTCAGGTATCAAACACTTTTCAATATATCAGGCACTGTATTAGTGCTGAGAATATAAATGCAAAAGACATTTCCAGCCCCCAAGGAACTTACATTCTAATGGTATAAAGGAAGTCCATAAAAAGGAGCTGAAAAGGGGATGGTAGGGAAAGTGATGTGGAAGTGAGTGGCAGTGCAACCCGAGGAAGAATGAAGATAGCATTGGCTGACATCTTCCTAAACTGGAAGTTCTGAGAGAAATCTCAGAGGGAGAGGCCTCGGAAGTGGATACTTCTAATGTGAGAAGCGGCACAGGCTGTGTCGGTTAGCTTCCAGGGTGAAGAACTTTCTAAGTCATGGTTGTCCCATGGTGATGTCAGTGGTCCATCTGGAGCAGAATGAAGACATGAGTAACCTAGGCATCCTTCTTAACATGGGGCTTCTGGGAGGAAGGCTGGACATGGATTTGAATCTTGGCTTTGCTCCTTCCAACCTGTGTGATCTTTCGCAAATGATATAGTCTCTTTAGGACTCAGTTTCCTCATCTTTTGAGGAGATCAGACTAGATGACCTGCTTTAAATCTAAGAACTCAGGATGTGAAACCCATGTTGTAGAGCCTCACAAAATCCCACAAAATCCACTTATCTTCGCTGGGCTTCAATGTCCTCATCTTTCCAAAGAAGCACTTTGACTACACAGATTCTAAGGCTTTTTTCATGTCTATCTTCTAGGACTCAATGAATATCTGAGAGTGTGGTGTCAAGGAATAAATTAGCAAGTATTTATTAAACATTTATTATGTGCTGAGCCCTGGAGTTAGAAAGACTTTTTGAAACAAGACATTTTCTGTTTTCAAGTAGCTGAAATTCTACTTAGTAGAGACAACATATTTAGAGATGAGCAAATATGTATGTGTGTATATATGTATACATATGTGTATATGCATACCCATATTTACATACATATACGTGTATATATGTATGTATATGTGTATTCATAAATGTATATATGTATAAAGTAATGCTGGGAGCAGGGAGAATGATGTGTAATCTCTTGAAGGAGTTTTGTACTTGATCTGAAGCTTGATTACCAGAAGTGGAGGTAAGGAAGTACAACATTCCTGCCACAAAGGGAATGTGGCCCCCCCAAGCAAAATCATGGAGGTGGGGAAAAACGCCAAATCAGGCTTGCACATAGAATATAGAGGAGGTGACTGTGAAGTGAGTCCTGCATAACTGGTTGGAGCTAGATAGTGCATGGCTTTATATGATAAACACAATTTATCCTGTAGGTGACAGAAAGTCATTATAAACGCTGGGGCAAGGGAGTGAAATGGTCAGATATGATTTTTAGGAATGTTGATATGATAGTTATGTTGAGCAAAGTGTGGAGAGAGCAGAGACTGGAGGCAAGAAGGTCAATAAGGAGTCTCCTATAGTCTAGGGGAGAGATGATAAGGGCCTGAAATGGGCTTGGGAGCAGAGGGAGTATGAATGTAGAGAAGACAATGCATACAAGAAATTTTGTGAAGGTAACTATAGAGTTGACAGCTCAGGAACTGAATGGGTATTTTGACATGTGGTCTGGAGTGAGAGAGAGTAAAAATTGAGGATGATTCCTGATTTGGGAATTTGGATAACTTGAAGATTTATAGTACCCTTAACTGTTATAGGGATGTTAGGTTCTTCCTAATTTGTTGAAATTGGAGAAAACTGAATTATTTTGGAGGAAAAAAATGAGTTTGAGATTTCTATAGGCCACTGAGATGGAGAAGTCCAACAGGTGCACTAGATGCACCAGTTGTAAAATATAGGACTAGAGCTTAGGAGAGATACGATGACTATGGATGTAGCCTTGGGAATCATCCTCATACAAATTCATTTTAGTCTAAGAGACATGAAGATGAGAAAGATCAGAACAGAGCTTAATGCAGATCTATTGAAAGGAAGGGGACATATTTAAACCTGCAAAAGAGCCCAAGAAGGATGAGTCAGGAGGAGAACCATGACAAAACAGCATCCAAATCCCAGTGACCCTGCAGGCCAGAGGAACAGGGTTGTTCAGAGTGCAAAATGCTGCAGAAAGTCAAGAAGTATGAAAATTGAAAATTGGCTGTTTAATTTAGCAATGAACATGTCATTGCTGATCTGGAAAAGAGTGGTTTTCATGGCTAGTGGTTAAAAAAGTTAGATCCCAAGGGGGTGAGAAGTGAGTGGGAGGTGCGAAAGAAGATGAAACAAGTATGGGCAGCTTTTTCCAGGAGTTAGGGAAAAGGAGGAGTCATAGCTTGAGGGGACTGTAGAAGTAAAGCCCAGAGTTCTTAGCTTCTTATGTGTCATAGACCCCTCTGGAATTCTGCTGAGCCTTTTTCAGAATATTTTTCCCTCAGAATATTTTTTTTAATGTGCAAGCTAAAATATATAGGATTATAAAGGAAAACAAGTATATTAAAATAACTATCAAAATATTTTTTTAACATTGGTTCATGGACCCCAGACTTAGAACTCCTAATAAGTTTAATACCTTCAACTTATAGTTGAGAAAACTGGGATCTAGAGGAGTTAAAATTGTATTTTCCTAAAAGACTACAAATGGTCCCTCAGAGTGGGAATTGGGCCTTTCAGGTCTTGGTGTCAAGTAAGCATTCCCAAAGTGCACCCCAAACCAGATGAAAAGAAAATTGGGAAATATTTGACAAAAATAAAGCATACAGTAAAACAAAGAGCATGTTAATATGTGGTTTTCTAAGTCAATATATGCCCACAGGGATCCTTGTGTATGGTTTAGTGGCCTCTGTTTCTATTTGAGTTTTACACTGCTATACCAATACATGTAGTGGCAAATCTTTTTTTTTTTTTCTAAATTTAAAGACATGATGAGAAATCAATTAGCAAACCCAAATACCCAAGCTTTTGCAGTAAGAGCTCACCATCTGACAAAAATTTATGGGAAAACTGCAAAGTAATTTAGTAGGAAATAGGCATAGACCAACATTTCATGCTGCCTACCAAGATAAGGTCAAACTGCACAGATAATTTAGACTTAAAGGGTGATATCATAAACAAATTAGAGGAGCATGAGAAAATACCTGCCAACCCTATGGCTAAGGGAAGAATTTATCATTATACAAGAGATGGAGAGGATCATGGGAAGTAAAATGAATAATTTTGATGACATGAAATTCAAAAACTCTTGCACAAACAAAATGAATGCAGCCAAAATTAGAAAAAGAACAGAAAGCTGAATGGAAAATCTACAAGTTTCTCCAAAAAAATGCCTCCTTTCTCCAATATACAGGGAACCAAACCAAATTTATAAAAATTAGAGACATTCCCCAGTTGATAAATGGTCAAAGGATATGAACAGGCAATTTTCGAAGGAGAAATCAGTTATAAATAATCACATTAAATGCTCTAAATTGTTACTGATTAGAGAAATAAAAATTAAAACAATTCTGAGATACCACCTCACTTCTGTTAGGATGGCTAACATGACAAAAAAGGGGAAATAACAAATGGTGGAGGGGATGTAGAAAAATTGGGACATCAATATATAGTTGGTAGAGTTGTGAACTAGTCTAACCAGTTTGGAGAACAATTTGGAACTATGCTGAAAAGGCTATAAAACTGCGCATGCCCTTTGACCTAGCAATGTCACTATTAGGTCTGCGTCAAAGAGATCAAAGAAAAGGGAAAAGGACCTATCTGTACAAAATGTTCGTAGCAGCTCCTTTTGTGGTGGCAAAGAATTGGAAATCAAGGGAATATCCATCAAGTGGCAAATGGCTGAATAAATTGTAGTATATGATTGTGATGGAATACTTTTGTACTATAGGAAATGACTAGGGGAATGATTTCGGAAAAACCTGGAAAGACTTGCAGGAACTGATGCAAAATGAAGTGAGCACAGTCAGAACACTGTACACACGAACAACAAAGTTCTAATAACCATCAACTGTGAAAGACCTTGCTACTTTGTGCAATACGGTGGTCTAAGACAGTTTCCAAAGACCTATGATGAGAGATGCTATCCATCTGCAGAGAAAGAACTGATGAATTCTGAAGACAGATTGAAGAATACTTTTTAAACTTTGTTCTCTTTTTTTTGACCTGTGATTTTGTGTGTGTGTGTGTGTGTGTGTGTGTGTGTGTGTGTGTGGGTGGGTGTGAGACATGGTTTATATGGAAATGTTCTGCATGATTTCATGCATGTTGTTGGTGAGTCTTCTCAGTTGTATCCAAGTCTTCATGACCCCATGTGGGGCTTTCTTGTCAAAGATACTGGAGTGCTTTCCCATTTCCTTCTTCAGCTCATTTTACAGATGAGGAAACTGAAGACTATAAGGTTAAGTGACTTGCCCAGGGTCACATAGCTAGTGTCTGAGGCCAAATATGAACTCAAGAAGATGAATCTTCCTCATTTGAGGTCCAGCACTGTATCCTCTGTGCCACGTAGCTGCCCCTTCACATGTATAATTGATATGGAATTGCTTGCCTTCTCAAGGGTGGGGGGTAGGAGGGAGGGAGAGTATTTGGAACTCAAAATTTTAAAAAAATTAATGTTAAAATTTTTTTTACATATAATTTGGAAATACTTAATGAAATAAATAAAGATATACTTTAAAGAACCAATTAATTAAAATATGCCTAGGGACGGAATTCTTGGTAATCCCCAGTGTAGAGAGTCCTATTCTAAACTAAAGAGTTTAGTAGAGAGAATCTGGCTGCTAATTTGAATTTTGCTCTTCAGAGGACTATTTGTCAGAGAGCTCTTTTGTTTTTTCTTATATGTAAGAACATGCCATGCTTTTAAGTCATTCTGGAAGAGATAGAAAACCTAGGTGGCTGAAAAAATTTTTTAAAAGTAAAGAAAAGCAAACTGTGTACAATAGTAGTTGCCAGAAGTACTCGTTTTGTTTCTCTCCAAGTGCCCATGAAAAATTAAATTATGGGTCCATCCTCTGCCGACAGGGGCTTGACTGGGATTGTCACATTATTTACCTAATCCATACTCTATTTGTCCCCAAAGCCCTGGTAAATGCTGTTGGATTGTGGTATCTTTCCTCTGTGTAGTTCCTTCTTTCCCATGGTGAAATAGTTAAACAGCACTCAGACTGATATTTGCATCTCTCCCAGCCTGTGGCGATCTGATTATTAGTGCAATAAATACACAACATTTAATAACTCTTCACTTTCCCACTTTGGAGCCATTAGTTGTCTCCAGGTTGACTAAGAAGAACTTCAAATCCAATTCATTAACATTTCTTTAAATAGTCCTCTTAACAATGCAGGTCTAGTTTTCCCATTATGTACTGTCACTAATAATGGTTTTTACTCCTAACCTATTATTAATTAAAAAATTAGAAGGGATGTGGGGGGAGAAAGCTCTCCTCTCTCCATTTCTGTCGAAGGTTTAGAGCCTTTCGGCTTGAGCTTCTGAGAGGCCCTTCTAAGTGTAGCCTGTAGTGGTATATAATTGCTCTAAGGGTAAATAATTTAGCTGGTCAGAGAAAGTGTACTCCTCTGTGTGCCTGGAGTGGACAGCCCCAGTCACAGCCAGTCAGGCATACCAAATCCAAGGCAAAGAGAATCAAAGCCGCATGAAACTTTCATTAGAGGCCGACAGGAAAAGGCAGCCTCTCTTAGGGGAATCCTCAGTGACCCCTGAAGCTGACCATGACCAGTGGGGGCACCCCTTCTCTGCCTCCCCTCCCCCACCTCACCACATCTGCAGCCAGACCCAGGCCCCAGGAACTCCCCACAGACAGGGGCATCTTTTCATAGAGGCTTAAAGACTTCTTCGCCATGAAGGACAAATGAACAGGCACAGATAGTCTCGACTCCCCCTAATCTTTTTTCTTTTCCCACTTCAAAGTCTTCTGTGTTGCATCTGAGTCTGTAATTACCCTTGAGGTATTTTAGACTTGAAGCGACACTGGCAAAATTACACTTCCTGATAATGGGAGTCCACAGTTGTGTTTAATCAATTATGGAGCCAGTCATGAGATGGAGTTTTTTAGCTAGAACCATTAAAGGGGAATCGAGACCAAGCCCAGCCGCTCTTGCACAGGGTGAGGGACACCACAATCTGAAATTAGAGAAACACTAGCCATTTGATGTGGTTCAATTTAGTCTCTACCTACCTAATTAAAAACATGCCATTACCCACCCACGTAACAACTGACACTTTTATGCCAGGCTGTAACTAAAAAAAAAATCCAGCAACAGCCAAATCAACACAGACACGCAAAGGTACACACAGACCCAGATGCATCCACGCATGCAAGTGCACACAAACACACACACACTCCCAGCCCATCTTGCAAAAAATGAAGCTCAGAGAAAACCCTGCGGTTTTAGACAAAGATGGAATCCCCCAAACGACAGGCTGGGGATTTATCAGTCTGCTTCCGAAAGGAAACTTCAGTCGCAGTAACAACAAGTAACGTTGACATAGGGCTTTCAAGTTTGCAAAGTGTTTCACAAATATGCTCTCATCGGATTTTCAACAACTCTGGGAGGTTATCCCCATCTTACTGATAAAGAAACTGAGGCAGATGGAGATGAGGTCACTTGTCCGGGGTCACCCAGCTAGGAAGTAGCTGAGACAGGATTAGAACTCCATAGCCTGAGATTACCTCAGCTCTGAATAAATACCAACTGGAGTGGTACTCAGTCTCCCACATCAGAACTCTGGCTCATTTGCCCTCAAAATTCCATGAAAGGGAAGAGGCTAGTTTCTGGGGTGGGAGTGGGTGGTCTGGGTATCTAAGTATTGGGCTTTGGGGGAGATCCATCGAGATGAGGGATACTAACCAGCCTGTGATTGAATATAGGCTAAAGGGCAGAGTTGGAGGTGAGGTTTCAGCTATTTGGTGAAATGGATCTAAGCTGCATTTGGGGCAGGACATACCCCAGGACTTCCCATGTTGTATAACAGGTCACAAGAGTGAGCGTTTCCAAGCCCTGTGAAGAGACATACAGTACCTAAAGACTTCCAGAGACTTTATCAGTAAATGCAAAGCAAGGGAGTAGATTCACAGACATTGGGCCCTGGAGCTCTGGTTTCAGATCCCTTGCTACTGATTCATTTGTGATAGCAGAACCATCAGGGAGGGCCATTGGTTAGAGTTGAAAGCAACCTGGCAGTATCACTTCTCCTCTTGTATTCTCTTTTCTTTTTTCTCCTTGACTCCCTTGATTTATTCCTCAAATCTCACCTCTCATCTTCCTCCGTTTCCACTTTTTGCCCCTTGGATACATAATTGTCTCTATTGCTACGTCAGAGCTGGAAAGGATCTGAGAGGTCAAGCTCCACACCCTCATTTCATACATGAGGAAACTGAGGCTCAGACTGGTGATGTGACTTGCACACTGCCAAGATTCAAACCTGGTTATCTGAGTGCAAATCTGGGAACCCTTTCATCAGGACCCAAGGAAGTAGGCATATGGCTGGGATTCAGACCCAGAGAGGAAAGAGTTCTTGGTAGTCAACAAGTCCATCTCCTCCATTTTACAGAGGGTGATGTTATTATATTTCAGAGACACGAAGTGATTTATAAATGTTTGTGGATTGGATTTGACTCAGGTCACGTGGCTGATTAGCTCCAGGTCTTCTGACTTCCTCTTCAGTATTTCTTTCAGCATGTTACGCTTCCTTTTCCTATAGCAAAATTCTGTTGCTTTGCAAATACTTCCCCTTTCCATGAAAGAGTACCCTTTGGAGTAAGAAATTGGTGGGGACCATAACTCTACCTCCAGGATTTGGCAGTGTTGTGGGGGTATGCTTTTGGCAGAATCAGAGTCCTCTTGCAGTGCTGTCCCTGAATATCCTGGGGCCTACAGCCCCAACATTTCTTTCTCACTATGATTTTATATTTTCCTACAGCCTACACATTCCTTTGGGACTTGGACCTTATTTATCTTTTGGTTCTCTTTTAAAATGTGAATACCCTTGGAGCATACTAAACCCTTAATACCCTAGTGCCCTGTTCACCTTTATATTCATGTTTGACCTTTTCTTTCCTCCTTGGCCTAATACTGTCAAGGTAAATAAATGTTGATTGATAGATATGGATGTAACCAGGCTTGGGTATTAACAATCTCCTTATAAAATGATTAAAAAACAAACATTATTTGTGAGTTTCTGTCATCCAGAATGGAATGAAATGATGTAGAAGAGACCAGCTTGATCCATTGGAATAGGACTCAGGTCTAGATTCTAGTTTTGGTTTTGCTAGTAAATACTTATATGACCACGGACAAGACATTTCACCTCTGTGAACTCAGTTCTGTGGACTCAGTTTTCTCAGATGTTAAATGAAGGAGTTGGACTAAGTCATCTTGAAATTTCCTTCTAGCTTTGACACTTTTTTTTGTTTTCCCCTCATTCTCCACCATTTACAACTAACTTGACAGGATCTAGGGCACCAGGTTGATACAGCTAACATTAGACTGGCTTCACCACCCATCTGGGGCAAAGATTATCCCATCTTCAGGACAGCTGCTCTCCTCAGACAATTCCAGCCCCTCCTCTGCCCTACCTCAACTAAATCTAGCATCCTGCTAACATTCTCTTTTGATTGAAGGTTCTGGAAGTCAGACAACATCTTGGCTTGCATGAAGTCATACAATTTTATATCTGGAAGAGGCCCAAGATCATCTGGTTCAAGGTGTTCATTTTGCAGATGAGGAAACAGTCTAAGAGAGGTGAAGTGATTTTTATGTAGGTAGTGAGTGGCAGACCTGAAGGACTCTCCATTGAATTCAGAGTAATGTAGCTAGTTACTGACAACACCCATATTAAACTCCAGATTTCTGATTCACAGGGGTTCTTAACCTGGAGATCCAAGGACTCCTTATGGATTTTAAGGGGTTTATGAATTTAGATGGAAAAATTTATACTTTTATTTTCACTAACTTCTAACGTTTAGTATTTCCTTCAATTTGAATATGGGCAGCAAATCACAAATACTGTTAAGAGAGACTATTTTGTCACCAATAGAAATCAAAGATAAATTCATATCACATCTCAGTTTTTTCAAATATCTCAGAATGCTTATGTTTATTACTAAAAATTATTGCTGCTAATATATTACTCTTATATGCATATTTTAAATATATTTGTAACTGTATTTTAATATAATCATTTTTCTTTGCAATCCTGTGAATTTTATTTTATGAATTTTGAAACAGGGGTCCATAAATTTCAGTAGATCATTGGGAGTGTTGGGATCCATGAGACAAAATAGGCTAAAAACCCTTGTTCTACACCATACTATCTTTCTATACAAGTGGGGTAACTCCACTTGAACTGAAACCTTGACTGCCTGAACAAGGTGTTGAAAGGTTAGTTAATACAAGGAGTCATCATTTTGGCATTATTACCAGGAAGTACTCCTAAGGCATTTCCTTTGATTTGAGTCTAAAAGAGAGATTCAGAGATAGAAGAGATCATAGTGATTCAGCTGTTTTCAGTCATGTCAAGCCCTTTGCGATACCATTTGCAGTTTTCTTGGCAAAGATACTGTAGTATTTTGCCATTTTCTTTTCCAGCTCATTTTGCAGATGAGGAAACTGAGGCAATCAGGGTTAAATGACTTGTCTAAGACCACACAGCTAATAAGGGTCTGAAGGCCAGATCTGAGCTCACAAAGGTGAGTCTTCCTAAATCTGGGCCTGGCTCTCTATCCACTGGGCCATATAGTCCAACCCCTTCATTTTGCAGCTGAAAAAACCAGAGATGATATTTGTCCAAGATCACACAGTCAGAGTGGAGGTACTCTTGACTCCAAATCCACAGGACCAGATTGTGGCTTGAAATTATTGAAGCTGTTAGAGACAGGACATCACTGAGCTCAGATCTAGTGAAGAGAAAGGTAGAAGCTTTGATGTGACTGAGCAATCACGTTGATCCTTTCTGAAAGAAGGTTTTCTGACCATGTTTTGAGGGCTTATTTACTTGGAAAGACTCTTAGAGTTCTGGATATAATTCCAGGACACTCAGTCCTATCCAAACCTCAGAAGGTGAGGGAGAGCAAGAACAAACATGCAAACTGTAGTTTTCAGAACTTCCCCACCCTGTACTAAGAGCACTTAAGGATGAAGGGATAATTGGATGTCCTAAGTTTGTTTCATCATTCAGTCCTTCATAAAAAAGTGTCAAAACTAACTAAAAGAATACTAGCATTTGCATGATGTATTTAATTGTTCAAGAGTGCTTTCACTTGGATGATCTCTTTGTATGCTCCCCCAAATCTTTTGAGTTAATTAAATTCAAGTATTTAATCATCCCCATTTAATGAACGAGGAGCCTGAAATTGATGAGTTGAAGTTTATTTCAGAGCCTGGATTAGAACCCAGATTCACCTTCCAAATCTTGTGTTGTTCCTACTAGACCTGAAAACAATATATACCAACAATCATGAAAGCAGCTGAAGCAGATGCTGTAGAGCTTGGTAAGGCATTGAAGATGCCAAGGTCATCCACTGCATCTCAGGCCATTATCAGTCATCTTGACTTTTGTCTTGCCACTCAAGTGTGACTCTTGCCACTCAGAGTCACTTGAGAGCGTGAAGCTGATGCTTTGTTCCTCCTATGCAACTTAAGACGTTACCCATAGTCATTTGTCCTCTTCCAAAATGAAGGCTCAATGATAACAACAGCAAATTCTGTTCAATTCCAGAGGCTTCTTTTCTTTGGGAAGATTGAACACCTTACCTTGAAATTGGCTAGTACCATTCCGCTGCCAGAATATAAAGGTGTCAGGAAGTCCTTGTAATCAATAGGAAATAGCAATGGAAGCCTGATGTAGCAGAAAGTATGTTGGATTTGAAGCCTGCTGCTTATTATTTGTGTGACTTTAGATAAATCTTATCCTTTCTCTAGGCCTCAGTTTCCTCATCTGAAAAACAAGAAGGTTGGATGAATGACATGTAAGATTGCTTCCTACTTGACATCTGTAATTCTTTGAAAACATACCTTATCTTTTACCCATGCCCAGCCCTTTGCTTCCCTTCTCAAAACAGGCCTGCTAAGGCGTTCTGCGCGTAGATATAGTTGAAGGGTATATCAGACCGGCCAGTACACTCTCTATGCATACCTACAGTTCTGAAGTTAGAATATTGCATTCCCACCCCCTCACCAAAAAAAGGGAGCCCCTATCTGGTTCAAGGACTCTGGATTTTCCCTTTGGAAACCTTGCATTTGAGAGCTTTTTGTTGATCAGTTGTTTCAGTTGTCTACAGCACTTCATTCTCTCATTTAGGGTTTTCTTGGCAAAGATACTAGAGCGGTTTGCCACTTCCTTCTCCATTTCATTTTACAGATGAGGAAACTGAAGCAAACAGGGTCACACAGTTACTAAGCGTCTGAGGCCACATTTGAATGCAGGGGAATTAATCTTTCCAACTCCAGACCTGATGCTCTATACACCGAGCCACACCGAAATGGAAGAACTAAAATTAACCATCCTGCCTAAGTTTTAGTGCACACCATTTAGTTCTGAGGATAGGTGCCATCGGATGGGGCAACTGGAGTGGGATAATGAGGGCTATGTGGAAAGGTACCAATGTGCAGGGGTAGTTTCCTCTCTGAAGTAATCTTGAACCCTACTGACTTTGGGCCTCATCCCAAACCTTGTGATACTCTGCCATCTCCTGCACCAGGGTCTGTCTCACCCATAATCCAACAGTCCCAATACCTGAACTTCTCTTGGTGCCATTTACTCTCCAATATGATCCTTATGGGCCATTCCCTCAGCACCCCTGACCCACAACTCAATTTTCCCAGGGAGAAGAAGTTATAATTCTAGTGTACACACACACGCACACACACACACACACATTCTCTCACAACTCCAAAATTCTAGGACTAAATAAATTGAAGAAAACAATACAAAAATGTATTTCACCTAAGTGTTACTCTGATGCCTAATAATTATACTAACATAATTTATAGCATTTTCTTTTCTAGATGCTTCATATGTGGGTTTCTCATTTGTTCTTCACAATGACTGTGCGAAGGAGACGCCTTTGTTATTCCCATTTTACAGATGAAGAAACCGAAACTGAGAACGGTCGAGTGATTTGCCCAAGTCACAAAGCTCTCAAATGTCTGAGGGGTGAGTCAAACTTGGGTCTTTCTGACTCCAAATCCAACTCTATGCACTGCACCACCTAGCTATTTCACAAGGATGTTATACTTGGGCTTTTCAGTTTAAGTCTGTGTAATAGGAGCCCTAAGAAGTTTTATCAAGTTGGAAAGACTTTAAGTACAGGTGTAGCTATGGACTGTAATCTGTTGTCTGAATATCAGCCTCTCAAAGTGGGAATTCATTCTCTATTTTGCTGCTAGATAATAAATGTTTTTGGCCATGGCAGCTCCTGAAGACTATGCCATAGACTGTGATCTGTATTGGTGGAGAGAGTCCACATTCATGAAATGGAAGAGTCTTGATATTTTGAAGAGTATGTGTATGTATGCATGTATATGTATGCATGTATATGTATACATGTACATACATACATACATAGATACATACACATGTGTGTATTGAATGATATGTTAACTTTCTTCTATTCATGCCTGATGTGTAAAGGAACAGGAGAGATTTCTGAATAAGTTTGGATGTTCCATTCATAAATAATAATTAGAAATATAGTAAAGCCCTCAGCATAGATCCCTTTCTTTTCCAAATGTTTTAGATCAAATTAAAGATTAAATTATTACCGCACATAGTGAGTGCATCTTTCTCACTTGAAAGGTAAATGTTCTACCCTCTCAGAACCAGTACAATCAGGTTTGATTACAATGTATATTTCCCTGGAATCATGCATGAGAATCCCATAGTCTAATTATCTCTTCTCTATCATTAAAAAAGAAAGGAAGAAGAAGCCCAGTGCTTGCCTGTGAAGTTAGTTTTTGAAGTGTAGCCTGAACGCAAAGAATGATGGTTACCGGATCAGTGTCAATCTCAAAGGTAGTCCTTAATGATCTGCTTCATGTGTCTGTCCTTGACTCGGAGCAACACTTTTTATTAGTGACTTGTTTGGAGGCAAAATGGCAATCTTATTAAATTTGCAGATGGCACAAAGCTGGGAAAGACAACTAATGTATTAGGAAAGAATTGTGATCCAAAAAAATTATCCATAGATTAGAATGGTCCACCAAATTTGACCAGATGAAATTTAATAGAGATCAACGTAAAGTCTCATACTTTGGTTCAAATAATCAATTGCTTAAGGGTGAAAGAGATGTAACTACACTGGAGGTTCCTAACTTGAGGTCTGCGAACTTTTAAAAAAAAGTTTTGATAACTGTATTTCAATATAATTAGCTTTCTTTGTAATCCTATCTGTATAATCTTATGCATTTAAAATAGTACTCAGAAAGGTGGTCCATAGATTTTATCAGACCGTATATAAAGAATGTATATAAATATATATGTGAATATTTATGGCATGAAAATGCCCTCAAAAATAGTACATGTGGAAAGGACTTATGAAGCATGTATTCTATTAAAAAAAAGTATGATATAGCTATCCAAAAAGGTAATGTTCTAAAATAACATTAATGAAAACATCAAAAATGAGGAAAGGGATAGTCCTATTATATGCTGTTATTAGAGTCTTTCAATTCTGGGTACCACATTTAAGGAAAGATATTTCCAAGTTAAACCAAGTTCAGAGTAGGATAACCCTGATGATGAGGGAACTTGAGACCATGTCATATGCAGAATGGTTTAATGAAACTCTTACTAGAGATGGGGATTTGGCAACTGTTTTCAGCTATTTGGGGGGATATGATGTGGGAGACTCTTGGCCATTGTGGTCAGAACTAGAAGTGATGGGTGGAAGTTATACACATACATATATAATATATGTTATATATTATAAGATATAATACAATATAATCATATATTCATACATAATATTGATTAATAATATATTACTATATGATATATAAAAATACATTTCATATATAATATACAACCACACACACACACATGTTTATAGGAAGTTAGGGGCAGATATAGGTTTCATTTAAGGAAAATCTTTCTGTTAGCTTTACCCAAAAGGGAATGGACTCCCTTGATAGGTAATTGCTTCCTCATTATTGGAATTTTTCAGGAACAGGTTGGCTGACCAGTTGCCATGGAAGTTGTGGAGGGGATTCCTGTTCAGTCATTGGTTTAAATAGGTGATTTCCCAAGTCCCTCCTAAGCCTGAAATTCTAAGATTACAAAAGTTTTCAAGTAGACAAGAACTCTAATAGCACCAGACACTAATAATTAGGGAAAGGATGAGAAAGAGAAGAAGATATCAAAGTAATAGGTTGGGGAGGCAATTTGAGAAGGTGAGCAGTACTTACTGAAGATTCAGATGTTGACATGTATGAGTGGATATTAAGACAAGATCTGAGATGTCTCCTAGATGTGTCCTAGATCTCTCATAAGTCATTAGTAGCAGAGAGAAGAGCAGCATGTTATGGAATCCCTGAAACAAAGGTTGGGCATGCATCACAATTTGTGATCTAAATGATCACCAGGCTCTCCACTTCTCTGGGAAACCTAATGGCATCTCAACCCTAGTTGGTATGACTGTTAGTAGAGTGAAGTGGTAGATAGATACAGTGTCTTAAGATAATTTTCCACGTAGACAAAAATCACCATGCTTAGTTATATATCCTTCAAACTTTCTCTAGATTTGATTTCTAAGCTATAGCCCCATGCACAGTCACAAATCAATTCTGAATTCATCAAGCAAATGCCAGAGTAAGAGAAAGAGCTACATATTCTCTTACCATGTGCTCCTTTCCTTCTTCCTCCCTTTTCTCTTCTCCTCTTTCCTTACTTCTTCCCCCTCCCTCTTTCCTTCTTTCTTTCTTTTTTTTTCTTGTGATTGTGCACCACCGGCATTGGCCATATGGCTTCTTTGCTGTCTCTAGTATATAGTACAGCATTAAGAATGTTTGTGAGGCTCTTTTGAATCAATTCATCTTGCCCTACAGCATGCAACATCTTGGATATTTGCATTTTTTAGTTTAATCATTATTTTAGTGTTTGGTGGACATTAGTTGTAGAAAGCTAATCTCATTCATTCAAATGCATTTAAAAACATTTTTTTTATAGTTCTGGATTTACCTAAAGGTTCCTCCCTCCGCAATAAATAAATAAGTTGAGTTCCCCTGCCCATTTCCACAGTGATACTCTTGTCATTCTGGAATTTTTCAAATGAAGACCAAAGACTGGAATAAATTATTAGTTCAAAACCTACTTTTAAGCCTATGGGGAAACTTGGAAAAGCTGGTTGGAGTCTATAGAGAAACCATGTTTATGTATGGCATGGGAATGATTTCAGATCTGAACTGAGGAGGCCTGGATATGCTCAGTTTAAAGAAAGGGAGACATTTATCCTAGTTATAAGCCTCTGGCAACCCTGGTTCAAGGGTAATTTCCCCTTTGTTGCAAACTAAGGGGTTTGTTCTTCAGGTTCCTGGACAGAAAGGAAAGGTAATCTTTTTGGAGACCAGGTCAACCTATTGTCCCCTGGCCTCTGTACGAAGACTCATAGCAACTGTCATATCCAACCTCCCAGAAAACAATGGAAATTGATGATAAAGCTTTTTTTTTTAAAATTTTTTGATTTTTAAAAATTTTAAATAATAGTTTTTTCAGTGTATATGTGAACCTATCGAAAAATGTAAAACAGTTTACCAACACCAATGGCTGAAGTTTGCGTAGTCCTTTAAGGCTTGCAAAATTCTTTACATAAGTTTCCTCATTTGATCCTCACAATAACTCAGTGAGGTAGATGCAATTATTATCTTCCTTTTACAGTTGAAGAAACTAAGGCTAAGAGATAATAAGGGATATACCCAGTCTTACCCAGCTGGTAGATTTTCAAGATTGGATTTGAACCCAGAGATTCCTGACTAGTGGAGAGATCATTGGCTCAGAGAGGAGCAGATCTATTCCTCAAATATAGTTTTTTCACCTGTAAAATGAAAGGGGTCCTTTCTAGCTCCAGGGCCATTTTTTGTGTCATCAATTCCTTTAGCAGTCTGGTGGACCGCTTCTCAGAATAATATTTTTAAATATATAAAATAAAGCACCTAAGATTACAAAGAAAACCAATTACATTGAAACAGTTATTAAACTATAAAAAGAAAAACCAAAATAGAACCACGTTAACTAATCCCAGGTTACATTTTTCTGATCTAAATCAATGATTCTATAAATTGTATATATGAAAAATGCAATAGGATTTTGAGCAAGGGAGTGACCCCACCAAAAAGAGTAGTGTTCATGGCAGAGATGGTCCTTAGACTAGATCTTCCTTGAAAACTACATTTTGGATAGGATGTGGAAAAGCATTTTATCTTTAGAGGAACAGCATGAGTGTATCAATGGAGGCAATACCAAGCAGGCATTTTCAAGGGATTGAAGGTAGAGAGGTCTGGGGGGGAGCAAAGGTGGATGGGGCAATACTGGATCACACAGTTAGAAATTTAGGACAGGGTTAGAATATGGAGGACGTAAGAGATTTGTCTCTTGGTGGTTTCTGAGTAATGAAGGAATGAGAAGCAAGTGGTATTTCACAAAGACAAATCTCACAGTAATATGAAGGCTGATTGCTACCTGCTTTCTTTGAAATTCCATTTTGGGTCTTCCTGCTCAAAGTAAAAAGCTTACTCTTGGCAAGAGGATTGGCCAGTTCACTAGCCATAGAGCCCATTGTGCAACAAATAAGCAGAAAAGCAAGATACAAATCTATTGTTCCTGACAGAGTTTGGGTTTTAAATAGGGAAACTCCAAAGCCCACAGTTTCGGGAAGACTTCAGATATGCCCCAGATGAGTCCTTTTTCCCATTTATAATACACTCCAAAGTCCTGTACTTAGTAAGAGTGGAATAGAAAACATACACAGGCACATACAAAACAACCCACTCTGGATTTGCTTTAATCCAGACTTGAACATTCAAGAGAATACTTGAATAATACTTACCTACCACACTGGGGTGTTGTTAATGATTAATTAGCTAATGTTTGTAAAGTACTTTGTGATGTAAAGTGGTTGCATAAATGATAAGTGTTATTATTAATAATAATAATAAGCAGATTTTTCTGGCACTTTTTTAAAAAATGACACTTAATTGTAAATAAATGAAAATTATTTATAAAGAGTCATTTTCTTTCATGGTAACATCCGGATTATTATCATTTAGCTAATCTTTTATTACAATTAGGGTTAGAAACAGATCCTCCTTGAAATAGTCACTGTTTGGGGGATTTCCAGAATTCTCCTGGGGAAGCAAACCCTAATAAGTGTTATTTAATTTCCCCATTAAGTTAGTGAAGGATATTTTGCTCTATCAAGGACTTCATACCCACCAAAGAGAATGGTACTTGATCCATATTGAATTGAAATCTCCTTTGGAGAGATTATGTCTATGTATGGGATATTTCTTGAAAAGAAAAAAAAAGTCTCACTAATTAGTTTGAAAGAATAAATCTGTTATATTTTAGAACTAAAAATGTTATTGGAAAGTGGGGAGTGGGAAGAAAACTCTTCTTCCTTCCCATCTCCTCTGATCTCCCTTTTTCTTTGAAGGATGGAAGAGAGGAGGAAGGAACTGAAATGCTTTTTTTTCATAGAGTAGTTTTCAAAATGTCCAGTTGACAAACAGTATTAATGAAGTGGTGAACTCTCTGAGTAGCCTGTAATACTAGGAAAGTTCTTTCTTTTAGGGCCTCAGGCAGTACTGCAGGAGCCAAGCTCAATCTTTAATGAACTTGGAAGACTATAAATCAACAAAGGATATGACACTATAGAGGAAATCTAACAGAGGGAACATAACAGAAATAGGCTATGGACACTACTCCTGTACCAGCCATGTGCTCGCTTGTATTTCAGACATTGACAGATGGTAGTGGTGGTGGATGGACAGCAACAGTAGGAGGTGTGTTGGGAAGTTCCTGTGATTACCCAAGGTAAGGTTGTCAGTGATGTGGAAGTAGTTACTTTCAGCACAGACTTAAGTTGTCCAGTGATTGTCTCTGTACTATGCCGGAGTAACATGTTTAAAATACAATTCTGTGTTAGGTGGCAACAATCACACTGAATTACTGACGTTGTAAGGAAATGAAAAGTCAAACTGATGACCATGTGTATTTTATGGTATTTAATTAAAAGTAGATAACAGCATGAATGAACCACAAATCAGATAAAAATGGCAGAATTTTCTCATATTTAGCACATATTTGACTTCTGATTGCTTGACAACTTACCAGAACAGGGCTATGACGTCTCCAGATACAAAATCAAGAGTGTAATTAAAAATACTGCAGGGGAGAAACAGTATTAACTTCAACCCTGAGCAGAGTTAATCACAACCCCAGCTGCATCATTTCCACTCCTGTTAGCCCAATTTAATTTTTCTTTTTTAAATAAAGGGGAAAAATACCAGCCTCTTGCTAATTCTGAATGTCAATTTTAAACTTCCAGTGGGGGTATTTTCATAAGGGTAAAAGTGATGAAGAGGTTACAAGGGCCAATATCTACTTTTTATTGAGAAATCTGGGCAGGCACGATGAACCTTATTGAGGTCTTTCAACATTACTTTTTCTCCTACTTCTCACACATTTTAGGTCTTTATCCCTTAAATAAGACTCAATTACTATTCCATGATGAAATCTTATATGTCATATTCTACTGGTATGTTAAAGTTTATTTGTAAAATGAGGGGGTCAACTAGATGACCTTTAAGGTTTCTATCAGTTCTAAATCCTATATTCTTCTTTAGATCATGTTATCTCATCTGACTCCCAACTCATGATGAGGACCTTAAACCTTCTGAGACATGACCTGCTGTTCTGTGGTGGGATAGGAGAGGGAGGTCTAGCAGTCAGCTGAGTGACTGTGTCATGGTCTATATGTTTAGCCTGAAGTATCAGATGTAGTAAAATCTTGGGAGCAGTTATGAATGAAAACCAAGAGGGTAAGAGGAATGGAGCCTCCACTCTAAGAGGAATGTCAGAGCAAGAGAAAAAGTAAGCATATGTCAGAAATTCTCAGTCCTTTGCTCAAGAATCAGTCTAAAAGTATGTCTGGTAGGAAAATGAATTATCTATCAATGTTGGCTTCCTTTTCAATGGAGAAAGGGTCTGTGCAGGTCCTAATGACTTCCACCTTTCCTCCCTTCATCTTACTGACTACATAAAATGTTTCAAGCACCTACAGAGACACAGCCTTGAAATGTAGTTCAACATAGGCTATACCTACTCTAACTCTCTGAATGAGACTGCAAGGGTGTCCTTGTAATTGAGGCTTAATGGGGAGGACTTCAGAGGATTTCCTTATACAATATAGTTTCGTTCATTTATAGGCATTTAAAATGCCTACTATGTACAAGGCATTATATTAAACTCTGAGAACACAGACAGAAATAGGGATTTATAGAGCTTATAGTCCAGGGGAGACTTTTTTTTCATAAATATTTGTAAGTCCTCCTTATGTGGTAAAATGTGGAAATGGGCATAAAAAAAGAACAAGCAAATTATTTGGGTTTCAAATGAGGGAGAGATTATTTTTAATGTGATCAGGGAATGTTTTATGGAAAATGATCATAAACTGGGCTGTAGGAGATGGGTAGTATTTTGAGAGATGGTGATAAAATAGAAGAAATTCCAGATATATGGAAGGTATATCATTTGGGGGTGGTGAGTAGCCTAGTATGAGGACATATAGTATATGATGGGGAAGGTAGGTTGGACCATTTAGTGGATTTGTCCTATATGCAATTTTCTTGAGTTAGGTAACTCTGATTTTTTAGGGGAGGTAGTCTCTGAATCCTCCCATTACTGTTCTGCAAAAGACTGTACATATATTGAACACTTGCTCAATGAATCCTTATTGACATATTATTTTCTCATTGCACTGTCATATTTTAGATTGTCAGGATCCTCAAGTGTGAGCCATTAATGATACCAATACCAGTATCTCTCAAACCTGTTGGAACATTTCTTATATTTCTTCAAACTGGAATCCAGGTCTTCTAAACTTTCCCTACATTCTTAACCAAAAACCAACCTGAGTTCTGCTGAAACATAAAATGATTTTGGACAGAATTGCCAGGGGGGACAGAATTACCTATTAATTGTCATATAATGAAGAATTGGTGAAAAGATGGGAGGAGGGAGCCTTTTTTTGTTTTGCTAGCTTATGATTTTTTAAGTCACATGGAAGGCCAGAGTAGAGAGATACCCAGGTAAGAATTTCTCCATAGCTAAAACAGAGATATTTTAATGGTGATAGTGGGGGGATATAATGGCAAGCAAAGTTGATGCCCTCTGGCTATAAAAATATATATAAATACTCTCAGTTCAGGTCTTACTTTGGGGCTTAGTGTTTGGAAGAAACTTTGTGTGCCAAATCAGATTCGGGGAAGCTGCTAACCAGCCCACAGTTTTGAAAACCCTCTTCGGTAACTATGTGTATATGTAATGGTCAGACAATTGGATCTGTCTGATGATCTACGATGTATGTATTGCTTATGTCAGACAGTTGGAAGCCCTGTTTGTTGATTTTGATTTCTCTGTATTTTCTCTGAAGTTCAAGGTGTTGATTTTCCCCCCTGAACTAAGTGAATGATACATGTGCTTGATTAAAGTGATTGTTGACCCTTTAAAAGTTGCCTTTCCTTTTAGCAAAGCAGATCGAAGAACCTGTGATAGTAGGCCCTCCTGTGTATGTCAAGGTGTTTGCTTTTACAGAGGAAAGGGCATTTATTATGTGTGGAAAAAATTAATGAGTATCAAGTAGAAGTAGATAGAGGCTAAAGTTATCAGGAAAGATTTAAAACCAAGTTTTTAAAGATGTGGGGTGTGTTGAGGTCCTCAGCTAGAAGAAAACTTAAAGAGAAGGGTCACTGGAATTGCTATAAGTTCAGAGAGTACAGTGAGGGTTGGAGGAAAAGATGAGTCTTCTAGTTACCTTCAATCCTAAATGGAGGCAAGAGACACAAGGGAAAGGTTGAATTTCATGGCAATGATTGAAATATTGAAAAAGACATTATCTAAAGAAGATCTTCATGGAATATTTGACTCAGGCATTACTTTTGGTGGAAACAGTTCTTTACTGACCTCCCTGATATATTCATCTTCCTGTTATACCATGGAAAGCGTACTGGGTTAGAAGTCAAAGGACCTGGGTTTGAATTTCAACTCTGCTATTTACTGCCTGTGTGACCTTAGAAAAGCACTTAACCACTCAATGAAGGCACCAGTTTAGTATTTCTTAAAGTTTTTAATCTATGACCCTCTGAATATGTTCTCAGAAATCTAGGGGACAGTTAGGAGTCAGGGGCAGAGAGTTATTCAATGGACTTGGAAAAGATTGAGATAGTAACATAAGTTAGGAACCCTTGCATTTTCTCCTCTTGAGCAAAAGGAAGAAACTCTGCATCTGACTTAAGTTTATACTCTTGAGGTCATCTATATATATATATATACCTCACATCCCACATTTCTCATGACTCCCTTTTGGAGAAATCAAGAATCTAAGAAATAGGTAATTGTGTCTGTTCAGGCACCAACTCTTTAAATATAATTTGTGTCTCTTGAAATTGAAATGAAGACTCTGTCCTCTTCTATTCTCTCCCTCATCAGCCCTCCTGGGGGCTGTGCATGTACATTCACCTACAAACCATATGGTAATTATTCTTCATCCTCCATTAAAAAAGCATAACCTTTCCTGCAGCAGCGATATTTTCGTGGAAAGTTTCAGTCTCCTTATGCTGACTGTGGACTTAGAAATCTATATTTATATAATTATGAGATAACTTTTAAGAGTTTTAAATAGATTCATTATTAATAGTACAGTAGTAACTGTAATTACCAAGGTTATCACTTCAACAAGTTTAAACTAGCTGAAAATGTTAACAAAAGAAATCAACCCACCCTCACACATAGGCAACTCCTAATATGGTTCTCTCATTGCTGAGGAAAGACAGTCATTCTAAAGAGAATCTGGGGAGATGGATGTGAGTCACTCAACTATCTTTTAGACCAGCCTCCATTAATCCCTTGAAGCAGCTTCCTTTTCAGAACAAAATTGAACACTTGAGTTTAGGCTTTGTAGACCTGTTCCAGTGACTCACGGACATTCTGTGGGAAATAAAACCAAAAAATCTCTATTGTAGCCAATCAGAACTATAACCATGGAAGAGTAGTGGAAGTTTTATCCCAGGTAATGACATTGGAGTGGGGCATACTTCCTTGGGCACAGGGTTGGTTGTTGTCGTGGTGGTAGAGGTGTGGATTTCTGTTCTTGTTATGTTCTATAGACTCCATTGTAGAGTCTTGCATTCCTTTGTTAACTTGGGCCCCTGTGACATTTGGTAAGAGAAATTGGTCTTTAGAGAGGGTTAAAGAAGCAGGATTGCTGGTGGAAGAAAAGGGAAGGATTGCCATCTTCTTTCTTTAAAACATTACCTACAATCAGACTGTCTCTTCTGGGGACTGACCATGTTTCCATCCAGCTTCCACAGGAGCAGAGGCCTTATCCTCCAGGGAATGAGGGCCCTTGGCCTTACTACCAATGAACTGAATTTGTCCAGGTAACAGGATTCCCACTTACCACTCTGTGCATAATCCAATAAAATCCAACAAGTATTGCTGCTCAAGGCACTGGGGATACAATGAAATTTAGAAATGTCTCTAAATTTTAAGACAACAGAAGAGGTGGAGATCATATACAAAATGAAACTCTCTAAAGGGTTTTGATGTTGCTCTAGGGGTTGCATATTATATTGGGAGTTTGTATTATAGACACAAATTTATAGTACTGTAATTTTCTTTGAACGATTCCTAAGCACTCAAAGAGGATTCTTATGAAAATACATCCAAGCCATTCCTACAGGTAAACGATACTTTCTCTCTGGATTTCTAGCTTATCTTATGGTGATGCTTTATGGCACCCAAAATTCAATTGATCCTGCTACCTCAAAAGCATTTTTTCTTCATGCCACTAAATTGCTGGATATTGACAAAAACTCAAGATAACTGTCTTTTAGCCCTCATATTTTGGTTTGGTATAGATATACCCTCCTGGTGTGGTGATCAAATATTACTTTTGAAAAGTCTCATTAAAAGTATACTTTATTTTCTTAAAATAGAATAATCCCAGAAAATCTGAACTAGATGGTGACCATGGCAGTCAGGGTATGTGTGTTTGTGTGTTTTCAGAAGCGAAGGGAGAATATCTCTTGGAATTTGAAAGATGAGGTGGTTATATAAAAACAGCAGCTATATGCTGTTTTAATGATAGTGACTTGCACATAACCCCAGAGTTTAGCACTGGGTCTGCCACATTGAAGGTGCTTAGATTGTCCTTAAATGCAGTTTTGACTGTCATTCTCTTACTTGATAAACACCTGTGGCTCCCTACTGCCTCTAGAATAAAATTAAAAAAACAAAACAAATAAAAATACCCAACTCCTCTATTTGCTTTTTAAAGCCCTTTACAAACTGGCCCCAACCAGTCTTTCCAGTTTTATTGTAGATTACTCACCTGCTGAAACTTCACAATCTCACCAAACTGACCCTTTCTCTTTCACACTATACTTCATCCCCTCTCTCTGGGCCTTTGCACTGACCCTTCTCCCCCCTGGCCACAATGCACTCCTTGCTCACCTTCACCTCACAGACCCTTCCTTCCTTCCTTCCTTCCTTCCTTCCTTCCTTCCTTCCTTCCTTCCTTCCTTCCTTCCTTCCTTCCTTCCTTCCTTCCTTCCTTCCTTCCTTCCTTCCTTCCTTCCTTCCTTCCTTCCTTCCTTCCTTCCTTCCTTCCTTCCTTCCTTCCTTCCTTCCTTCCTTCCTTCCTTCCTTCCTTCCTTCCTTCCTTCCTTCCTTCCTTCCTTCCTTCCTTCCTTCCTTCCTTCCTTCCTCTATTTAAAACCTTTCTTGACCCCCCCCCCCAATTGCTAGTGCCCTCTCTCCCTACCTTGGAATTAGCTACTTTTTATTTGTTTGCATATATAGAGATATAATCTACATATAGTAATATATGTTACAGTGCTGTCCTCTGAGAGAATGTAAGCTTTGTAAGGTTAGAGAGAATGTTATTTTTTGCCTGAATCCCTAGCTCCTAAGATGATGCCTGGCACATAGTAGGCATTAATAAATGCTTGCTGATTAACTGGCTGATTTCAGGCTCAGCCCTCTCTCTGCTACTTTGAAGCCCTGTTTGGCCAGTTTAATTATTATCTAAAATGAGATTAGATTTGATTGATCTCTCAAAAGATGTGCTCTCCCATTGTACAGTTTGTTTTCTGGGGAGTGGAGAGGGATGAAAAATGTATTCTGGTCCTCATGAACATTATCTGCAGAATCACTTATTTCTCCATTTATTTCTAGCTTCTAACACACATTTCCAGGGCACATAGTAGATGTTCAATAAATACTGATAGATTGATTTAAGCTCCTACCTATGCATGGCACTCTCCCGAGCAACTTAAACAGCCGCCATCTGTGCCCACTAGGGCCTGAACACCCACAAAACACAGCAAGTGTGTGGACAGATATATTCAGGCCATTTGTTAAGCAAAACATGTTCCAGCAGAAGGGTCAAATGCATTCGAGGAGGGTGGGTGTTGAGTGAGAGGCTCTGGGACTTGCAGGTCAAGGGGAAATCACATTTTCTGAAGTTGTGAAAAAATCTGGTAAAGCCATTCCCTCACATAGAGTATGTAGAGAAAGGGAAAAAAACGAATGAAAGAAATCCATTCAGACCTCTATATTGCTTTCTCGCCTTTTCAGGTATTTCCATTAAAGACAAAACCCTTGACAATTAAAGCCCTGCTATTTGACAGTACCAGTAGCAGATACCCTATTCCCTCTTGCACCCCCACCCCCTTAGTCGCCTTCAACTCTTCCACACCACCACCAAAGGGACAGGAAATTTGTAGACTTTCAAAGAGGCAAAATTTTACACTCTCCTTGGCTTGTAGGGCACCAGAAGAGACCTGCCCCCAGGATTGTTAGAAGACCAGACTGGGAGGAAGCCTTTTCCAGTATTTTTGCTCTGCAGTTAACCTCTCCATGCCTGCCAAAGGCTAGTGGAGGCTGCCTCTATAGCAAAAGACTAAAGAGCGAGATGTATAATTTCTTTTAAGACTTGTACAGCTTCTTTATCTAAGGGAGTTGGAAAGGGCAAATCCCTCTCCCTGTACTTGAAATCCACACAAAAGGATGGGGGCCTCTGAGATAGCATAAGGACATGCATATCAAGTATTCTTCCTATGATAAAACAGGAGGACAGCATACTCATCTAGCCAAAGAAAGAACTCCATAAAAATGCAACTCCCTCCCTGTAAATCAGACAGGTGAAAGTACAATCCCCTGAGTCCTACATTTGTGAGCTTGGTCATATACAACAGAAGGAGCAGAGCTCTATAACAAGGTGTAAAGAGCAATGGTGAACTGCCTGTCAAACACAAGGAGAAGAAGAGATGATGAAGATGATGACGATAATGATGGTGGTAGTTTTGGTGGTGGTAGTGGTGATGGTGATGACAGTGATGACAATGACGTTGGCTTGTACCTTCAGAATGGAAATTCACCTCTAAGATCCCCTTTCCTCTATCCATTTCTATCTTTTCCTTTAGCCTGCAATTTCTTTCCTTCTCTTCTACCCATCCCATCTTTTCCATCTCGCTCCCAATTCCACTCTCCTTTCCTCTTCCCATGTTCTCTATCATCTTTTGCTATTTCCTTATTTCCATTTTTGCCCTCTGTCCTGCCTAGTTTTCTCTTTCTTCTTCTTTCTATTTTCCCTACTTCCTTTTCTATAGAAAAAAGGGTTGAAGGCAAAGGATACTTTGAGGGCTTATTTTTCTGGGGAAATAATGAAGAGATTTATAAAACCCTAGCTTATAAAAAAGGCATGTCATAATGTCATTAGCAAAGACATACTGTACTTTGAACAGAATAATTGTCCCACATTTTAACAGATAACAGGTAAAAGCCAAGAGCTGTCAAACTCTTCTTGGAGATGAAAGTAGTTAGGGAGTAGGAAAGGTTTCAGTACTGTCTCCACTCTTTCTCTTTTCTAATCCATCCTGCGCAGATCTGCCAAACTGATATTCCTAAAACCTAGACTTGAGTCTCTCTAGATTCAAAAAAATTCAGTGACTCCCTATTGCTTCTGAGATTAAACCAACAACAAGAACTTGCCATCTCTGACCTTGGCCTTTGTTACAAATGACCCCTTAAGGACGGAAAGAACTATCTCTTCACCTTGTAGAATCCTTAGTTTTTGTCAGAGCCCAGCTCAGCAGTCACCTGATACACAAACCTTTCCCTAATGCCCCCATTTCTAGCACCCTCTCAAAATTACTTTGTTTGTTTTTATTATATGTGTAAATGTTATACCCCATAGTAGAATGGAAGTTCCCTGCAGTTAGAGGATTTCACTTTTATCTTTTGCATCCCAAGGTGGCTATGTCAGGGTAGGTAGAACACTGGCCTTGGAGTTAGGAGGACATGAATTTAACTCTGACCTTAGACATTTGTTAGCTGTGTGACCCTGAGCAAGTCATTTAATTTTTGTCTGCCTTAGTTTCTTCATTTGTAAAATGGGGACAATATTATCACTTACCTCACAGGGATGTTATCTAGCTAAAGTGAGATATTTGTAAAACACAGCATAATTCCTGGCATACAGGAGGTACTTACTAAATGCTTGTTTCCTCCCTTCCTTCATTACCAATGCCTAACCACAGCTAGGTGGTGCAATGGATAGAACATGAGTGCAGGAGTCAGGAGGACCTGAGTTCAAATCTCACCTCAGACACTTGACACTTCCTAGCTGTGTGACCTTGGGCAAGTCACTTAATCCCAATTGCCTCATCCTGGGTCATCTCCAGTCATCCTGATGAATATCTGGTCACTGGATTCAGATGGCTCTGGAGAAGTGAGGCTGGTGACCTGCATAGCCCTCCCTCACTCAAAGTCAAGTGCAAGTCACGTCATCATTTCTCTGATGGCATGGTCTTCTTTGGCCATGAAGGACAAACACAGACCAATGCCTAACACTGTGCCTTCCACATGATAGGCACTTAATGATTATATATCGAATGAAATCAGATTTATAATTGTGGTCAAATAAATGCTTCTTATTTTGCAAGCGATCTGAAATGCATCCTATGAATGGGAGCAGTATTAAACCATGTATTAGATAGACTCAAAGGTAACTCTTTTCCCTCTCCTTTATTCCTGCTCCCAGACTATGTCTGTGCCCCACTAGGTTTTTTAGAACCAAGATGACTAGAAAGCCTAGCCTCTTTCAACAGGTGCTGGATGGAGACTGATGGAAGTCTAAAGGGAGACCGAGAAGGAGATCTTCCCTTTCTGTTAATGCAGGTATTAAGCTGACTTAATATTCACTTACTCTGAAAAATCCCACTTCACAGAAACATTTTTTAACACGAGCCAAAGCGTTTCTCACTAATTCAGCACATTTGTGCCTGGTTTATATCCATTGATGTTAAATGATTTCCCCGTTTAATATCAATTGGAAATGGCTGATTTCCTACCCCAAACAGTACTTAATGTCAATTACTGCAGGCAGGGCAAAGCCGTATCTCAATTAACTGCACCAGGAGGTTTTGTTTGCAGGCCAGTGGGACAGAATGTGCGCAGGGCCACTATGTGGAACAGAGCGGGTCAAGGGGCATTGGAAGGAGGACTTCATTTGGGGGTCCTGAAGTTTGAGAGAAGGAAAAATTACCTTGGCTTTGGGGGATTTCAACTGCTAAAATTGATACCATAGTTGAAAAAGAGTCTGAGTTTTCCGATAGGGAAGACGTCAGAGCAGGAATATCCAAACCCTATTGGAGCAAATTGTTTTTTGACACTAAACAGACCAGATCTCACAGACAGTGCAAAGAGACTCAGCTCAAATGTGGGTTGTCTCAATAACCTCTCATGTTTAAAGTTTAGGGTGTGGGCACTAGGAAATTTGGTAATTGACGATAGCAGAATGTAAGTTCCTTGAAGACCCATTTCTTTTTTCTTTTCTTTCTCCCCCACTTTTTTTTTTGTCTTTGCTTAATAAATGTTGATTGAATTGAGTAATAGCTCCAAAGTGTATGAACCACCACCCTGTCCCTGAAAGTAGATTGCTGCTCCTTTCTTGGCATTCAAAGCCCTTTATGGTGGGATCACAGCTGAACTTTGTTATCCTGAATTAATACTCCTTTCCCAGTCAGATCTATCTATTTATTATTCCCGAATATACTTATGATCTCCAGCCTTTCTGCCTTTGCCTTTGTTCATTATTCCCCATGCCTGGAATGGTAGAGCACAGATTTCAAGGCACCTGGGTTCTTCTCTTGTCTCCTTGACTTAGCTAACTGTGTATGGGAAGGCAATTCAATTCAACAGGCATTTATCAAGCACTGAGCTAGGAACAAGGATGCCAAGCCAAACACAAAAGAGGAACTTATATTCTGCTGGCATCATGAAACAAATAGGACATAAATGTAAAGTCATTTGACAATAGAGGGATGATTAGTCCTTGGGTAGGTCAGAAAAAGCTTCATCAATGAGGTAGAACTAGAACTGAGTCTTGTTGAAGTATATTCCAGGCATGGGGCTGTGGAGGAGGAATTCTGGGATTGTAAGACATGAACTGACTTTACTGTGTGTGTGTGTGTGTGTGTGTGTGTGTGTGTGTGTGTGTGTGTGTGCGTGTGTGCTGGCATGACTGAAGCCTATGAGTCCTTAGTTCACAGCCTTAAGTCAGGTCCTCTGGCTTCTGCATAGCCTTTCCTGACCCCTTCAGTCTACAGCGATTTCTTTCTCTTTGAATACATATATATTGCTTTTAGGATCTATTACTTAGTATTTTTTTATCTTTTTTTTTTTTTTTTAAAGTGCCTTGTCTCCCTTTGTCCCTGACTCTGGGTCAGGGACTACACTTTGCATCCTCACAGTTCCCTCGGACAGTGTCTTATTCAGAGTAGGTAACTAAGTCTTTTCTAATTGATTGATTCCCTCTTCCCAATATGGCAAGCACAGTGATTAATAAAGCCACTCCTCCATCTTATCATTTTTCTCTTTCGGAAGGGTGAAGGTTTTCCTTAGCAGCTATTTATTCCTTTCAGATGGCATTTCCTAGAAGGGAGGGACTAGGCGTGTGTCATTTTCATTTTTGTCATTTTCTTTGGCACTTAGGTGAATGTTCTGTGCACATGGTGGATGTATGAGCAAGCTAGGGGGATGAATGAATAAGTAGAAAAATGAAGCAAAGTAGATTAGAGTTAGACAACCTCTCAATACCAGAATATAATGGCTTTCCTTCTCTAGAGATCCTTAAGCAAAGAGGAGGCAATGCTCTTTCCAGGTTAGCTTAGTGGCAATCCTTCCTGGAGTTCCCTCTGATCCTTCTAGCACTGTAATAACTAAGCAACCATTTCTGCCCCAGAGAAACACAGGAGGTATCTACTATTTGACACCAGACAAGTTTTATAGATATTATTTCATTTATGTTGTAATGTCTCTGGGAACCTTGTAAGTAAATGAAATCTTGAATTCATAGACTAGGCACAAGAAGATACACTCAAGAAGCATTTATTAAGTACCTACTGTATGTGTCAGGCACTGTGCTAAATTCTTTACAAATATCTCATTTGATCCTCATAACTCTAGGAAGTAGGTGTAAATGTTGTTGTTGGGTTGTTTCCGTCCTATCTGACTCTCCGTGACCATATTTGGGGTTTTCTTGGCAAAGATACTAATGGTTTGCCATTTCCTTTTCTAACTCATTTTATACATGAGGAAATTAGGGCAAATAGGGTTAAATGATATGATCAAGGTCATACAGCTAGTATATCTGAGGCCAGATTCGAACACCTCCTGACTGCAGGGCTGGTGCTCTATCTACTGCATCACCTAGAAGCCTCCGAAAATTTTTGTGACTTGCCTGAGGTCACATAAAGAGTGAGAGAAGGAGGCACACAAATGGGTCTCATCTCTCAAACTCTTGAATCCTTAGCAATTTAAACAATCTTAATCCAGACTAGGAAAAGAGTAAAGGAATGAGGATGATATAATACAAGTCATACTACATCATGCATTCCCCAGTGAAAACTGTGCCTAGTAGTGGGCTTCTGAGTAAAGTTACATTTGTGTAAAGTTACATTTATTTCATATAATCCCAAAAGCCTTTTCAAACACCAAATATCTCAAGGTTGTGTCTTTAACCTACCTTTCTAGCCTTAATGTGGTTGATTCCCATTCATATACTCCATCCTTCAGCCAAATGGAACTACTTGCCCTTCCCTAAATATATCAAATCCTAACTAGCCTTCAAGGTTCAACTCAAACAATATCTCTTTCATAAAGATTTCTCTGATACCCCATGTGGTAGGGATCTTTCCCTCAACTATGAACTCATAACACTTTTTATCCACTTTCTAATTTGTATTACAGTTTTATGCTTATCTTTCATGTTTTATTGGGTCATGAACTCCTTGAGGTGAGGAACCATATATATCTGTGTACCCCAATATGGACCTCACTTAGCACACATTTGTACATAACGGGAGCTTAATAAAGGTTTGTTGGCTGAATGAATAAATGAACTGAATGCTAGCTATATCCTACTATACTCAGCTCATGTATTTAGTGGCAGGACAGCCTTAAGGTAGTTGGCCAGAAATTCTCCACTTTTTGCTTGACTCTCTGGCTGATACTATTAATTCCTTGCCTTCCTTCAAGTATACCAAATCCATCTGCTAATTAAGGGAAAAGCAAAGAGACAGTGGCTGGCGAGTGTGACTATTTTTTTTCTTAAGGAAGCGATTTAGACAATTGGAAGGCACACAAATGTAGTCCTATTATTCAAGTTAATTTACACTCCCTCCCCTGGTCCACCACAAGGAATTTATGAACCTAGAAGAGCTGTAAGTCCTTTAGCAAAGTAAACAAACTGTAACTCAGGGCTGCACACTTCGAGGGATCCTCTATCAGCAGGTTTTATTTTTACACCAGAGGTGAAAAGATAATTTGGTGCGTAGTAGTTGTCTCTTTGGGAGCGGCAAAGAATCTGCATGGAGTGCATGTTAAAAGAGACATCAAAGATGCTCCATATCTGAGCAGCCAAATGATAGCAGCTGCTTACCAGACCGGGTTGGCTAGAGAAAGTGGTTTCAGTTGATTGCAGGCCCCAGCACTAGGACAGACTTTTTTTGGGGGGGATGGGGTGGGTGAGAACGAGAGTTTGGGGGAGAGTTGGCATTTTCTTTTTAAGAAGAGTGGAATTTATTAATCCTGCCTCTGTCTCTCTGACTAAAATGGGCTCCTTCACAAATGATGATGAAGCCTACAACTGGGAACCAAAAAATCTTTGAGTTCTATTCCATTCAATAACTGGCTGTGTGATCTTGGTCAAATTCCTTAGCCTCTCTGAATCTTATATTCAGGTATAAGATTAGAAGGTTGGGCTGCCTGGTCTCAGAAGCACCTTCCAGCTCTTGACATTCCAGGGCTTTATGATCTCAGGAACGTGTGCAATTGGTCTTTTTCTTTTGTTTTCAGAGAGGGCAGTGGATTTTTCCTGAGTGCACAAGGCACTTGAAAGAAAGTTTTTTTTTTCCTTCCATGCTATAGAGCAGACGACCTTGATGTGATAGACTGCAGGATTTGGTGACACGGCACACTCAGTGCTATTCAACACTTTGCCTGAAAGGGAGGAAGGAATGGATTTATTGACTTGCGACTTTGACTCAGGCCTGTGTATCAGGACTGTTATTATGTGGAATGATTAGGCTGTGGTGTCAGGGACAAGCTCAACTAGAACAACAAAAGATCTCCTTAACCTTTACCTGGACACAAGGCCATTCATAATGACACACATGGTTTGGGAAACTAAGTCTATCGCGAAGCACTGGATACTTCTGCAGCCAGCAAATGAGCAGGAGGGGGAGAGATGGATGGTGGAGAGAGAGGAAATGTAATTCAATTCTGCATAGCCCTGTTTAGAATTCTGAGCTCAGGTCTGTGTCAAAAACCAGCAAAGGCTTAGAGATCAGCATCGTTTTCTTTGGAATGAAAGAGGAATTTTGAAAGCAGATATAATGACTACTCGCCTAGAAAACTTCCAACTATTTGTTACCACTAGAGCAAATTACACCATTTCTGAAAGATCTTTTCCCTCTTGAAGAAGGCATGTGCATTCTATTAATATGAAAAGACTTTGAGCATGAGTAAATTTTTCCCCCTCCTCTCCTCTTTCTTTTCCTCTCTCTCTCTTTCTCTCTCTCTCTCTCTCTCTCTCTCTGTCTCTCTCTCTCTCTCTTTCTGTCTCTGTCTCTCTCTGTCTCTCTGTCTCTCTGTCTCTCTCTCTCTCTCTCTCTCTTTCTCTCCCTCCCTCTCTCTCTTTCTCTCTCTCCCTCTCTCTCTTTCTCTCTCTCTCTTTCTGTCTCTCTCTCCCTCTCTCTCTCTTTCTCTCTCTCTTTCTCTTTCTCTCTCTCCCTCTCTCTCTTTCTCTCTGCCTCTTTCTCTCTGTCTCTCTCTCTCTTTCTGTCTTTCTCTCTCTCTTTCTCTCTCTCTCTCCCTCTCTTTTTCTCTTCTCTTCCCCTCTCATTCTTCCCATCTTTTCTCCCATCTTTTCTTCCTTCATCTTACACTCCTCCTTCTCCCCACCTCCCTTTCCCCTGTTCCTTTTCCTTCCCTCTCTCATTCTTCTTATCTTTTCTCTGTTGTGTCTTTCTTTATCTTACTCCTTTCTCCCTTCTCTTTTTTCCCATCCTCCCTATCTATTTCCCTATCTTTCCTCTCTTTCTCTTCTACTCTCCTTCTAAAGCTATTTCTACATGAGCCACCCAACTAACTATATGTGGTAGGGTTCCTTCAGCTCTTGGAAATCTTGTTGAACAGATTCTGGCCAGCGTCTCTGCTCTGTAGCCAGTTAGGCAGTGTGTTTCATAGATGTGCATTGATATAAGCTAATTTGGCCTCTGAATGGTGTTATGAAAAGTTAGGCCAGGTTTGCATTTCTGGATGCAATTCTTTTGGCTTTATCTGCTTGCACTGGGGAATAGTACTAGAATTAGGGAACTATATACAATTTGGGGTCGTAAGGGACCTTAGACATCATTAACTTTACCTTATCACTTTACATATTAGGAAACTGAGGCCCAGGAACAAGCAAAAATCACAGGTTATGACAGTGTTTAGAGGAGAGAAAGTCTGTACTCTGTCCTTTGCCTGGGTCAGTCTATAGCTGTAGTATTGTTTAGTTCTGGGTTCCAGATTTTAGGGAGGAATTAAACAACCAGTATTGGTGAAAGGCCTCAAGTACATACCATATAAGGATCAGTTGAAAGATTTGGACCTTCTGTTGAGAAGACTCAGTAGGAACATGATACCCTTCTTCAGGTATTTGAGGGACAACCATCTGGAAGAGGGATCAGGCTGATTCTGACTTGTCTCTGTGGGTGGAACTTCAAGTGACAGGTGGAAGTTTCAGAGAAGTATACTTAGGTATAATTTCTTCCTAACCATTAGAGCTGTCCCAAAGTAGAATGGACCATCTTGGGAAGCAGTGAGTTCCTTTTCCCTGGAAGTAGAAACAAAGATTGGCTTGCCACTTTTGGGGATGTTATAGGTAAGATTCCTCTTCAGATACAAGTTGGAACCTGAGGTCCCTTGCACCTTTGAGATTCTGTGAGATAAAGAATCCAATTCACTGACAGTGAAGTCAAGGATGTTTTGGTAGGAGATTTTTCCCCAAGATGGTGGAGTTAGCCAACTTGGGCAAAATATTTTAGGGGAATATTTTGTGATATTCCAGGTTCTAGGTTAGGACACTGTAACTAAATTGATTCATTGCCTATATATTTGTTTGGGGTTGTGGGGACAATTTTCCTTTTCTTGGCATTTTCTCTTATTCCTCTTCAGTGAAACTTGTATGCTAATCACTGCCTAGGGTTCATACAAACTGTACCATTCAGTGATTTTACCAAAGAGTCAGTGCCGGCTAGTGAAGAAAATTGCTAATATAGTATAATTTGAGTGCCATTCTGAAGGGCATTGGGCTAAAAACAACCCCAAACAGCAGCAAACCATTTCCTCACTCAGCTGCCGTAAGGTACACAATTTCACCATTAGAAAATGATTCCTTTGGGTTTAGCATTACCCTCTACATGCAGACCCTTTTTTAAAATGATACAGCAGGGAGAACTGAGTCCAAGTTTTACGGAACAATTCCTTTTTGTTAAAGGGATTTATTTGCTCTGTGAAGTTTGGATTCAGTCAAAAGGCCACACCTGAGGACCTAAAGTGCCATATGTGGCCTTGACTCCACAGGTTTCCCACCCCTGACATAGACCTTTGGGAGCTTGGGACAGTGAAGTGAGTCACTGAAAGGGGGGTGTCCCAGAAAGATGAAGGGGAAGATTTTAAAAACCAATGGTTATTTCCCCATATTGTTAAAGATAGGCCCAATTCTAAAGGGATTACTGAACTAATGGATAGACAAGGGGCTTTTTGGAATTGCAAGCCTTCTTCCTCAAAGTAATTCTTTTTTGTGAGAGATTTCTAACATGATCGTCCTTCCCTTCACCCCCAAGGAATACACGTAGCAAAGATCCATGTAAATAGAAAGTTGTCTCATTAGAAGCCAAACATTTCTCGCAGCAAACAGACTAAGTTGACAGTTTAAATCTCATTACTAGGATCCAGGAAGCTGAAGGGTTCAGATGAAGTCACTATCATAAACTATCACTTTTCTAGTCTTTCACATTTAGAATTCTGCTAGGTTTTTCCATTCCATGTTAGGTGAATTTTTCTAGAATTTGTATATTCCATTTGGATCTTGTCCATTTTTTCCCCCTTGAGAATTAAGTTTTTTATTTAAATATCCTGGAATCAAAGAAATATACTCTGGCTTTGTTTTGTCTATACATCTACAGTAGATGAGTTCAAACATGCTTCCTAAGTCTTGGGTGCTCCTTTGGACAGCTCTGATTATGAGTTTGGCCCCTTTGCAGTTTCTAACCATTGCTGTTAATTCTATCTTCTAGGGCCAAGAAGAATGAATCTGATCCTATTATCATAAAAATTTCTAAAACAGCTATCATGCCCCCACTAATCTTCTTTTCTTCAAGCTAAACATTCCTGGTATCTTCAACTGATGGTCATATGGCATAACCTCAAGGCCTTTCACCATCTTGGTTGACCTCCCCTGGCTATCACTTACTTGTCAATTTCCTTCCTAAAACATGGACTCAGCAATGAATGCAAAATTCCAGATGTCATCTCTCCTTGCAGAGTTTAAGAAAGCTATCCCTTGCCCAGTCCTAGATGTCCTAGTCCTAGACTTTTAATGCAGCCTAGGACTGGGTTCATTTTCTTGGCTGCCATATCTCACTGTTGATGAATATTAAGCTTGTCTTTCACTAAAAATTTGAGATGAACTTTTCAGATGAACTGTTTTCTGTCTATGCTTCCCTGATCTGGTACTTGAGATTAGACCCAGAAGGGACCAACTAGGTCTCCCTATCTTTCCCTAGGCTGAAAGTTCAGTGGCCATTTCTGGATTTAATCTCACTATTTAACAGTCCTGAAGCTTTTATCAGCTTCTTGCTCCCACTTTCTAGGGTTCACCATATTGTTACTAGATGATTGAACAATCCTCTGATTATAAGTATTGAGTGAGATATAAAAGGAAGTACATTTGCAAAAAAAATTTGTTGCTGTCAAGAAGGATATCTAATGCAAAGTCGAAACTGAAGAAAAGTCCCTTATCAATAAGGAGCCCCCCTACTCCTAGACTTCTGTTAACAGATGATATTGTGCTAATTACATTGAGTCCTAGGTATGTTGCAGAGCCTGTTAGAACCTTAATTACTCAGAACAGCTTGACCTATCTACGTAGGGAATACCAAATGGATGACAAATTCTTACTGCCTTGACTATAATATGGATTTGGAAGATAACCCATGGAGCTGGTCTATCCAGTATGTGTGCCTTGAACTGACAATTCAGTTGGAATGAATTGGTCTAGCATTAACTAGGAGGATTAAGGCAGGCTACATCACCTTTGGGAAACTGTGCAATATTTGTAATAATGCTAGGCTAATTCTTGAAACAAAGGGCCTGTATGTTTAAAAGAATATCCTTTCTATGGTAGCATGTGGCTTATCATAGTATTATAGGTTCCAAAGATTTAAAGTCATAGTTTACCCAACAGTCAGTGGAGAAATATGCCTGGTAGACATGAGTAGGTCACAGCATACTATCACTACATTTTTGCAGGTGAACAGGCCTAAGATATTATCAGATAAATCAATGACTAGAAAAGGAAGTGGACTGGTCATGACATAGCCAGTAGACTGCATCTATGTTGTATTATCAGCCAAACAATATGAAACAGGTTAGCAGTTCACAGCATATGAGGAGGAGCCTCTGTGAAGGATTTCTGGAAGGATATAGATCACAGTCACATCTCTTAAGAATACCCCCAGAGGGTGTTACCCCTTCTAACTTGCACTGGTGGGTTGGGTTCTCTGTGGGTGGTTGCTTCTTCAGGTTCTAGGAAATACTTTGCAGATATTCACACTGAAAATCCGCAAGATCCTACACATGTACTTTCATTGACCTGTCATCCTGGAAGCACATTGACTTTCAGCAAAAGCATTTACTAAGAAGGCAGTGTATGGCTGTTCAAGGAAGATTACTGCCTCGGTTGTGAGGCCTTGTCAAGTCCTTTTCAGGGCTGCTGATACACCTTTGATGATCACCTAACATTCAACACTTGTCCATGCTTCCAAGAAGCTGTATGTAGCAGGCTCAGTGGTCACACCCTAGTAAACACAGCCCATCTTGGCAGACAGGTTAACCCAGACTGAGGATAACCAGCAGGCCACAAACCCACTGGCAAGGTAGGGGGGATGTCTGCCCCAAGCATGTGAAGACTCCCTGCCATGGAATGATCATATGATAACAATTTGCTCCAACAGCCATGAAGGTGACTGAAGCAGGTGCTGTGGAACCCTTAGAGCTTGGTCAGACATGGAAGACACCAAGGTCATCCACTGCATCCCAATCCATCACCAGTCATCCTGACTTTTGTATTGCCACTGAGCTTCAATGACTCTGGAAGAGAGAGTGAAGCTGTTGACTTTGTGCAACTCTGACTCATTTAAATCCACTTCACATAGGAGTCAGGACATCACCCCATGATGTCATCGGTCCTCTTTGAAAATGAAAGAGAAACAACAACAAAGATGGAATAGTAGAGACCATAATTATAAAGCACCCTTTGTCAGAAACCTTTAGTGCTTCCTCCACCAAATACACACAGCATACATGGAAAGATGGAAACAATATCAGAGAACAGTGGTGATGAGGTACCCGCATGGTCAAGGCAACTCTGGATCTTCAGGTGCATTTTCCCTACTATGCCTGATATTCAATTCTCTCCCTTCTCATCTCCATTTCAAGTGCCAGCTGAAGTCCTACAAGAATCCTTTCCCAATGTTAGAACTTTCCCTCTGAGATTATCCCCTATTTATATAGCCTATTTATTCATAGCTGTTCACATGTTGTCTCCTCGACTAGGAGTGCTCTTTTGAAAGGGCTGTTTTTGCTTTTCTTTGTATCCCTAGAGTTTATCGTAATGTCTAGCATAAAAGTGGTGCCAAATAAGTGCTTGTTGACTTCAGGTCTCATAAGTTTTTCTCTTCTGACAGACTCCTCAGAGGCTCCATCTCATGTATGGAGTATCCAGTCGATAAGTTGTTCAGGTCTCAATATCTGTCCTTTCTCCATAGCTTTTCTCTAGATCTCTAGAACTTCATCCATGTGCTGAAAGTGAGCACATTCCTTTTTGAAAAGAAGGCCTAAAGAAAAAAAAATGAATGTAAGAAGATGGGGAAGAATTATAAGTGTATTCATACATACTTGTCATTTTCAACCCTATACTCAATCATCTGCTCCTAGAAGTTTCCCCAGTCACTATAGTGGCCTTTTGTCATTTAAATCCATAGAAAAAAAGATCTGAATGGGTGGCTTGAAGAGGACTGCAAGGCTTTCCTTGTGAACAGTTACACTTTACAAAAATGCAAATAGTGTTAACTGATAATAACAATACCTAGCATTTCTATAGTGCTTTAAAGCTGGCAAAGCACTTTGAAATTATCTCATATTATTCTCACTACAACCCTGTGAAATAGATATTTTTATTATCCCCATTTTATGGATGAGGAAACTGAGTGGAATGGATAATTTGGAACCCAATAAGGTTATTTGTCAAAGATCAGAGTTGTCATGAGGAGAAATGCCTAGCATCAATAAAATTTCAGGCCCTCCATTTCAGACAGGTAGAGAACTCCCTGCTTCTAGGCTAGTGTTGACACTCATTAATGGCCCAGTTATCAGAGAATAGCATATTGCCATTAACAACTGATTACACACATTATTGGGATAGCTCACAGTTAATGGGAGCTGTCACAAGATCTCAGAACACTGTGCTTGTGATCTGTTGACAAATAGGTACGTGCTACACGTGGGTCAGTCATTTACTTGTTAAGGAGAGAGACTGAAATGGAGTGGTTTGTTTGGTTGTACTATACTGACTGTATCTCTGCTCTCCAGTCCAAGGGGAAGCCTGGGTTTGAGGTGTGGTTTCATGGTGAATGTCTTCTTATCTTTCCTACAAAGATAAGGTATGATTATAAAGTATCTTTTTTAATGTGAAGTAGAATACAAGATCGTTGAAGGCTGAGAATGTCTCATTTTTGTTCATTTATCATCAGAAGAGTGCCTTGCAGGTACTTAATAAATGTTTGCTAAATTGAATTACGCCTGTCATTCAGAGAGGTCACACATATAATCTAGTGATGCCCTTATTGTTCAGCATACTTACATATTGTATCTCTCCAGGACAATGTTAAGTTCCCTGAGGGCAGGAGCAGATTGATTTCTGTCTTTGATACCCAGTCCCTTAGCACAGTGCCTTGGACATGTAATTTAGCCATTGTTTCCTTTATTAAATTGAACTGGATTGCCTTAGAAGCCTGGGGCTCATTTTTTTGAAGATCCTGGAAGGTGGCAAACCTTTAGCAAGTATGAAATACTTTCACTAAGACTTCTAATTAATACTTTGTGTTTTAAACCAACTTTAAGGATGCAAACCATCATTCAGGGCTCCTCATTATCCCTATGTTCAGCAGCATCATAATAATTTTCATAGTTGCCATGACAGAATTTTCAATTTGAAAGGGGCCTTGAGGGTCATCTATAGCAACCCATCCCCAATCAAGAATCTCTTTTGTAATATATCTGATAGATGGTCATCCATCTTTTGTTTGAAGTTCTTTAGTGGGGGAGAACATATTGCTTCCCAAGATAGCCAATTCCATTTCTTAACAGTTCAAATTATTAGAAAAATTTCCCCCATCATTCTACCTCATCTTCTTTATACTTTTCAATTCTCTCATATCTATTATTTCATTCTTTGTTCTCACAATTAGATAGAATAGTCATTACTCTCCCACTTTTTAATAGATAAGAAGATGGAGGCAATGATTCCATGATTGTTGGCCCACCGTACAAAATATTGCTAATTCCTCCTGGGACCATTCCATCCTTAGGGAACCATAACCCTGGATATCTGTTGAACTATGGTTTGAGGTGGCTGATCAGAGGTTTTGAATTTATTCCATATGAGACATTATGGGCCCTGGATAACCCATAATCTTGACAGCAAGTATTCACCCTTCAGCTAAACACTTGTCAACCTTATTTCTTTTCCTGGAGGCCAGATGCATTTTAAGCTATGAAGAACTTAGGACTCTCAGTGTGTGTGTGTGTGTGTGTGTGTGTGTGTGTGTGTGTGTGTGTGTGTGTGTGTGTGATATTCTCCTTCATCCTCAGGGAGGGGAAAAACAGCCTTTTGCCATTTCCATCATCTGTTTCAATCTCTCCAACTGTCTTTCCTGTAGGCAGTGTCTTCCCCTTGTAGCAAGATGAGCCTTTTACCTAATTGTTCAACTGGAGAGGCAACTTAAGGGTTGGACTGAGGGGGAGGGAGAAAAAGGCTAAGCCAGGAATTGAAAGAGAAATGGCCTAATTTTTCAGGGGGATTTATTTCTGTTTTAGTAGCTCTTATGCAAATTCATCAGAAGTAATTAATGAAAGAGAGAAGAAGGCCAACATGCACGGATGGCGGTACCCATGTGGGCATGCACACACACAAACATACCTAGGATTTTTCATTCTTAGCTTGAATTATGTTGAGCTGTTTGGTCTACTGGTTCACTACTCCAAGCCTAGTGCAGCATTGTCATGCCTTGCTTTACAACACAGTCATTATATCCCTAAACCACATTGTGATACACTGTGCCTTCTGTTTATGACTCCCGAAACTCCCACTCCATATATCACCTGCCATAAAACCCATCACGCTGCCGCTACTAAAATGGTGCACAGTGGTCTAAGCAGGAGCCAGGCAAATTGTGTGATACCCTACTGTGGTTAATGAGAGTGAAAATGTGGTTAGGGCTTGATTCAGGCGATGTTCATTTGCGGGACCATTGTTGGGAGATGGCAAAGAAAGATTCTTTTGTTAACTTGAGTGACAATATATTTTCTATTGTGCAAAGGCTCTCAGTACAGAGTTTGCCAAGTTTTTCATCAATTGTAAATAAGTCAAACTGTGACCTTGAATGACAAGATTTTTTTAGTATTGCTTGGGGGTCTTGAAAATTAATTAATATACTGAGATGCTATATTGAGTAGATGAAACCTGTTGCCATATTTTAAAGTAAAGCAAAACAAATTTAGCCACTTTGCCAAAGCTGAAAAATATTCAAGCATACAGGATTTTTCTTCTTTTGCCTTCTCTTCAGTAGTGGATACAATTTATTATTTTCCTCTGCTTGGATTTTGTGTTTGATTTTTGGACTGGTTCAGGGGAGGGGAGGAAGAGCATTTGAAATTTGAATTCAAAATCTTCCCTCAGAAAGTAGCCTGATGGAGGAGGGTGGGCTCCTCACGTTAACATCTGTGACAACCATTGAGTGACTGTTTTGTTATTGAAAGGTCTTTATTCTAAGGGCAATTTGAGCAATTAAGCAAAGTTTTGTTTTTTGAGGTATTTGGATTCAAGGAAGTTCCCTTGACTTTCTCCCTCTCCTCCCCAACTCAATAGAGCCAAGGAGTTTCTATTTAAAAAAAAAAAAAAGGTTTCTTCTAGTGGCTCAACACATGCAGGTGTGTTACCTGAGGTAAAAAAGAATGTCACCTTCTATCTTGTTAATCTGTGACTTCCCTTATTGTCTTCCAGCTGTCTTTTTTCTCTAAATAACTAATTCCACAGCATGGAAGACAAATGCTGCTAATGATGTAAGGCAACTTTCTTCCATGAAACTTAGTCCATCTGTGGGAGAAAAAAATGGGTATATGTTTTGAGAAAAGTTTGAAGAGTTCCTACGTACTATGTTTTGTGTCTCTTCTTTCAAGATCTCACTTCTCTAACTCCTTAACTTACTTAAGGTTCTAGTGTTGCATGTACTCTAGTAAAGCCCTAAGCAGAATTAGAAAGCAGCTAAGTTTGTCTTTCTTATACTCCTGCCCTAGTTCTGGAGCTCTCCAGGATGGAAACTGATGGCATGGGAGGTCCATTACCTGGGTCCGCCTACTATTTAATCCCTAAGTACCCTTAGGCAAATCACTTAATTTAGGACCCTCATTATCATCCTGTGAAAATTGGATTTGAGATACGTTATCTCTAAGATTCCTGACATAGAATCTCCAGCTCTGACTTTCAGTGATTATATGTTTCTGTATATATGTGTAAGTATGTTTTTGTGTATGTGTGTATGTTTGTGTGTGTGTGTCCTACCCATGCAAAATCCATGGAATATCTTTCCCCTTTCCACTCAACAAAAAACAAAACCAAAAAACTCATTTCTTCCCCCTCCCACACCAAGTCTCCTCTTTACACCTGTTGGTTTTTCATATTTCAACATTTCCCTTGATTTTTTTATTTGTTGTTTTTGTTGTTATGTGGAGAGCTAGACGCAGAGTTGGGAAGGTCTGGGTTCCAATCCTTCCTCTGACACATAATGTCTATGTGATGATTCCTTTCTCATCTCTATCCCCATCCCCTAGTCATTTAACCTCACAGTGCCTCAGTCAATTCTTTGAGTATAGATTGCGAAGACAGTGCAATCTTCCTTTGGAGAGGCAAGTACCTCAATGAGAGTTTATTTAACCAGTCCAACCCTAGGTCTACTTTGGTACCCACATGAACGTAATCTGGAGTAGTCAGTCCTGGGTAGAGTAGGAAATAGGAAAAATTACATTTTCGGACTCTCTTAGGGTTATTCCACTCACTTTCTTTTTGTTCTCAACTTCTTTCTACTCTCCAGTTTCTAGGATCCTATCATGTGGCTTCTTCTAATGTTCTTCTTGCCTTCTCTCCCAAATCCAGATCTACCTGTACTACCTCTCATTCCCAGAAAAGCATTCTTCCAGTGACAACACTTACTAAATAAATAATCAGTGCTAACATGCTAGCCAACATGTTACTCCTTCCACATAATCTAATAATCTGAATAATCAAAATAACATGTTTTTATCTCTAGAAGGCCCCTAAATGATAGGACTAATCTCAGATACCATGGTAGTCCCTAAATGAGATTTTGGTTGAGGAGAAAGTCCTTTGGGACCCTCTATTTCATTCATGTTGATGGTGTACCACATATAGAGTAAATTGATTAATTTAAAATTTTATTTCACACAAAGATATGTCTAATCAGAAAAGGAAATAAGCTAATCATATAGGAAAGACAAAGGCTTAACACATAAATACCCTAAATATCATACTAGCATCCAGGAAATAGTAGAGGTATTGATTAGAGATAGCATTGATTAGATCCCCTTTGGGGTATTTATGGATGGACATGGACAAGATTTTGCATACGATAAGGTAGCATAGCTAGATTCTGATTTGTGCTGGTTGATAGAACACCTATAATGATGAGATCACAGATATGTTCAATTATGTTTCATCCTTATGTTTTGGCCATGTCTAACCATGGGACAGAGCAAAGTTATAGACTGGTGATGGTAGACGAAGGAAGAGCTCTATGGGTCTAGGAGGCAACATTGTATCAGAAAGATTTGGGACAAAAGAAATTTGTGGTGACTTCAGGAGACTTGAATTTTTCTATCCTAAGCGTGGCATCTGCTGTTAGACTAAAACAAACACATTATTGAGACAAAAAGAAAAGGAAACCAAGAACACAAAGTAATTCTCAAAGGAACGAGCCCAGGTATAGGACTGAGCTTCCAGAGAAGGCCCTTTGTGATTAACTTGGCTTCTCTCAAGGAAATCTGATTTCAATTGAGTCAGATAATTTAAAAAAATACACCAAAACCCACCACAAAGGAAATTAAACTATAAAAAGTGCATTAAGGTAAGATTGGGGATCTGTTACTGCCACAGAAACAAGTCAATTCAAAGTTAAGAAGTCCAAGTCCAGAATTTAAATATTACAGATGCCTCCACTACTTAGAGCTATTTGATGTAAAGCATTTGACTCTGCAAAGGAAGATGACATCATCCACATAGTACTTGGCACTTGAGGATCTCAAAGTACCTTGTAAACTTTGCTAGCTTATTTAGTTCCCAAATCCAAACAACAAAAGAAGACTTTATGAACCCCCACTCCTAAGTCAAAGAAGTGGGTCAAGATGTCAGAAGTCATGGAGCGTAACCTATTCCTGAACCATGATTTACTTGATCCCACAACATGGGCAACAAATGGTCATCCAGGCTTTACCTGAAGACTTGTAATGAGGACAAGCCCTGATCCCACCCAACAGATCCCATTTCACTTTGTAAAGCTCTAGTTGTTAGGAAGTTTTCCTTCCCATATATCCACCTCTGTAACTTCTATTCACTGTTGCTCCTGCTCTATATGGGGCAAGGAAAAGCAAGTCTAATCTCTTTTCCAGATGAAAGCCCCTTCAAATGATCCTTATATATCAAGATCTTGGTCACTTTCTATAAGAATTTCTCTAGTTTATCAATATTCTTCCTAAAAAGTGTTTCATTCAGAATTGAATACAATCCTCTGTAAGTGGTCTGACAAGATCAAAACATAGAGGGATTACCTCTTCCTTCATTTGTACATTATCTTTTCTTATCAATTCTGCCTAAAATTAAATTAACTTTTTTTGCTTGCCTCATCACACTGTGGATTCATACTGAATGTGCAATTTATTAAAATGTCAAAAAAATCTCAGACAAATCATTGTTAAGTCATACTTTGTGTGGTTTATGTATATTTGTGAAATTGACTTTTTGAACCCAGGCAAAAGACTTCACATTTATCTAAATTAAATTTCATTTTTCTTAGATTTAGCCCATACTTTTATGCTGTCAAAACTTTTTAGATCCTATCACCTAGCTATCTTTTGTTAGCACTGAATCCTTTGTAAGTTTGAGAACGCTATAGTTTCTGCCTTTATCTGTGTCATTGATAAACATTTCAGGTGAAATGAATGCAAGTCTATAATTTAGTAATAAATGGCATGTCATTGACACTCATTTGCTCAGTGCTACAAGAATTCAGAAAAGGGCAAACTTTGTGGGAACTGGAGGAAGAGGTTGGAAGAGTACATAGAGACTGTGGGACTGAACAGAGGAGGAGGATTTTCATAGGCACACCTCCAGAAGAACCTTACCCTGGTAATTTGTAGGACCCACAGAGGGAGCATGAGTTAATAAACACCTCGAGCCTCAGAATTTGGCTTGGTAAAGGAAGATTATGGGAGAAAAGGCAGTTAGTGAGAGGGCCCTATCTCTCTATCTTGTAGTTAAAATCTTCTGGATGACAGTTGTTTACTAGGAGCATTCATGCTTCTTCTTCTGCCCTGTCTTGGAAAATCTTTGGGACCAGGGCAAATGCAAAAGGCCAAACCAAACCAAAACAGCAACCACAAAGATGGAGTATATGCATGAAGAGTAGGGGTAGGTACAACAAAATGAAAAAAAAAGTTAATATGAAATGAACCAAACAGCTAATCAACAATTGTCAAAACTCATTCTTAACCACGTAAAACAAAGACAAACTTTCCCAAGGATTTGAAGCCTCATTTGAATAATTGGGTAAATCAAAGCAAATAGGAAGAACTCAGAGAATAATTAGAGGCCAAAATTAGACCTTTCATTTTAGTTTTTCTCTCTCCATGGGAATGGATCGCTAAACAGGGACCAACAAACTAGTGAAGGTTGCAAGGGACATCAAGGGAAAAATATTGTGATCTTAATGTTGTAGTGGTTGAAAATTCCCGTGAAAGCAAGTTCTAGTCTCCATGCTTGCTATGGTAGCACCAACATTTTTATGACTCGATTGGTTGAGTTGATAGTACCATTGAGTAACAAAAGAAGATTTTTCTTTTGTTTTTAAAATAAGGATTCATGTCATGCCTGCTGCCCCCCTCAGCCTCTTTATGTAACTTCAGTTTCATAGCTATAGTTTTATACCTTGATAGTTTTAAAACATTTTAAAACACACTCAGAGGTTTAATGGAAGAACCAAAGATATATTCTTAGGGTGAGAGTTGTCCATTCAGTTTCCTCATTTGGGTTTTTCTTGAAAAGATATTGGAGTGGCTTGCTATTTTCCTCTCCAGCTCATTTTACACATGAAGAAACTGAGGCAGAGTGAAGTGACTTGCCCAGGGTCACACAGCTGGTAAGTGTTTGAGACCAGATTTGAACTTGGAAAGATGAATCTTTCTGACTCCAGATTATCCACTGTGTCACCTATCTGCCCAGCCATGGATTTTTAAAAGATATCTCTATAGTCATTTTTCCTCCTCATTGGGAAGTATTGTTTATGAGGCCTGTGTTTTCTCCTAAAAATAGTTTACTAAGGAAACTCTCTGACACTTCTATTAACTTCCTCACAATGAACCCCAAAAGACTTCCTTTTGCTTAGAAGGGTTGTAGGTGGTTACTTGCTACTACATTCAGTACTGTTTCTCCTCAGGGAATGAAAAGAAAGGGAATAAGCATTTATTAAGCCCCTACTAGGTGGTAGGTTTGAACAAATATTATCTCATTTGATACTCACAACAACCCTGTGAGGTAGGTGCTGCTTTCTTCCCATTTTACAGTTGAGAAACTGAAACAGATGGAGGTTAGTTACTTTCCTAGAGTCAAACAGCTAGTTAAGTGACTGAGGCTGGATTTCAATTTTGATATTTCTGACCCTAGAGCCAAGGCTCTACCTACTGTACCACTTAAGCTGCTCAGACTTTTTCTAGAGTATCATAAATTCTGTAATTCACTTATTCATTTATTTAATACCTTTTTAATACTTACTCTGAATAACCTCTTCTAGGTATTTCAAGGTAGGAAAGGGTACAAACATATATTTGCTAGTCCTTAGGGAACTTATGGTCTCATTGGCATGACAAAAAATCAAATGTAAATTAAATAGCATTAAAAGGTGATACAATAAATGCTAAATCATTGGTAGACAAAAAGTACTATTGTAATTTAGTTGAGGGAGGGATGATGACTATGAGCTGTGGTCTTGGAGGGTTTTCTGGAAGAGGTGGTATGGGAGGAGGAATGTGTCTAATAGTATTTGTGAAGCCTTGTCTATGTGAGTAACACTATACCAAGGATAGCAGGGGGCTGTTTAGAGTGTGTATATATGTGTGTGTGTGGGAGGGGTGTGGGGGCGGTGGTGATAACAAAGGGGTCGAAGAGCTTAAAATGACCCAACTCAAGACTGACAGGGTAGTTTACAATTAAATGCCTCCCGAGGAGTCCGACCAATAGCAAATTTACCTACAACTTCAACTAAGCCCCTTGAACTTCTAGCATTTAAGCTGGGAAGGCTAGGGTTCCCCTTGGACGACCAGAAATCCCTACATATTGTCCTGTGGTTCGGCTAGTTCCAGAAAGGATAATTGCCAAAAGTTATCAGTGACCTAGATACAGCATAGTACTTACTTCTGCTAAACCCTTAGGTTACACTACAGTTCTGAGGTTCTAAATTCATGGTATAGAAACTCTTAAGAGATTTTTCAAGATTTCTTTTTAATTGAAGTAGCCATTTAATAGGATTTAATTATTATTTCCCAGAGTGATTTCAGTATAAACAGAATCCACTTTATTTTCCAAAAAATGTGTGTATACATATATATGTATGTCTAATATGTGTATATGTGTATGTATGTGCATATACATTATCTGTATATGTGTGTATATGTATATATATATATACATACACATTGTCGTTCATCAATTTCTTAGTCTTGTCTGATTCTGTGACCCCATTTGGGGTTTTCTTCGCAAAGATACTGGAGTGGTTTGCCATTTCCTTCTCCAGTTCATTTGACAGATGAGAAAAAACTAAGGCAAACAGGGTCTAAGTGACTTGCCCAGGATCACACAGCTGGTAAGTGCTACACGTACACACACACACATCCACATCTACATAAACATAAATATACATGCTCACATGCAGACATACATGTACAGACACACACAGATACGCAGGTATATGTATATATGTATGTGTGTGTGTGTGGGTGTATTTATAAAGAGAGAGAGAATTGAGGAATTGTTTTGCCTTTGTTTTAGACCTATAAGGGAAAAACAAAGGAAAAGTTTTCTCAGTTTGACCAGGATGAATCCCAAAGTGGCATGTCAGCTTCCCTTCCCGTTGGATTAAGTAGAGCAGTAGTATAGATCCAGCAGGAGGCATTAGGTTACCACCTTTCCTTATTTGAGGTCTTAAGCAAGGACCAGATGCACACTCTTAGGATATTTAACAACATGGATTTTTTTTTGATGGATAGGTAAGCTTAGATGACCTCTAAGATTGCTTCTGACTTAGACTCTATGATTCTGAGTGTCCAGCACGCTTTTCCTGAGTAAAGAAGTCACTTTAGATGGGGATGCAGGATTCTCTTTAGCTTGGTGAACATGTATGGGCAGTATTGACCTATTCAGGAAACCCTTCTTATAGAAGTTCCTAACCATGAGAAAGAACACAAGATAGCAGGTAAGGATCATGGGGGTGCATCTAAATGCAAACCAATCATTTATATATTACTTATTCAATAAATGTTTTCTCAGAACCTACTCTGTTTAAGGCCCTGTATGAGGTATCATGGGGATACAAAAATAAATAAGATTAACATACATACATATTTACATATGCATATGTATGCTTGTTTATATATACAAACACAAATGAGATGTATATAGATACATAAGTGCATGCTACCTATATGCATGTATATATGCCTATGTATACTTATACAGCACACATGTGTGTATATATGTATATATGTGTATATATATGTATATATGTGTGTGTGTATATATATGGATAGACACATATGTATGATATAACTTCATGGTCTAGTGAAATTATGGCAAACAACTAATTTAATAGTTTCCTTGCACTTAGCACAGAGTATGTGCTACATATGGAGATAAGTTGAGTTTTATCCTCCTTGGCACATCACCAGGTTCTCAGAGGTCATGGGGTAGGGTGCATGGTGGGGAGGAGGGTTGGAGAGAAGTGGGGGAAGGCAGGGAGAGAGGGAAAGAGAGAGAAAAGGAGACAAGGAGGGAGGGAGAAGGGAGGGAGAGGGAGAGGGGGACTAGAGAAAGATTCCCATTTATCCGAGGATTCTAAAAGCAGGGGAACTAAATTCTTTGTCTTCAGATGAATCAATATGTAGCTACTGAGCACCTAACACTTCCTAGGTACTGTGGGCGCCATTGTTCTAATCCTGCCTGTTAAGAAGTCAACTAATTCAATGGGAAACAGACAGTCTATGAGAGTGCAAACAAAACTGTCATACAGTGAAAGCCAGGTTTGGGCTTTGTGCTCTATTCCTGGTTCTTAGAGAGCCCAGAAGTGATACGTTGACTGGCTTTAACCATGGCATCTAAGAAGTAGCCTATCATGATATCCAGGTCTACATGAAGTATTTCTTCTGTTTGCTGTCTCTATTGAATGGTATTCCTTGGCACTTGGTCCCTCTTATTTACACTCTTTCCAAGACATGAAGCTAGTCATGGAAACCATGGAAATCCATGGTTTTGTCTCCCCTCTAAAGAAACCTAGAGCATTGAATCTAGGGGACAGACCAAAGACAAACACATATCCTGACCAGATACAGAAAGATAGACACCTGAGGGAGGAAGCAGTTTTAAAGAACATGACCCCTTGAATCAAAGACGAATGCTGGATTTACAATATCCACGATTTTAAGTTTACTCTTTTTAAAATTTTTTTTTAAAATATGTGCCTCACTGCCTTATTACTCTTATAGATAGATGAACACATATGTACACATGCATGCATATGTGTATGTGCACACACATGTATACATATATGTTTAAACCCACTCTTTCCCTGAACTCTGTATGTACTTATGGGAGAGTATGCACCACCAGGCTTTTGGAAAGAATCTTTTGTACCAACTGCTGTAAATCCTTTTGTTAATGACTGATAATTGATAGGAACGCACAATGCTTGGCCTTGCGAGTGACATTACTAGAAACCTGGACCCTCAAGATTGTTTCTAGAAACCTGCGTTAGTAATACAGCAGATGTACCCTCTGAGTACTCTGTAAATGTATGTTGAGAGAGTGGTCCCAGAGGAGGAGTTATACCGGTAATGAACTTAACAGTATAAAGATGACCATTTGGACTTTGTATGAACACTTCTAGGGAAGGAGAATCCACCACTACCTAAGAAATCCCATTCCATTTTATGATAGCTCTTAAGCCTAACTTTGCCTTGTAATTTTAATCATCTTTCATAGTTCTGCCCTTTGGAACCAAGAACTTTACGTTTATCCCTACTAAATTTCCTCTTTGTAGATTAAGTCCAACCTTCTAGCACGCTAAGATTAGCTTTGGATCCTGGTTCTTTCACCTAACATGTTAACTCTTCCTTCCAGCTTTGTGTCATCTGTGAACCTGATGAACATTTCATTTGTGCTTTCATTCAAGTGACTGATAAAAATTTTAAACAATAAAGGGCCACCAACAGATTCGTGGGCAATTCCATTGGAAACCTCACTCCATGTTGATATCAACCAGTTCATAGTGATTCTTTAAGGATTAGCATTCAAAAATGTTTCAAGTCTACCTAAAGGTACTATCATTTAGATCATATCTCTTTATCTGGATCCAAAGGAAAACCCTAAACACTTTAACAAATGTCTAGTTGGTGTCTAGGTAAGTTATAGCTATAGAATTCCCTTGTCTAAAAACCATTAAAAATGGATATTAGATTAGTATGACATTTCCTGTTCTTCCTTTTCTAAATGTTCAGTAACCATTCCTTTAATATATCCTAGAATTTGCTGGAAAACAAAGTGAAATTCTCTGGCCTTCAGTTTGCACACTTACTCTTTTCATTCTTTATTTTTTAAGTCAGGATAATGTTTGCCATTCTCTAGGTCCATGATATCTTGTCTTTTCTCCACAATCTTTCAGATTACTGATAAGGGCTCAGTAATAACATCTGTCAATTCTTTTGGTACTCTAAGATACAGTTCATCTAGACCTAGGGACTTGAACTCATCAAAGGCAGCCAAGTGTTTTCTTATCTCCCTAGGGTTTCAACTCCCTATTAGTCATTTTGTTCTCTCTCTTTTTCATTATTTTCCTTGACAGAAAAAAAAGAAACAAGTTAAGGATTGAGTAGTTCTTCCTTCTCTACATTATTCGCAATCATCATTCCATTCAATCTAAACAATTATCCTATCTTTATTTTGATTACCTTTTCCCCAACATAACTTAAAAAGGTTTGGTCTTTTAGTTGTAGTTAATATATTAATCTGATATATTAATAATATAATCAATCAATAATAAAATAACATAGTTAATTTAATGTATTAATAAATCTCAGCTTATTCTGATTTTTAACAATGTCCTAATGCTATTCTAACAGGACCATACCATGCTCTTGTTTGTTGCTCACCTTTGTAAGCATCTTTTGTATGTCTTTAGATTTTTAATTTGACATAATTATTTCACGTATAGTTCCATCAGTCTTTTGATTTTTTCCCTAAATTTATTAATTTATTTGTTTTCAGTTTTCAATAATCACTCCCATAAGTTCTACATTTTCTCCCCTTCCCTTCCCATCCTTCCTCAAGATAACATACAGTTTTATATGGGCTGTACACGTACATTCCCATTAAACATATTTTCACATTAGTCATGTTGCATAGAAGAATTAAAACAAATGGGAGAAACCATGAGAAAAAACAAAACAAAATATAGCAAAAGAGAAAACATTCTGCTTCATTCTGCCTAGTCCTTTTTCTGGATATGGATGGCATTTTGCATCATGAGTCCTTTGGCAATGTTTTAGGTCCTTGCAGTGCTGTGAAGGGTTAAGTCTATAAAAAAACAGTCCTTGCACACCGTATCTGTTACTGTGTATAATGTTCTCCTGGTTCTGTTCACTTCGCTCTGCATCCGTTCATATAAAACTTTTCAGATTTTTCTGAAGTCTGCCTCTTTGCCATTTCTCATTGCACAATAGTATTCCATTACATTCATATACCACAACTTGTTCAGCCATTCCCCAATTGATGAGCATTTCCTCGATTTCCAGTTCTTGGCCACCACAAAAAGAGCTGCTATAAATATTTTTGTAATGTGGGACCTTTTCTCATTTTTATGATCTCTCTGGGATACAGCCCTAGAAATGATATTACTGGGTCAGAGTGTGCACTTTTTTTTTTGTAGCCCTTCGGGCATGGTTTCAAATTATTCTCCAGAATGGTTGTATCAGCTCACAGCTCCACCATCAATGAGGTCATGTTCCAACTCTCCCACATCTTCATCAACATTTATCATTTTCCTGTTTTGTCACATTAGCCAATCTGATAGTATATCAGTCTTTTTAGACAATTTCTCTTTTTAATTTCACTGGAATGGTTTCTATTTATAGCTCCAGAATTTCATGTTACCAAACCTCCCAACCATCCTGAGAACAAATATTTTAGGTCATGGCATCCTATCCATCTTTTCCATAAATTCTTTGAAAGCTTTACTCTTAAAATCTAGTACACATGTCTGTCTTTTTCCATCTTTCTTTACTTATAATTGTGAGATGGAAGGATCATTCTCCTCCCCCCCAGATTCTATAATTTCTACTTTAGTAACAAATTTTAATTTCTTCTTGTTAGTCAGAATTCAGTCAAAAATAATACTTAGCCGCCATCACCACTTTCACCATTTGAATGACAAAATTATCACTAGCACAAGATAGGTCTAGGAAATATTGAGAACTACATTATATTTTTCTATTAATCTACCATTTTACTCTCCCTGACAATCTGGAGAAGCTAGAGCTCAATAACAATAATAAGAACTAACATTTCACACAGCACTTTAAAGTTTGCAAAGCACTTTGCACGTGTTCTTATATAAGATCCTTACAACAGCCTTGTGAGGTAGGGGTTATCATCATTTCCATTTTACAAATAAGAAAACAGAGAATGAGAGGTCAAGTGCTTTGCACAGGGTCACACAACTAGTTAATGTCTGATACATGTTCAAATTCAGATCTTCCTGACTTCAGATTCTGTTTTATCACCTAGTCAACATCAAGTGCTACCTAGCTGCCTCAAGCCCCTTTGTCTTTGCTACTAGGAGTAAGACCTATCCACAATTTAAAGAGAGAGAGAAGTTACTTGATCAGGACAGAAAGATCCACATCATTCACTCTATGCAACTAACTCATTACAAGATTGTTCCTCTCTACTATAGTTGTTCAATGAGATCATGAGTTCTTTGTCATTCTTTGAAAATTACTTGTTGGCCAATTAGAGAAGGATCTTTGGAGGAGTTAATGCTGAACTGAGACATGAAGGATTGTTGGGATTTGGATAAGCATAATGAAAAGGGGAAAACATTTCAGATGAAGTAATAACATGAACCAAGGTGGGGAAGAACATTATTGAATATTGATGGAATAGTAAGGAAGCTGGTATGATTTGAGTAGAAGATGCACACTGAGGCTTTGTCAGAAATATTGTTGTATTGTAATATTGTAGAACAACAATATTAAACACACTATGTTCCAACTGTGTATATAACAGTATTCTAGGTGTGGAGCTGCTGAATAGTTTAGATAACATATGGTGCCCACCTAAAAAAAATGGTTTTCCATTCCCTATGAGGGGGATAGCAAGCAGTCAATCAGCCAGTATTTATTAAACTCCTACTATATGTCAGGTACTGTGTTGAGTGCTGGTTATACATGTACACCACATGAAACAATAATACCTATCCATAAAGAGTAGGTTACATTCAAATGGGGAAGATAACCATTTTTGGCTTCAATAGCCACACCTGTAAAATGAGGGAATTGGACTAGATGATTTAATAGTATTTCATCTGATTTTAAACCTATGATCCTATCAGTTATATGATCAGGTCTAAAACATTATTCTGATATGAAGAGAAGACTAGATAAGGAAGAGAATAGACATTGGAAAATCAATAAAAAGACTACTTTGATTGTCCCAATAGGTGGTATGAGAAACTGTCCTACAGGTTTGGGAATAGTGGAAAAAAGGACTAGGGGATAGAACAGATGGATTCTATGGATGTTGAGGAGGTGAAATGGATAGAATCTGGCATATTGGATATGAGAAGTGAAGGAGAGGAAAGGGTAAAAAAAAAACTACAAGGTGATATTCATGTGAAGTCGTTGTTTCACAGATAGAAATAATAGAAAAATATGAGTTTGAGCACTTGGTAAATGAGCACATGCCACAGAGTAAACCTCGATAATTCAGGAAAGAAACTTAGCTCCTTCTTCAGAAAGAACTGTCTAATTGGAATTATTTTGCAAGTGTCAAAAAGGGGTCCACCAGACCAACAACAAAGTGGGAAAGCATCATTATGTGATTATATATTTTGATCTGGAGGTCTTAGAGATCATTGAGAAGTCCCACCCTTTCCTTTTATAGACCTGGAAACTAAAAATCTGAGCTTATTTGTTTCAAGTTTGGCTTGATATTAAAGACTTCTTAGATTATCTCTGTAGGTCTATGGCTCCCAACTTATGGTTATGAATTCAAACAAACAAACAAAAAACCCTAAACCTCAGGTATACATGAGGTGCTTCATTTTCAATAGTCATGCAAATGTTTCAATCCCATTTTCCTGATGTGGAAACTAAGATTCAGAGACATTAAGTGATTTTCCTATGGCTACCCAACTAATAAATGTCAGAGCTGGGCTTTAAACCTAAGTCTAGGGCTCCTTCTTGTCATTGTATATAATTTTGTATTATATACATTCAACTGACTAGGAATAAACATTGCAGATACACAGGACGAATTAGAACAGGCTGAAAGGTCCCATTAAGGATTGGAAATGGGAACTACCCTAAAGATTGAACAGAATTTTAGTTAAAAATGTGTTTTTAAGCTCAAGGCAAACACTTTTCCTGGCATACCCTCCCTCTCTCCTATACCCACCAGCTGAGTGCAGAAATCCACCAGAACGATTTTTCTAAATGAGGGACTCTAGAACAATACATACAGTGAAAAGTAAACACAATCTTTTCTTACATTTTGCAGGTGATAGATGAAGACACAGAAGAAAAACTGGTTGATTGAGGCTAGGAAGGTTTCTGAACCTTCTTGCAATGAAAATCAATGTCAGAGAAAGTAATCATAAAACCTGGCATTAGTTCCTGCTCGTCTGAATTTATCTGCTGATTTACTCTTGCTACTTTTCCCTAGTGGAGGGGACACCATCCTACTACACATTGTTTCCATGGGAATCTTCCTAAAGTCTATCACTCTCTTACTCCCTTGTCCCACATTATAAAAGATCTCTCTTTACTTAGAAGATGAAAGCCAAGCTTCTTAGACTATTATCCAAAGTCTAGAATTTGGACCCAAGTTATATTTCCAGCTACATCTCTCACTGTGCCCTTATATTAGGCCCTTTGTTTCAACAAGACTGAGCTACTTGCCAGCTAGGGAATGTGTTGTGTTTTTCCTCCTGCTCCTTCTATAATGTTCTGATGTATACCATGAGCTCTTTATGAGAAGGGACTGTCTTTTACCTTTCTTTGTATCCCCAACCCTTAGCACAGTGCCTGACACATAATAAACACTTAGTAAATGCTTATTGATTGGCTGGCTGATGGACTGGAAGGGTGCTACATTTGGAGCCAAAGAATATCCATTTGAATCTTGACTGCCACTTCCTAGCTTTATAACCCTGGGTAAATCACTTCACATTTCTATGCCTCATTTTACTCATCTGTAAAATGAACAAGAGTGGACTTGACAATGAATCTTATGATTCAGGTACCACTTGGCAAAATCCTATCTATCCTTCAAGCTAAATGGCACCTCTTCTGTATTAGGATTAGTACCCTCCCATCTTTCCAAGATCATAGCAAAGCAAAGAGTGTCATTCGTCTTTGTTTCCTCTCATAGCTTGGCAGAGTTCTTCAGCTGTAACAAGTATGGGATGGATGCTTGTTCTGTGTCCATCACGTGGTTGAAGATAGACTATTTCTTATTGAACGCTCCAAACTTTTGCTTGGCAATAGCCTTTGGTAGCTTGACTAGCCACAAAGAGTGTCACTGAGTTCTCAACAATGTTTAAATTGATAAATGTGTTTAATTTCAATAAATACAACATGCGTTTAATTTCAATAAATACAACCACGAAGACAATCCTCCTAGCCACCATTTTCACCTAAACCACAGCTCTGTACTGTCATTGAAGTGACAAAATCCATGGAGTCCAAGAGCAAAATTAGATGCTGCCATTCCTCAAAAGATGGAAAGCACCAACTTTGGGTAACAGAATTTGGGAAATTGGAGCAGATCTACTTTCTTTGGTAGTTAATGTATCTTTGATTCAAGGTAAGGTCAGTAATTATTGATCTGGTAACTATGATATGGTACACTAGACAGGCCACAGAATTAATCACAGATCAGTCCAATTTATCATGCACCCAAGTGCCAATGTGATTTTCATAAAAAGCACATCTAACAATGTCATTAGCCTACTCAACAAACTCAGCATCTCCCTACTGCCTTTAGATTAAAATATAAAATCCTTAGTTCGACATTTAGAGCCCCCCAGACCCTGGCCTCTTGCTACCTTTCTAGTCTTATGCTTTAGTCCTTTCCACATACTCTTTGATTCAGAAATCTAGACATTCTTTCTGCTTCCAGTGTACAACACCTAATCTCATGCATTTGTCTGTGCCTTCTCCCTGATTGCCCTTCATTCCTGAAATGTTCTCGCTTGTCACCTGCCTCTTATTTTCTATGACATCCTTCAAATCTTAACTAAAACCCCACTCTCTAAAGAATCTATAAGAAGCTTTTGGGGTCCTCTTTTGGGTTTGGGTCTTCCCTTTGTAATTATCTTCCATTTAATTTGCTCTGTAGATACCTTGTAGGAACTTCATTGTTTGCAGGTTGTCTCCTCCATTAGACTGTGAGCTTGTAGACTGTTTTTGCCTTTCTTTGTATTTCCATAATTTAGCCCAGTGTCTGGAATATAGTAAGTGCTTAATAAATGCTTGATGACTGATCAGTTGTGGTCTGACGGAACTTTAGAGGTCATCTAAACCTATCCTCCCTCATTTCACAGATGATGAAATTGAGAATCCCCAAAAGGGTTTCACTTAAGGAATTTGTTCAAGATCAATAGGTATAAGACTACAGAGTTGGGACCTGAATTCAGGTCCTCTCCATCCAAGTCCACTACAATTCAGTGCTTATTACTATAGGTGTTCAATAGGGCCAGATATTAGAGTATTTTCTTTAAAGGAATGTTTTTCCTAGTTGAGGAAAAAGACTTACCAGATATAGAAAAGCATAGACTAGAATAGAAGTGTTAACCTCATCCATAGCACTTCCTAGAATGGATCAAACAGATTAAAATGTAGAGTTGGGAAATATTTAACAAATTAAAATCAAAATAACATAGATAATGTCAGTTTGTGGTTTTCTAAGTTAATATGCAGTTCACAAGTATGCTTACATTTTACTTTCTGGTCCCTGTTTCTATCTGAATTTGGTTTTTAAGTGAACTTTGTGAGGAAGAATCTAAGTATATCATCACTAGACCACAAAGTCTATCTCCGAAGGAATATATATATATATATATATATATATATATATATATATATATATATATATATATATATATATATATGGGGAACTACTTCTGCTGGGAGGGAGAGACTAGAAGTGGATATTTATTGATGCTTGATTATTAACCATGGTGTATTATTTTCATGGGCAGCTTGGTAATTCAGTGGATAGAATGCCAGGTCTGAAGTCAGGATGATTCCATCTTCCTGAGTTCAAATCTGGTTTCTGACACTTACTAGCTATGTGACCCTGGTAAGTCATTTAAGCCTGTTTGCCTGAATTTCCTCATCTGTAAAATGAACTAGAGAAGGAAATGACAAACTGCTTCAGTATCTTTGCCAAAAAAACCCCAGACTGGGTCATAAAGTGTTGGACACAAATAAACAACCAAAAATTTTCATTTCTTTTGTGCTTTTAGTTTCAATTCAACATGTGTCTATTGAGTAGCTACCATATAGTGGGCATTGGACTAGATACTAAAAAAATAAAACAAGCAAGTCCCTGCTGTTAAGCCCCTTACATTCAATTGAAGGGAAGCAGTATATACATAGCTAAGTGTTTACAAAATACTGAGAAAGGAAGTACAAAGTCTTTTCAGGGGATAGGGGAAGGCTTAATGGAGGCAAGGAAGGTTGAGTCAGACAAGACTTTACCAAGAGATCCTGACTAAGCTATATGTTAAAGGAAGCTAGAGATTCGACCAAGTGGAAGTAAAGAAAGAGAACATCAGAAACATGGGAGGTCACTTGTGCAGAGGAAACCAAATGAGAGACTGAATGTCTTCTCAGGGGAACAGTGAGTAAGAAAGTCTGAATGGAATGTAGAGTTGTACAATGGGAGTTAAATGGTGACCAGTCTGCAAAGTTAGGTTAATGTTTGTGCTAAAGTAAATTGATTGGCATCTTTGCTGTTGTTAGCACTGTGAGTCATTTAATAGTGGGAGGGAGTGAGCCTGGAGAAATTACTGGCTGCATTACAAAATTGTATCTATAGATTTTTTTCCCTTCCTTCCTTTTTTTTGAGGCACTTGGGGTAAAGTGACTTGCCCAATATTACTCAGTAAGTGTCTGAGGTTGGATTTGAACTCAGATCCTCCTGACTGCAGGCCTGATACTCTATCCACCATGCCACCTAGGTGCCCTTCATCTATAGATCTGAGATTATCATGCTTTGGTGTATCCATGTCCCTGTTCCCTGCCAGTTGTGGGTAATGGAAAATTTTGTGTTTGTTAGAAATATGCAAATGGACCTTCTGAGCACAGGAGCAAATACCTCTATAAGTATGACAGAAATGTGACTCATGGCCCATCCAGCCTAATATTCTCTGTCTCATAGAAGGTTTTAAACAATAGTGTTACTTTATTGAATATCCCTGACCTCTTAGGACTTTATCATCTGTGATGTTTCTCTCAGTTCTTCTTGAACATACTAGATACTTAATGAATATTTGTTGACTAAAAGGATGGCTAGATGAATGAATAAATAAATGAACCAGTATAACCCCTTCAAGTAATGAATTATCCTTGCCCCCCTCCCCTTTCCCCTGTTTCTCACTTAACCCATGTCTCTATGTTGTGAGAAAAATGGCGCGATAGAGGGGAAAAAAAAAAAGCAGGGCATCTGGTTCACCAGATCTGCATATGGCCACAACATATGGCACACACAGGGCATTTGACCATTGTGCTCATTAAGACATGCAGGCAAACCGGATGCGCCACATTCACTGTGGTGCTGTCGTTTTTCTCTCAGCATGTAGACCTGGTGTTAATCATCAGTACAGGCTCATTCGCCTTTCCTGAGCTAATCAATTCTCCCTTCCTGTTCACTGTTTTTGTTCCCCTTGAACATTCCCTACCCTTTGTCTTATCCTTCCATTGGGCCAATGCCACCCAACTCCTGAGTTATCTGCATAATTTTGCTATTGGTAGATCTGGTTGCCAGTGAAATCCATTTACTTTTTTGTCTTTGATGGATTTGCGTTGGTGAAAAAGAAATGCAGAACACTTTTATTTGGGGCATTAAGAACCAATGTGGTGCATTGGGAAGAACACTGAATTTTGAATCAGGAGACCTGGGTTCAAATTCTGGCTTCTGTTACTTATTATCTATATGGTTTTGGGTAAACCACTTAAATTCTCTCATCCTCAGTTTCTTCATCTTCAAAATAAGACCATTGTACTAAATTCTCTTTCAACTTTAAATCCTGTGACTCCAGTGGAGTCTGGGGAAATTACATTTTTTCTTGATTGTTTCTAGAGAACTACTAACTCCAGTAATGACAGGCTCTCATCTCAAAAGGAGAAATAGATAAGGGAGTGTGAAAGGTTCAGTGCTTATAGGATCCTTACTACTGGAAAAATAACTTAAATTAGAGATGGTGGGTCAGTCATGTTATCTTTGGGTTTCCAAATAGCAGTCTTTGAAAGTATGCTGTATCTTAGGTGGTTTCTACTCTGTTGTTCCAGGTGGAAGCTTTTTAGGGAAAACCAACTGTTCATATTTCTACTCATGTTTCTCACCTCTCCAAGGCCTTTACATTTTCCTGTCCTCCCTGGCATGCACAGCACCCGTTAGTTAATTCAGCAGAATTTGCATATTTCATTTTTGTTCAGGTTGCTCCTTCTCCTGTTGCATTTCTAAAAATGAGAAATGAGATCAGAACACACATTAACCCTCGTGTCATCCCCTTTCCTTTTCATTCATCAGTATCCTTTGTTTATCATCTTTCAGCAGATTTTCAAGCCATATGACAATATTCCTATCCAAATCAATTAGAACTAATTTTTCAAATAGAATTACTGATCTCCTCTGTCAATCCTTTATTGAATTCCAGATGTATACCATCCATGCACACACACACTTATCACTAGCTACACAGAATATTCTCTTCATCTGCTAATTTCATTTGTAACTATTAAAAACCAGGAACAAATCTATCTGGAAGGATTTATCCTAAGGATCCCCTTCCCTCTTTACCAGAATATTACTCAGGACTTGATTTTGAACTCAATGTAGTTATGATTTTTTTCTCATTTAATACCTACTCCATTATTTCAGGACAAGAAAATCAGAACAATTTAAAAAAAATTAGTTTGATAGAAAAAGTGAAAGATTTTTCATTCTTGCTTCAAATTCATTGTGAAAACAGAAGGCAGTTTCCCCAGATGGAAATCTGTCATATCATTATGGAAATGTCAGATTTCCACCTGGGGCATATTGACAAAAAGCCATGATTTTTGCCCAGGGGGTGGAATTTCACAAATTTTCCCAAGGAGAGCTGCATTCTCTGGTAGAAGACATAGATAATTCCGGCCCCATTTTAAATTTGCAAAGTCTGTGAGTTCTAGGAGAACGCTTTCAGGCAAATACCCAGAGAGGAGATATACAGTTAAGTCCCACCCCCCTCCCACCATACCCCCTCTGCTGTTCACCCCCATTAAGGGGTGATTCACTAGAAGTGGGTGTTATCTTTAGTTAGTAAGTTTCTTAGTTAGCCTTCCTTGTATTAACTTGAATGTACAGCTACCAAGGGATGTTTCCCTGTTGGCACTGCCAAGCAAATGGATCCATCTTCCTGACTATTAGCCCAGAGGTGTAATTCTTGGGCCTATCTGGTTCTGCTGTGTAAATATTACTACTTTAGTTAATAGGTATGATGTTCTTAAACTCTCTCTTAATTTCAGTAATTGTATTTTTTTTTTCTCCAGAATGGAGCATTTTACAATCCTCCGTTAGTGGAGCATTCAAGCATGCATTAGAAATATTAGCAAAACTGGCCCAAGTTAATGAATGATGGGACATTTAGAGAAAAATAAAACAATCTCCCAACATTTTCATACATTTACAGTCATTTGACTCTCATGGCTTAAATAGATGAAAGAGATTTGAGTGGCTTAAGTCGTGGCAATAATAGCCTTGGGACATGAGTTACTCGGTTCTATTATGTAAAAGTCTTGCTGCCTTGTATAATAGCCCTGCAGATTAAGAAGCACAATGTAAAGGAACTAAATATTTCTCTTAAGTAAAGACTTGCTGCTCTTAACAAAAACCTCCATCACTACCCCCAAGTTATGTGAGTGTAGGCACTCAGCCCCATTAATACAAATAACATAGATATATTTTTTTCCTAGCAGAAATACCTGCATTTAAAAAAATGCAGCAATAACTTCCAACTTCAAAGGTCTAACTTCAAAAGGTTTCTTGCATTCTGCTTGATGGGACAGCATCTTATGCACACATGCTTTTTTTCCCTGCTAAATGCCTTAATAATGAGCTTGGGTTCAGATTTTGTGAATCGGAGCCAAGTAACTCTATTTTATTATATTTGCTGGGAAATGAACTAGCTCAGGGTAATTAGGAAAGCAATTTTATTAGCTTCTATTTCATAAAGATTGTTTTTTAATCAGAGTCAGAACTTACTAGAAATGATTCTCTGCTTATTGCTTAGGTCTCAGGAAATGGTGTGGGGCATTGTGGGGCTTAACCTCTAGTAAAGCCAATGTGGTGAAGACAGTAGCATTGCTATTAATCTCTAACAATGCTGTAAAAATAAACCTAGTCTGATGGCATTGTAAATAACCCGGTGGCTGGCAGGCACAGTGGAAGATTACCTGCATCTGGTTTATTATAGCAAAGAAGCTTAACAAATAAGGAAATGAAAACACCCTTGTGCTCCGTTACTCTGTCCTGGGTTCAAGTCATGTAGAAACTGGTTGTTGGGGACCCTGGGTGGGTTGGGGACCCTAGAGCACTGGAGTAGGGACAGTGAGAATGTGTCTTCTAGGAGACTAATGGGGAAAAAGATTGGGAGTGATGGTATATTTGGATAATGTAGTGCAGCTGTGAATGAGACAAATGTCCTCCTGATACATACAGTGTATACAGGGCTGTTGCTTATGGGAAAATGGAGTTCTGGTAATAACACCTCTCCTGGCAGCCACTTATGGAGCAAGGCACAACGTTTGGGGCACCTCATTATGAAAAGAACATCAATACTGTAAATTAGAGAGAACTCAGAGAAGGGTGACAAAAAAGATAAAAGGATTAGAAGAGATGACCTATAAAGAAAGGTTAAAGGAACATAACATTTACAGCTTTCAGAGAAAGGAGCTAGAGAGATGGAAGGCTATGCTAACTGTCTACAAATATTTGAGCAATGATAATTTTAAGGAGAGAAGGGGATTACTTGCAGTGACTGAGAATGATCTAACGAGGAGTAACGGCTTGAAACTAAGAAAAGGGAAAAATGTCGGTTAAAAGACATTAGAAAAAATTTCTTCCCAGTAAGGGCAATTAGGTACTGAAGTGATCCATCTGTGCAAGTGGTAAAGGCCTGATCACCATAAATGTTTAAGAGGGGGTAAGATAAGACCCTTGAGGGGCTGGTGTCAGAGAAAATCCAGTGCTACCCAGGCAGATGAGACTAGAAGACCTAGATGATCTTTTGAAGTCCTGGGCCTCTCATCAAAGGTTTCTTGTGTGTGAGGTAGGGGAAATACTGTCCAAGAAAAAAAAAATCAAGTTGCTGTTAAAAACAACCTTCTGGAAACGTTGTCCCCCCCATCCCCCATTGGCCATTAGTGTTGACATCTCTCATTTTCCATTGCAGTCATCAAGATATTTACATAAATCATTTGGAAGTCTGAGCTTAAGTGGGGAGGGAGGGATGGATGCCCACTGATGAAGAGGCATACAGAAAACTGAATAGCACGAATGAGTGTACATCAGGTTCTGTTGTGCAAGGGAAGGGAAATACAGAAAATTGCCATGTTTTATCATGTCAGGCTAGCGGGAACAGGTGACACCGTGATCAGGTGTGCATGCATAATCGCTCCCCCAAATAATCACCATGTGGAATAATTTCCCCCCAAATCTTGCAGCTTCAACTTATTCTCTGCAAGTGACTCATAAATCTTGGCCTTGAATGTGAATCAAGATTCGGAGCTGCAGGCTCAAGGGCTTGTTGGATTTATTCAACTTTAGTCTTTATTTATAGACATAAAAGTGTATTATTGGTTGTAACATCCAAACAAAAGAAAACAGATTGTAAGCATCCATTAATGTTTTCCCAAAAGGGAAATCGCACATTTCTCCTGGGTCTCTCATTCTCTCCCTTGCAATATTAAGATGATGTCATAAACTCATAATTACTTTGTGATGTTCTTATGTACTTTCTATCTGCTGGTTCAGAAGCATGAATCCTCTCTTGGATCAGAACGCAATGAACAAAACAGGCAGGTGCACGATCAGTCTTCAGTGGTTGGCAACTGGAAAAAATCTGAAGTTTTGAATTCCTATTATTTAAACACCTTTCTCTGGAAGGGAAAAGAAGCTTCTCATGTCTCATGGATCATGATTAGGTACATGAGATAGTCTGTGTAACCTGGATCAATTATTGCTGCTATTATTGAGTAGGGGAGGGGGAACATTTTGGTCAATGCCTGAAGGTTGTAGGATACAGCAACAAATCCTGGCAGTTTATTATTATTATTGTAACTATTTTAAAATTGTATTAACCAATCCTAGTCAGAAAATGCAGAGAGAGGGAGAAGGAAAAAGAGGGAGTGAGAGGAAGGAAAAAGAGGAGAGAGATAAAAATTCAAGATCATTACTTTTCTCCCCTGAATATACATATATATCTATATACTAAAAGATCTTTGTTCTTCTTTTCCTTCATTTCTTCGAGAGAGACCATAAAACATCTATATTCCATTACTTCTAAGACTTACTCAGATTTCTTATTGCTCATTGCTAACCATTTTAATTTCTGACCTCTTCTGCTCCACTAGTTATAGACCCATTCACTGACCCTCTAGGATTTCCTACATGGTGATTTATGTCCTTGCCCAAATTCATGTGAATTACCAGTATCAGCCACTGAGAGACATCCATCTCCCTTCTCTTTCTCCTGATTGGTACAATAACGTTTGCCTGTGTGTTACCCCAACCATATTTCCCAATTTAATGACCTGATGTTGCAATTGACACCCTTCCACCAAATATATTTTTTAAAAAATTACTGCAATCTGTTGGCCATTGACTGAAAGTAAAATGCAGATTCATTTAGGAGTGAGAGCTGGTGATGGTTGGCTCTAAGGGGCACTGACAAAGACGTTTCTTGTATTGCTGAATAGAATATTAACTTCAGTTAAATTCAAGCAAAGGTACAGGTTGGGACAACAGGTCTCTGTCTGGTATCTAGCCCTATCTTGAACACGTTGTGACCCATTGGGAAGCTATAACACATAGTCTTTTATTAGGGAAGGTATTGAGAGTCATAAAGATATCTGAGTGGATACTGCTTCAATCTGCAATGTACTCAACACAGGCTGGTTTCTCACTCTTATTGTCAATAGCTAAGCTCTCCCTTCTGCAATGATATATAATTTCCTTGAGGATGGGGACTTTCATTTTCATCTTCATATTTCTAGCACTTAGCACACTGCTTGGCATATAATAAACACTTAATCAGTATGTTTTGAATGGGAATGATGCCCAGCTCATCTCCATGGCCTTCCACCATTCTTGGTTACTTTTGTTGTCAGTATTCATGCCTAGTTTTGTTTTTTTTTTTTGTTTCTCCTTTTCGGGTTGTTTTGATTAAAAAAAAAATCTAACTTCGGTCTCTGCTTTGCCAATTCTTTTAGTTTGTCCCTGTTGTACTCACCCTTAACTTTTACTTTAAAAAATGATGAGCTCGTTGTTCCATTGTCACACCCTTCCTTCAGTCTCAGACGGCCAACTGAATGCTTGCTGAATTTATCTTGTGAGCACCACAACCATATCCACTCCATTTTCATTGACCCAGTAGGTGCCTTGTATGGAGCTACATTGTTTAAGCCCCAAAAGGAATATGTACTAGAAAACCTCTTTGTCAGGATGCTAATGTGCCAATCACATTGATGCTGTTTAGCTATTAGTCTGAAAACTTAATCATATACTATAAGAAGAGGTTTTGATAAAGAATTTTACTTCTGTGTGCTCATTTAAGATTTAGCCTGAAGTATTAACGCAAAATTTAAAATTGTGTCCTCTTCATTGCAATCCTGTGTGGTTACAAGGTTCTAATAAATATTATGTCCTCCCATCATGCAATTAAAATTTTCCACCTCATTTCACAATGCAAAACATTCACATGTTGTCAATCATTTTGAAACATGATTTTTTGACATCATATAATTTCACTTCATTTTTTAAGACAGACATCACACCAGGAAATTATATAAGAAAGAATCCTATTATATCTTTATTTTTCCACCAAATTTCACCTTCAAATGGAGTCATTTGTGTACATTTCAGTAATTCCAACAATAAACTTTCAAGGAGAAGCAAATGGCTGTTCTGTAGACAGAGATTAGCATATGGAGTTGGCTGCTCTTGAGAGACCGCCGCTCAGTTGCGGGGCACCTGGTTAGAAAACACGGTTTTAGCCACGGGAAGTTTACAAGTCTCATCGTACAAAGTGAAAAGGTTGCTGCTTGAAACAGCTACCACCTGGGAAGCTAGGAGAAAAACATACGTGTGCTTTTGAACTTTCCTCTGTTTAATAGCTAGCAGACACTAATGATTTGCCAAACATCCTGATTTAGAATGGTGATAGTCCAAAGCAGGACTACCTGCTGACTGTTAGGTAGCCCACCTGTTCTCCACACCAAAGTTCTCCTGACCTGTGCCCAAAGCAAAGCTGTCATGCTTGAAACCCCTGCTAGACACGCATGTGCATCTCATTGGGTTAATCCCAGTCTGGTGATCTGCAATCAAATCTTTGACTGGGGAACGGAAGCTTCTTCTGTGAAGCTGAAAGACCAGGGTTACCTTTCCTGATGTATGAAGGGATGCCCAGGAACGAATTCTAAGTAGACGCAAGCCACAGCAGGGGGAGGCCAGGATGGGGTGGGGAAGGCATCCTGTTTGAGTAATAAGGGAGAGTTAATAAGAACATGATGTCAGGGGCACTGCTTGCCCCTTATTTATAGGAGGCTTTTCTCTCCCTAGTTATTTATATAGTGTGAAGGGTTTTCAGGATGGAGCATTCCAGTTATTTGTGTTTTGGGCGGGACTGGATAGTGAGGGGAATTAAGAGGAAACAGAAAAGCCTAGTGGTTATGGTTGGCAGGCGTCATGAAAGGTGGAGGTGAAGAAGGGGCAAGGAGGGGAAAAAATGTTGGAATGGTATATTTCCTGTGTAGTTATATGGGAGAAATCTGGGCAACTGAATTATGGAGAGAGAGTTTGGGCAACAAAAAATCTAATCTAATTCAATGAGCGTTTATTTAGTTTTTACCACATTCAAGGTATCTTGTGGGGTGCTGAACTTTCTTTTAAGTAAAAGGGTTAGCTAGAATGTTTAGTTAGTAAATCTGATCATCTTACATTAACTTAAGGAGGAGGATCTGATTAATATTTGTGTTCATAGGCAGATGAAGGCTCCTATCTTATATCTAGCTTTGCATCCTTCTGTCATCGTAAGGTCATCCATACTTCCCTTTCTGACTTAGAGTTGGCAGTGACCTTGGACACCATGGAATTCAACCTTTTCTTTTTTATAGATGGAGAAATCAAGGCGCACTAAGGTTAAATGACTTTCATGGGCAATGAAGTAAGTATGTGAGGCAGGATTTGAATTCAGATGTTCCTAACTCCAAGTCGAGCATTGTACCATGCTCTTTAGTTGCCTCAAGCATTTTTAAGGTGGATTGCTTCAGTATTTGCATCCCCAGTGCCTGGTATGTAGTAGATAGTTTTGATGAAGATTTTTTTAAAAGAAAAATGAAGATATCTTCTTGTTGAATTTTTGACATGCACTATTTCGTCTCTGGTTTGAAAGTTACATTTGCCCATGCCCATTTTTATGTATGCTTATCCAATTACTCTATGTCTGGAACCATGTATGATTTGCTAGGAAATCAGCAAGAGAACCACAAAGGATTCATAAACCTGGCTATATATACAAGCTAGAAAGTAGGTGGAGCCTAGAAAAGACACTCCCAAAATCTTACCCCCATCTTCCTTCTGAGTAAAGGCCTTAATAATGTTTCCTAAGCTCCAATCTAGAGTGTTGTCTCAAGGGACCTCAGGATGCTTGCCTTTGTTCTCCCTGCCAATTGCACAGCAAATGAAGATAGCAATTAGCATTCATCATTGTAGTGATTTTGATCTCTCTCTGTATTTATATAGTGCTTATCACTGTAGTACCTAGATGCCTTAACAAGCTTGCTAATTTGGCATGAAATAATACTGATAGAGGAACAGCATCCTTCCTTCCCTTTTGCAACTCTGGAGGTAGGGCAGTAGCTATCTACTCTGTTCTCCTGATCTGAAGAAATCTCTTAGGGGCTTAGAGATTGGGCTTATATTTTTCTTGGGAACTTCCAATGGTATGTCTAAATTTACCAAGTAAACATCTACTGATTTCCAGGCACTGTGCTAAAAACAAAAACAGTCCCTACCCTCAAGGAACTTACAGTCTAACCAGGGAGAGTCAGCAGACATAGTATAGGTTTATACAAAATAGATTTAAAGCAATTTTCAGGGGAAGGCATTAGCAGCTAGGGGCACCGTCAGGAAAATCTTCATGGAGAAAGATATTGCTTGAATTGAGGAAACTAATGATTCTGAGATGAGAAGAAAGGCTATTCCCATGATCGTGGATGACAAATGATGAAGGATCCATGCTGTGGTTCAGCTGTGGTTACCTTCCCCACTCTGAACCTTCTTGTAAAATGATGATTATAATACTTCCCTCATCTATCACATAGGGCTGCTGCGAAGAAAGTGAAAGCATTAAAAAATGTGTGGTATGGATAGATTGAACCAAACATCTGACTAAAAAGGGAAATGTTCAGTTGATTGTTTGAATGTTTCCAAATATCCCATATTCCAAAGTCCTGGGGTGGGTTTTTCTGATATGTGAGAGGAATGGTTAACTTGCATTCTTCCCATGGGAAAAGTTGTAAGACATCTTCCTCCTACCTGTGGTATTTAATACTTCTGGAGCCTCTTGTGGCCTCAACCTCTTTGGGCCTCCATTTGCTCACCTATTAAACAGTTAAAGAACATCCCTCTGAGATCCTTCTCCCAGCTCTAAATCCATGACCTTATGGGCTAGTAGGTAACTCATTCTTTTTTTCCCCTCCTAAATTTCTTTGCCTCTAGGCAAATATTTATTTTGCAACTACTATGGGCAAGGTACTAAGCTAAGCATTAGGTGAGATTAAAACATTTAAATAAGGCATGGACCCAATCCACACCGAATAAATGAATGAATTTTTAAAAACACATTTATTAAGTTCTTATTGTCTGCTAGACACTTTACTAAATACTTGGAATGCAAAAACAAAACGAAAATAAAATGACAACAATAAAATCCCAGTTCCTGCCCTCATGGAGTTTATATTCTAAAAACGGAAGGCAATACTTTTAAGGGAATGGTGACCAGGAGGATTAAGTCAACTGTGTCACAGTGATGGTGAATGAATTGATAAGACAATTGACTGGTTAGTCCTTACTAGGAATATTAGCATTGATTTGATTTCTGTTCCTAATGCTAGAGTAAGAAAGGAGGTCAGGGGGAGAAAGGTAGATACCGCCACCTACCCCCACTGCCCCACCCCCTACCAGGGGTAGCATGAAAGTGGCCAGGGAGCTGAACAACATGGTAGATCTGGCTCTGGATAGATATGGTGATCTGTAACCAATCAAAAGCTCCAAACCTAGAAGAAGGAGAATATGCAAACACAGTCATAATGAAACAGTGTGTATTTTTGCTAAGTGCCTTTGAAAATTGCAAAACAAATTGTTTTAATTGTTTTAATTTACGAAGTCATAAGAAAAACAAGATTGCCACCAGTTGGGTGGGAGAAGAGAGAGGCATCAGGGAATATTTTGTGATAGAGGTGATGTTTATAGATCAGGAAAGCTATGGTTGTTCCAGATCATACAGTGATGTGAATGGCAGACGGAAGAGTCTGAATTTTACTTAGGAGGTGATAGCGAGCGTCTAAAGATTTGGGAGCAGAGGAGAGACATGGTCATATTTATACACAAAATAAGGTTGGATTGGAAGAAGGACAGAGGGCATATAGAAAGACACGTGAAAAGACTGTTGTAATAGTTTAGACAGTAACAAGGGTCAGTACTAGGGCACTAAGAACAGAGTCCAAGTAATGTAAATGTTATCGTAGAAGAAGATACTTCTGTTGGACATTCTTGACCAAGTTTGCTTGTAATTTTTAATGTGTCTCTGAGTCCCTTATTTAGTGATGCCTTGTGGAAGTCTAGTTCTTAAGAGAGAAAACTGTTCTCTACTAGATTGAAACCTCTAGCTTCTTTTTTTCAGGACAACTGGTGTGACCTATTATGTAAGAAATCAAAGCACTTTTATAACAACCTACAGGCATTGTTTTCTTTTTTTAAAAAATGCCTTTAGCACAGACCCACAGACCGTTGGTGTCTAACTGAAGAATTTATGACAAACTGGCTATTTTCCAAAGATGCTTCACCTGATATATGGGACATGTATGCTTCAAGGGGAGCTTGGGGTATTGTTTTTTGGCTTTAGTAAATGGGAGTGGTTTCAGTGTAAGAAAACCCTTATCTTTTATCATTTTCAGAAAATTGTTTAAGTGAATTGCATTTCCTCTCTATTGTTTGAGTCCCTTGAACTCTATCGGGCAGATCCTTTGAGAAATCCATATTTTTATGCATAAATATTGATTAATGCCACCAGGAAAGGCATATAAAATGTTGTGAGTCCATGTCTTTAAATACCTGCAACAGACAGAACCAATTCCACCAACAATATTCACTGAGTCTCAGTCTCATGACTGGTGAAGATTGTTATGTGGGTGACCAAGACTGATATTCATGCCACTTTTATAGAGTCTGTCAGATTTGCACTCTGAGTTGGATCTATCAAACATTTTAACTGTCTCTTCAGTAGAGAGAACAGAATTTGGAATAATAAAACCTGGATGTAAGTCCTGATTGCCACTTAATGTCTGTATAATACCAGTCAAAAAATCTCTGTGTGTCTCATTTTTAAAGTGTAAGTGTTAAACAAGACAGCTGAGTTTCTTTTGAGGTCTAAAGTTATGATCCTAAGATGAAAATGTGTTCTGTTTCAGTGAGGGGAAGGAAAATACTGGCCTCTAATGGGTTCATCCTTTCAATGATTGTCTCCAAAGCTTAGTCATCATCTCTCATTCCTATCATGCTACCTTAGTACTGACCATGGTACCAAACTTTGACCTGCCACCTTAATTCTAATTATATCCCATGCTCTTGACTTTTTCTGCATTCACTCCCACTCCTATTCATTGTGTTTTATAGGGCAAGAAGGGAGGGAAAAAGAGGAAATGGGAAGATGGACTCTAATGTACTGGGTCAAAGATCCTGCTGCAATTATTTGTTGAGTTAAATTAAATAAGAATCACAATGCATTTTCAGGCAGACTTTTCTTGTATAGCCATAGAAGGGAAGGACCACTTCTCAGTGCAGAATCATGGGACTAGAAGATGCCTTGAGAGGTTATTGAGTACATGTTCCTTCATATGAGCATAACCATAATTGATTTAACTATTGCAGATGAAAATCTCTCCTGTTTTTAAAACTCCCCCAAACTTATGGGAAGCAGATTCCAAAGCTTCCCTAGTAACCTAATCCATAGAAATATCAGAATTTCTGAACACTGTATCCATACTTTTGAAATATTGGTTATATTTTCTCATTAAAAACTGCTCTAGGTATTTACAAAGAGAGGACTCTAACTCACAGTGGAAGACTGTTGAATATTTTAACTTGAAAGAAAAGACATTTTCTGATCTGTTATTTTTTAGTGCATTGGCTATCCTATATATATATATATATATATGCAGTATATATGTGCATATACATATCTATTCAAATACAACATGAATATATTTTGTCTAATCCATACAGAGCTTCATCAATATTTCTTCTTTATTCTCTTTTATGCCAGCTGCTTTCTTTATGCATTTCCATTTGCCACATTTTTCAGAGTGATTGGATTAGGTTGCATACACTTCCCCTGAAATATTAAGTGTATGCAATTCCCATTCACATGCATTGGGCCTGTGGTTATGATCTATCATTTCAAAAATCCACATGCTAAAAAAGACCTGAGCAGGCCTTGAATAGTATGCGGTATTAGGTCCAAAGAACCCCCTGTCATTCATCTTGTCACTAATGTGGAGACTAACAAGACCCAAGAGTTTCTGTCTCATTGGCAGATCCTTTGTTGTCTGAAAACCACTGAAACACACACACATATATATATACTTGTACATACACATGACATACATGTATACACACATGTACATGCATACACACCATCCAAGAGAATTAATCTGTTTCATAATAGATAGCAACAGAACCAGCTAGAAGAATGATACATTGCAAGGATGTCATTTCTGAACTCTTTTTAGGGGACATAGTTTCACTGAAAGTATCAATCCAAGTTGGTCAGCCAGTTGTTTTAAGAAATGCCATTTAAGAAAACTAAAATTACATGGAGGATATCATATGTTCTCACTGTTAAATTTTAGTTGACTCTCATATCTGCATCTATAAATTTTGTGTGTGTGTGTTATCTACTTTTTAAAGTGGTCCTCCTTGATTTTTCCTCTTAGATTTTCTTCCCCCCTCCCCTTTCTCTTCAATATATTATATTAAAGTGGTTTTCTCCAGTGGCTTATGGAAATTAGCCTTATTGTTTTATAGGCATATCGCACATACTTACTCCATCCTAGTTCCACAATCTCTGCTTCTCTCTGGGGGTTCTGGGACCCCCCTTTGCTTTGTTTATCTTTGTGAATTTACTTCTGACTTTGTAAATACCATCTGCTTTTATGGTGTATCTGATGCCCACTTAATCTTACTTCTGCCCCTTCATTTTTTCATTGCTTATCTCAACCAAATCCTCATTTCATCTATCTTCAGAGGTTTGATTAACTCTTGAAGGCTTTATTTACATAATGATCAAAATGATTGTTGATTTCAACCTATTTGCTGTTTGTTGGGTTGGCTTTTAAGGTCAGTTGATTGGAGAGATATCAAATGTTTGAATGGATCAACTGGTCAATTCATTTCAAGTGTTTAGTTATTTAGACTTATTCACTCTGTAGTTTGGCACTGGTTACTAACATTTACCTATACGGTACCGAAACATCCAGGTGAAAAATGAGTATTTCCAACAATCATGCTGGTTGTGTGGAATCACCAGACTGGAAGCACCAAATGTGGTTATTTGAGACAGTATCCATGTACCCAGGGGAGTAACAGCACGTAAACCACAAATTCAGATGATTTACTAAATTTTCCATTTTTCAGTGGATGTGTTGGCATTGCTTAGACCCAGTTTACAGTGTGCTTGTAAGGTAGAAAGCATGATAATTTTGAATCTTTTCTATTGATTGTAACCCAAAGTTTCATTTGTTCACAGGTTTAGAATTATAGTAGAAATTCTAACGAAGGTTGGACCTGATTATAGAGGAAATGGTAATAAGGCTGGTGTGTATATATAAAAAGCTACCACCCTCTGATTGTCAAAGTTTACTTCTTTCTTTTCAGATTTTTCTTTGTATTGTTTTACAATCTAGGTATATCTGTTTAACATGAAATGCAGAAAATGACAGGGCTCAGACAGCTACTGCATCCAGTGACAAAGATTACTGTCATCCTGGCTCATCAGTTAATTCATCATTGGCAATGGTCCATTCCATTTCCTGGTAGCCTAGCAACAACCAATGATAAGGAGCGTTTTTTGCCATGTGACAATGGTATGTGGTACTTTCCAGAATGCTTTTACATAAAAATAGGATGATAATTTATAAATTTACATTTTTATTTTAATAAATGGGAATATTTGGTTGTAGGGGTTGACATTCAAAAGAGAGACAATTTTATTTTGCAAACCCATGACTTTAAAGTGCTGGACTAGTGAGTTGCTAACAGGAATGGAGCTATCAATTTCATACATAACCAGGGTTTAAAGTTGAGTCTGGGAATGCCTTACCTTACTTTAGCTTACGTTGTTTTTTTCCACAGATTTTCAGTATAAAAATAATATGCTTAAATATAGGGCAAGGCTATTTATATATTTATATGTGCATATATTAAAATATGTAGATATATAAATAGATGCTATGGACTTTTGAACCTGAACCTTGACTTCTAATTTTAATTATCAATATGAATTAAAAAAAAAAAACAAAGCAACCATGAATATCGGTGATTGTTATTCCCATTTTTTTTAATGCACACACACAAATATACGTATGTATTTGTATTTGTATGTATGTACATATCTTCCAGATTCTCAAAATCCTCCCAACTCTATTGATGATTCATGAAGCGGCAACTCGTTTGAAAATCTGCCCATTTATTTTCAGTGATTGAATTTCCTGATTGTTACTGTGTATAAATGTGCTAGCTACTTTTAAAGCCATCTCCTGTTAAAGGATTGATAGGAAATTCTATTTAAATGTCATAGTGCTTTTTCTCTTGTTATGACAGTGTTATCAGGTAAATAGTTTTATTTTAGCACTACAGTTAATAAAATCTATAATCACCCCTTCATAAATCTTTTTTTAAAATTTCTATATTTAGCCCCATCTGCAGAGACAGGAGTTGAAAATAGGCTACTACCTAAGACATGAATTTTGTTAAATATTAAAGAGATCTCATCAATGATTTTATTAGTCTCTGAGCTCAGTAAAGGCCTCACTGACATCTAAAGCCTAATGATTTTTTTTTATATATTTAAAGCCTTGCACTGCACCTTTAAATATTGAACAATATTGAAAAATATTGAAGCACTTCTTTGTATATTAGCTTTAGGCAGAACTGTTGTATGATTTCCACTCCTTTCATGACATTGTAATGATGTTACCACATACAACTTTATCTTGCATGAAAAGGTGAAGTCATGAGTGATTTCTCCAATTTAAAAGCACTCAACCCTCACAGTGCTAGAAATGAATATTTTGCATATATTCATGCAACAATGATTCAATTTAAGATTTCTATTTTCAAACATTGCTTGAAACCTTCACTATGTTAGTAGTAAAATTGCCAAAATGTGTAATAAGATTTATTATAGATGAGTAGCATTTTATTTAGTATTTCATGTTAACACGCTTTTAGGGTTACCTGGTTTAGCAGGAGAATTCATCTTTCTTTTCTAATCAGAGATAACGTTTTATTGTATTTTTTAACATACTCTTTCCGTGCAAATATATATTGCAGCATGAACTGAATTTTCTCCTGCTGGCTATGCAAACCCAAACATTTCTCATGTTGAAGTGTGGTGTACCCTATCACAAAGCTTCCCTGATTAAAAAAAGGGGGCTCCCTTTTCTCCCTGGAAACCCTTGCCTCTTGTCTTCCAGCTACAGATAATCTTGGTTTTGTACTTGTGCATGGACTTAGGATTTTGCTACAGTCTTTGGCAAACAAAAGGGGTGTGTGTGTGTGTGGGAAGGTGTCTCTGTGACTCTGCTTATACTATGTAGAAGCTCAACACTTAAAAAACAAAACAAAATAAAACAAATCCAAGCATGAAAATAGATAACTAGAGAATAAGTTATGCTGAAGCCATATTGGGGGGTGGCATACTAAAGGTACCAAAGGACAGAAGGTGGGAAGGCCCTCACTGGAAAGAAGTACATTTCTGAAACCATTCTTTCTCAAAGAAGACTTTGTGGAGGTCCCATCCATGAATATGAGGTATATGAATGTGGCTGCCTGTAGGTATATTTATAACACTTATACTGAGTGTGGAACCATTTCATAAATATAACGGTGATGTTTGCAGAGGACGTGCTATGTGAAAACACAAAGTTATTCATTGTCTTTGGACATTATGCATCTTTCCGTCCGTATGTCTTCTCCCTGTTCCAGGCAAGGGCTCATTTCTGCATATTGAAAGGCAGTCTTCCATAGAGCCTTTGCATTCAGGAAAGCAGTACCCTTCCTTCCAAGATGTATTTATAAAAGGCACACACATACTGCACACATGCACACACAGACTAACACACACTTGTGCTCCCCATAAAACACATTGCCACCTCCAGAAGTGAAATACAATTTTATTCTCATTCATTAGAGACCCTTAGTCACTGACTCCCAGCTCTGCTTGTCTGCGTAACGCCACTGAGTAATGGTGTATCCATACTAATGTGATTTTATTTGGTTATCTTTAGTTTTATAGTAAAAATTTATTGGAAACTGGAGGCGTGCTTGTGTGAAAATATACACAAAACACTCTGTTTGACTTGTGGTTCATTTTTGGAAGAGGAAAGAGCAGGAAAGTGGTCATCGTATTTGGCCTTGGGATAAGATGAATTTTCCTAATTACATAAGAATTGGAAGAGTTGAGAATGCTACTGGGTTGTGGTACCTTACCTGCCCAGGAGAAATATTCTCAGGCCATCTTCAGTTTCCCATAAATCATGTTAAAGAGAAACTTAATTAACATTTTGATCAAATCAAGCTCTTGAGCCATGGTAAATGAAGGCACATTTCAGTGTCAGGAGAGAATTGACTCCTGTGAGATTGCTGAGGAAGGACTATGTTGTGTCTGAGTCCCCTCCACCAGTCTTTGTGCACCCATAAGGGGTAATTAGAGGTTTGGGTCAATGGCAGTGAGGGATCCACTGAAGCTTTTTGCTTGCTTGTTTCCAGGAAGCCTGAACCACATAGAATTTCCTCTTCCCTAGTCCATAGCACCCTGCAGAACAGTCACTGAAGTCAATTAGGTGATGGATGTAAGGTAAAACTGAATTCAACAAACATTTATTAAGCACTCGCTGTGTTGATATCACTGTGCCAGAGGCTAGAGAGAAAAAAGACAAATATGAAACAGTCCTTGCCTTCAAGGGGCTTATAAACTATAGAGATTGGGGGATGTACACCATGTCAGTAGGACAATGCAGAGAAAATGTAATAAGGAGTAATTTCCAGAAGGAGAAGACTCTAATAAATGGGTTGGGGGGATAAGGTGCAGGAGGTGATATCTGGGATATGCTTTGTGGGAAACTAGAGATTCTTTAAAGCTGATGTGAGGTGGGACTGCATTCCAGACTTTGGAAACCACTTGGGCAGAGGCTTAGAGACTATTGATGCAACGAGGAAGGGGGAAAATGGACCATAAATTTGTAAATAAATGAAATTCACTCTCCCTCTTCACTTGTCAAATGAGATCACATGGCTTTTCTGATTGCTTAGCAAGGACGTTATTGCACATGGTTGGAGACCCTTGTATGTAACTATGCACCAGGCAATTCCAACCTTGAGGAGAATCTCTGCTCATTTAGCAAAAGCTGGTCAGAATCTGAACTGAGAATAGAACTGGCTTCTTATGAGGGTGAAGGTGGAGTTGACAGGTGACTAAGTACTAGGAGTATACCTTCTCTGTGTTGTCCTCCCTCCAAATACACTTGTAAACAAATTACCCTCCCAATAAATAATAAACCTACAACTAATTTGTGATACCTGGCACATAGGGCCCCTTTATTTCATAATTATATATGAAGATTGAATTGGGAAAGGAAACGCTCCTTCTTATACTATAGTGTGTTTGACTATAGTAGCCTTGACTGATCGTTTCTTGCTTTGCCAGGAAAAGGCAGAAAGCAGTTGAGTGTCTAGACCCTGGACTGGGGGCAATGGAAGGGTGAAGAACAAGGAAGAAAAGAGCAGGAGGTATAAACTTCTGCAGTCTATAATTTTATCAAGAACCTACCCTCGTTTAGAGTACATAAAGCATAGCATGAAAACAAAATTGGGAGTGACTGAGTAGAGAGTTGTTTGCCTTATCCAATATGATTTTTTAAAACATTATTTTCTGAACTGTCTGTTGTCTACCCCACTCCCACCCTATAATTAATCTACCTAGAAAGTTGGAAGAACACATTAAACAATCCTTAGGTGCTGTGGGAAGTAGGGATAATGATTCAGGGCATTGGACAGTTGGCCTTCCTCAGAGTTCCTAAAGGTGTCTTTCCTTGCTTGGTATAGCACATAAAGGACTCCATGTTCCTTCAGGGTAGGGAGAAAACCCTAGGGCCCACCCAGGGTTTGACTCATCGTAATGGACATTTTGGGCTTAATCCAGCTTTCCCATTAGTGACTGCCACATCCCTCCCCAATTAGGTCTGAGCAATGAATGTGCCCGGATAGGAGCTTTGTTCCACCACCTTTCTTTGGGTGGGCAGAAGAAGAAAATTCACCCTTGGCTTTCCTGAGGACTGGGCATCTGGGACAGCTCTTTGTTACTGGTATATTTTAGGACTGCTAGGTCTGATAGCTCCAGAGAGCTGCCTCTGTAGGGGTAAGTAAGCATTGTACAGGGGCTTTCTGGTATACTCCATATACATCTCTGACACCAGAGCAATAGACTGAAAGGAAAAGAGCTCAGTAAGGTTGATTATTTGCAACCTCCCTCCCCCCATAGCAACACATACCCCTAGACCACACATACAAAAGAAATACATCCATGACAGTCTGTCCGCATTCAACTGTTTTCACTTTACTTGGTTGAATTCAGTCAAACTGGTTTGTGTGTATAGACGCAACCTTTGAGTAAGAGAGACATGGTTTTTATTGTTCCTGGGAAGGGCAAGGTTTTCATTTCCTGTATTTAAACCCTTCATTGATTCTGGATTTCCACACAGAAACAAACCTTGCTGAAGTCTACACAAAACTTTTGTGGATCCTACCATATAATCTTCCAGGACTGCTGTCTACAAGGGCCTACTTAATTGGTCAGTCTAGTAAAAGCAAAAAGAGACAGCTCATTTAAACAAGTAGCTTTATGTTTTCTACTGAATTGGCTAGTTTCACTGAAGTTGCCTAACCAAGAGCTTATTCTGTAGACACTGCTTTTTTTCTGATATCAATAATCTGTTTACTTTCTTCATGATCACAGGATTTACAGATGATAAAGACCTATGAAGTCATCAAATTCAATGACCTTTTTTATACATGAGGAAATGGAGGCCCAGAGAGGCTAAATAATCTGCTCAAATTCACCCAGTTAGTTGAGAAGCTGAACTGGGATTTTAAATCAAAAACTCAGACTAAATCTATTTCTTGTTCCATTACACATGCTGTCTTCTTCTTGAACTGTCTCTCAGCACTTCTGGTTTTCTCACTTTTTGTGGGGGAGGAGCAAGGGGGTTCTCTGAGTCTCTGCTTTTGTCACCTTTTAGCTCTGACTATCTCTATGACTCCTAAATTACCAACAAATTCAGTAAAAAGAAGCAAGTTGAACTAGTTATTAAACATGAAGACCAAGAAAATTGAGTTGAGTGAGCAAACTCTTTACCTCCTTAACAGTTTTTCTGGATATTTTGTGGACATAGTTATATTTTAGGCTCTGTGACCATCTTCCTCAATTTTCTGTAAAGTGAACTTTTTGTCACAGGATTCTTGACAAATCCTGAGAAGAAAAAAAGCTTGGAGTGAGGAGATTGAAGACGCCATAGTGATGTTTTGGAACTTGAAATACAAACGTGTTGAATTTTGAAAAGCATTTCACTCTTGACCCTCATAATGTAAGTTCTTTGATGGCAGAGGCTAGTTTTTGTTTGTGTGTGTGTGTGTGTGTGTGTTTTATTTTTTTTTTTTGCTTTTTTTCTGTTCTTCTTGTTTTTGTCTCTGTACCCCTAGCATTTAACCTTACCCATAGAAACCTCTTAATATAGTCTTGGGGAATGGATGATTTAAAAGCACAGAAACAGCGTCTTGGTTTCTCAGCACCCCCCACAAAGCCTAGCACGGTACTCTGCACATAGTAGGTGTTGGATGAATTTCTTTTTAAGGGATGAATGGAAACAAAAATTGCTTCTTTCACAATCTCACTAAAGCTCACTTGGAGCTTTTCCATTTTATAGTCTAGATTTACTTCTTTTGGACGCAGAATCTGTCTTTACTTCCTACCCTCTATATTTTCTTTCCTTTGGATACAGAATACCGCCCTACACCTGCCGCTGTGTTTTCCTGAGCCGCTTAGGGTTTACCCGGGGGCTTCCCCAGAGGCAGCCCGCTTTCAGTGGTGAGTAACCCAGAGCATTCGACTCGTAGTTTGTGCACAGTAATCATGGGGAATTCTTCAAAGCAACCTCAGGTTTGTAAAATTTGCAGTGGAAAATAATAATAACATTAACAATTGCAAGAATGCCAACAATAAACAAAATCTGCCCTGTATGCCTCCACCCAATTATTAGCTAATAATGCATAATTATGATTCATTTCCACTCTTTAAACCCAGATTCGGAATCGCAATAACCATTTATTTTATGTTTTCGCTGCATTTCCCTGCACGTACTTTGTGTCAATTACGCGTTCTCAGGCACATCTGATTGTGTTCTAGTGTGGTTTCGATGCTTTGGTAATTGTACATTTAAAAAAAATAACAACACGTGTTTAGTATAAAAATTAATTACTTCAAACATTCCCACTAATTTTGTCAGACAAAAAAAAATAGCATTCCACAAATTTTCAGCATCAAGCGGGTGGCCAGACTACTTAAAGGCTTTATTAGCTGTGGCTGGAATCCGTGAGGGAAGTCAGTTAAAGCAGTTTTCTCAGAGCTGCAGACAGTACAGTACGCCACGGACATTGCCAGAGCTCTCTTCTGTTCCCTGGGTTTCCTTAAATTTGTCTCTGGCCTCCGTCTAATCAACCCCTTTTCAATGACAATAACAATAACGAAAAAATCATTTTGAAATGTTGGTGGCCATCCAAATTGTAACAGCATCTGCCAGGGTTGTTAGAGTCAGGATTGCAATATCCCTTTTTTTATGATCAGTGCTATTGCTGGGAGGTTTCTACCTGGTGATTAAAAGAAAAAAAATAGCTCAGGTTTAAAAATCCCCCTAGAACGGACGTGTGGGAGTTGGGTGGAGAGGCGAGAAGGGGAAAAAAAGGGGAAAAAATTATATGCCTAATTTTCCATCTTAAAAAAATTCTTGATACATTAGCAATTTGATTCCCAAGATGTTTTCTGCTCCTGTAACTGAAAATAGTGAAGAGGAAAGGAAAGGGAGGAAAAGTCTCATTTCATTGACTTTATTATTGAGATTTTCTTTTTTGTTGTTATTTTTTAAATTTTTATCACTCCTCCCTCCCCTTGACCCAAATGTAACTACCACATACCATAAGGTGACTTTTTCCCAGTAAGGTGTTTCCTGCACAGAAAACCAGATTGTGATTATAGGTTAATGGTAATGAAACAGGGAAAGGCAGGACCTTCCACCCCCCCCCCCCATTCTTCCCCACCCCTGCGTTTTTTTTTAAAGGAAAATTTGGTATTAACAAATCGAGGCGTGGTAACATTTAGAATCACACTAGGAATTGCACTCCGGAGAACATGGCCAAGGCAGCTTTGGAGCCAGACTGCCATGCTCAAGTGATAAATTTGTTTACATCCTTTAAAAGTTCTAACTCTGTACAGACGAGCTGACGTCCTCCTTTTCACATTCATGTTCGATACACAAACATAAAGAGGCTGAGCCATTAGGAAGCTTTCATTTTGGCCAGGGAAGGATGAAATGATAGTGAGAGTGGCTTTCATAGCGGAAAATAATTGTATACTTTTCTTATTATTATTTTTGGCAAGGCGTGAGCATTTCAGCTTTCCGGTGTATTACATCATTACATTGTATAATGCATCATAATGATAGACTGAACAGAGATGAAGAAATGCCGGCGTCTGGTGCAAGTTTAAAGAGACACACGCTGCATGCATTTTCAGCTGGAGAGGCTGATGTTTAGCTGAGTCTTCCGAGATGAAACAAAGCTGCATTCCCACTTGGCATCACATTAATTGTGGACATGCCAACCGGCCGGTTTCACTGGTGTATAAATTAGTAGAGAATTATTCCACTCATCTCTGGGACTAGAAGGATATCCATGGAATGTTCCCTGAGCTGGCTCACTTATTTATTCCCATGGTGTATTTTACACTCAGTCCTTGAAAAATCCCTGGAATGGTCAGATAGGAGAAAAACCTCAGCTCCTTACCCCTCCCAGAGGAGTGATGTCGAGTTGGAGGAAGGATGGAGATAGATAAATATGTAGATTGATAAATAGAGATAGACATATAATTATAGGTAGATGCCCAAAACAGGCTAGACATATTTATATACACATGTATGTATATACATATACATGTTTATAGGTATATCTATAGACTATACACATTCGTGTATATATTCAAAGGTATAAATATGTTAGTTGGTCAGAAGCCAATCAGAAGTCAATGCTTCAGATATAATGAATTTATTCATTTCTCTATTATACAGTGTTCAAGGTGCAACATGGTATTCTAAGGATTGTAACTATTAGAACTTGCATGGTTATTATTGATAATGTTTGTAAAGACTGAGAGCAGTGATGTTTTAGGTGCTGAAATTAATACTGTGTCAACATGATCTAAAAATAACCAACTGAAATGTAAAACATTTGGTCAGTCTACTTATATGTCATCATAGAAACTAAAAAAGATACTTCATGGTATCAAACTTTTTTAAAAAACAAAATGCAATCCTTCAGTCAACAAGTATCTGTGAAACTCCATGTGCCAGCCCCAGTATTAAGTTCTGGGAATATACATACAAAAAAATTAAATAATGTCTGCAGTGGGGGCGAAGCGGGGAGAAGAAAGGGGAAGGGGAATAAGCATTTATATATTGTTTAGCAAACATTTAATCCTCACAACAGCTCTGTGAGGTCGGTGCTATGATTATTTCTGTTTTACATTTGAGGAAACTGAAGCAAACAGAGATTAAACGACTTGATCAGGGACATACAGCTAGTATATTTTTGAGGTTGGATTTGAACTCAAGTCCAGGACTCTATCCAGGGCAGCTAGGCCTGGGGCAGTGGATAGAGCTGTCAGATCTGGAATCAGAAAGACCGGAGTTCAAATCCAGCCTGACACTTACTAGTTGTGTGATTCTGGTCAAGTCACTTGTAAAATGAGCTGGAGAAGGAAATGGCAAACCACTCTAGTATCTTTGCAAAGAAAACCCCAAGTGGGATCATGGGGAGTCGGACTTGACTGAAAAAAGGAGTTAGCAATCAGTACTCTATCTACTGGTTAGAGCCTACCTGCTTAGAGCCTAGATGTATCGATCCTGCCTCAGGGCTTGAGTTTTCTAAGTTCTAAGAGAATTGCAGTCTTTCAGAGCCAGAGGTCATCTAGACCCACTCCCTTGTTTTACAGATGAGGAAAATGGGTGTGAGATGGTCTTGGGGCCTTGAGGTTGTTCATGTAGTGAGTTATTGGCAACTGGAAACCAGGTCTGGGAGCAGGGCACTTTCCCCTGGAGCACTGTCCTAGGAATGTAGGCTAACAGAAGTGTTTAGCTCCAGGCCTTCAATGTCCCTTCCTTCTCAAACTAACTGTGCCCTTTATGCCAATTAACTTGCCAGTTGTGACTAATTCTTTACTCCTAAGTGAGTGGAATCTATGGAGGATCCCTTCCAGTAGTAATTTTTGTTGGGACAATCAGTTTCAAGTATGAATAAATGGTGAAAGACCATGATGACTATACTGCCTAATGTGTATACAAATAGGTCTGAAGGAAAAGGGAAAAAATGCAAACTAGTTGCTTGGAATAGGGAAATAAGAAGAAAAAACTAACATATTGATAGGTTCTCCCCACTCCCCCCCTCCCCACCTTCAACAGTTCTTTGAGTGTCATGGAGACAAATAGTTCGTGAGGTTTTCTGGCCAATCAGATATTAAAAATACTTTGGATTTCTCCCTGATACCTAAGACTGTATTCATACAAGAAAATACTGGATAAAATAATGGATAGGTAAGCAGGTGGGTGGAGACACAGAGACAGACAGACAGACACACACACAGAGCGTAATGGATTGACCTGGGACTGTGATCCTGTGATTTCATCATTGAAGGAAAATCCTACTGTTAAAACTCTCTTCACAGAGGGAGATGGATAACTTTTATAGGGCATCTAGGTGGTACACAGGAGTCAGGGAGATCTGAGTTCTAATACAGCCTCGCTTACCAGCTGTGTGACCCTGCTTGAAGCTTAAGCTCTATTTCCCTTGGTTCCTCATCTGTAAAATGGGGACACACTGGAGAAGGAAATGGCAAACTACTTCAGTATCTTCGCCAAGAAAACCTCAGTTGGGGTCATGAAGAATCAGACTCCACTGAACAGCAAACTGCAACAGGAAACTTCTAGTCTTGCAGAATTAATCAGAGGCAAGGAGAGAGTTTGCCCCAGGTCACACAGCTAGTAAGACAAGATAGGATTTGAATTCTGATCAAATGCCATTATCAAGACAGTTATCTAAATGGTATGGTGTATAGAGTTCTTGACTTGGAGTCAGAAAGACCTAAGTTCCAAACCTGCCTCAGCCATGTACTAGTTATGTAATCATGGGCTAATTGCTTAATCTCTTTTCAATTCAATTTCCTCATCTGTACATTTGTGGATAATAATAATACCTACCTGATAATGCTGTTGTGAATATCAAATAAATTTGCAACAATCAATCAACATTTATTAAGCACCTGCTCTATACCAGGTGCTATACTAAGAGCCAAGGTACAAAAAGAGGCAAAAGATGACCCCTGCCCTCAAGGAACTTATGATGTTACGCCAGAGACAACATACAAACAAATATATACATATATAGTGTGTATATATGCATATATATGTATGTGTATACATGGTACACATGGTAAATAATTAACAGGAGTTGGGGAAACCTTCCTGTAGAACCTAAGACTTTAGTTGGGACTGAAAGGAAACCAGGGAAATCAGGACAGGCATACCTCAAAGATACTGTAGGTTTGGTTCCCAATCTCTGCAATAAAGAGAGTATAGCAATAAAACAAATCACATGAATTTTTTGGTTTTCTGATGCATATAAAAGTTATGTTTGCACTATACCGTAGTCTACTAAGTGTGTAAGAGTATTATGTCTAAAAACGTATATACCTTAATAAAAATATTTCATTGCTAAAAAAAAAAATTGCTACCCATCTCCTGGGCCTTTAAGCAAATGATAATCTTTTTGCTGGTGGAGGGTCTTCCCTCAATGTTGAGGCCTTCTGACTGATCAGGTGGTGTTTGCTGAAGGTTTAGGTGAGGAGGTAATTTCTTAAAATAAGACAACAATGAGGTTTGCCCCATTGTATGGCTCTTTCTTCCACTTGAACACTTAGAGAACATCGTAGGATTATTAATTGGCTTCATTTTAATATTATTGTGTCTGAAGGAGTAGGGATGCCTGAGGAGAGGCAGAGAAATAGGGAAACAGCTAGTCAGCAGGACAGTTATGCCATGGATAACATTTATCAATTAAGCTTGCTGTCTTAGATTGGTGCAGTTTATGACTCCCCAAAACAATTACAAAAGTAACCTCAAAGATCACTTATCACAGATCACCATAACAGATATTATAATAATAATGAAAAAGACTGAAAACCTGTGAGAATTACCGAAACATGACACAGAGACATCATGGGAGCATGATGTGAAAAATGGCTCCCATGGACTTGCTTGACACCGGGTTGCCATAAAAATTCAATTTATTAACAACAGACAAACAAACAAAACCCCACAATATCTGTGGAGCACAATAGAACCAAGGGCAATAAAATGAGATATGCCTACAGTCAGAGCAGAGAAGGGAGAGCATTCCAAACATGGGGGCAGCCAGAGAAAATGCCCAGAGCTCAAGAGTCTTGTTAATGGAACAACCAGAAGACCAGTGTCACTGGATTGAAGAGCATGTATAGGGAAGTGAGAGGTAAGAAGAGTGTAAAGGTAGGAGGGGGTGAGGTTATGAAGGGATATTTGCTCCTGGAGGGAATAGGGAGCCACTGCAGTTTATCAAGAAGGAGGTGGGGGTGACATGATCAAACATGCCATTTATGAAAATCACTTTCATGTCAGAATGGAAGATGAGTTGGAGTAGGGGCAGACTTGAGGCAGGCAGATGCACCAGTGCCAGAGGACAGGAGAGGGTATACTTGGGAGATGTTGCAGTAGGTCTTGGCAGGATGGTATTGTGCTCCATAGTAATAGTAATAGGTAGGAGTAAAACTTAAAGAGTTGTATAAATCGTATCTTGTATATTGGGTTCAAATCTCATAAAAACTGTGACCCATGAGCAATTCGCATATGTTCTTTCTGGTTGTAACTTGTATTGTTAGTGAAAGTCTCTACCCAAGGGTGGGGAACCAGAAGCCTTGAGGCCACATATGGCCCTCTAGGTACTCAAGTGCGACCCTTTGACTGAATCTAAACTATGAAGGACTCAAGGCTGCAGGTTCCTTATCTCCGCTTACACAAACAAAATTATAGGGTCTCGTCATAACATTGTCTGTCTCTGTGTCTATTTCTTTCTGTCTCAGTCTCTCTGTCTTGATCTGTCTCTGTCTCTCTCATAATTTAAAATAATCTAGAAAACTATTTCCAACTCCATTCAGACATATGCATTTATGGTTATTGACTCTACCTTGTGTTTGTAATTTTTAAAATCTTTGCTATTCCCTTACTTCGAATGCTTTCATCACAGCCCCCATTTGGTACCCATTTGAATTTTTCCATTCTTCTCCTTCATACTCTGGCCTCTATTTCACCTCTTCTTGGAAATCTTCTCTGGCAACAGTGACCCACAGGAAGTATTGATCTTTACCTTTGATTTCCCCTTACATTTATTGTTGATGCCACATTTTTTTTTTCATAGATACATATCTCCTCAACTGGACTGTAAACACTTTGAGGACAGGGATGTTTATTTGTGTCCCCATAAGTCACATGCACAAGGCTTTGCACAGCAGAAGTACTCAATCCATACCTGTTCGTTGATGCAATTAATTGTTGAGGACCTTCTGAGGGTGGTTCATGCTTTGGATTATCTGGGGTAACATTTAAATCTTTGTCATTGTCTAGTTATGGCAAATGCTTTGAAGCTAAGGAAAAGATAATTAGGAAGGTAAACTTGCTGAGGCTAAAAGAAAGACACTGAATACAGTCTAAAAACCAAATGGAAATGATTTTGAGATTATCCAGTATATTGGATTATCTGCTCTATCACACCTTTCCATTACTTTAAGCAGTTGGGGTTTGCCAGCAACTCATATGGAGGCAGATTATATTTGGATGCATCTCCTTGAAAGCAATAGACGTCCTAAATCAATTAAGACATGCTGTAATGGGGTGTTGTCGTGTGTGTGTGTGTGTGTGTGTGTGTGTGTGTGTGGCATGTGCGTGGGAATTAGTCTACATATACACCAGAGGTACCTAGAGGCCAATCTTTGGCCTCCTAGGCTAGATATGAAAAACTCCTAACTATCCCTGACTGCTTTGATAAACATCTTCCATGCAAAAAAGAAAGCATAGGCTGCTTCCAATACAGAGAGAGCTTTAAGAAAAGCACAGAAACCAGGAAACAGAGGATTCTGTCACACTCTGGGTGTTAGGAGGCTGTGCCCTCCAGCACGGGCTTCCTCCTGCCATTTCCACATTTGCTCATCATTATTCTTGCTTTTCCCTGGCATTCGTAGCCTGTGCTGACTGTTGGCATAATCTCCCCAGCGAGTAAGTGCTTGCTTGTGTGACTCTCCAGTTTGGTGGGGGTTATGACTTCATTACTCCCTGGCTGAAGCTACCACTATTTAAACTCTGTAGGAGATGAAGGTGGGACAAGTAATGAGAGTGTTGTTGGTAGAAGCTAAGGATGGATATAGCATTGTTCACAATTTGATGGTTGGGAGCTAGGTGGTTTAGTGGAATGAGGGCTAGACCTGGAGGCAGGATGATCCGAGTTCATGTCCTATCTCAGACACTCACTAGGTGTTCTTAGGCAGGTCATGGAAGTTCTCAGCCTTATTTTCCCCTTCTGTAAAACAGGGATAATAACCACACAGGTTTATGAGGCTTAAAAGATACATACACATAGATAGATAACTAGATAGATAACGTGTGAACCTATCTGTGTTTGTGTGAGTATATGTATGTCTAATTTGCAAATCTTAAAGTGATATAAGTACCTAAAAAACACACCAAACACAGCTCGGTGGTTGTGAGACATCGACCCTTATAGCCACGAAGTTGCAGTCTTGCCCCACTCCCTCCCGCGTCTTTTGCTCCACTCCATCTTTTACATCTCCACTCCGTTAACCACCTGCCTGGTTCAAATACTTAACATTGCTTTCTTGGATTTATGCAATAGTTTCCTGAGTAGAACTCTAGCTTCCCATGTTTTCCTTCTTCTATCCACTTTTCGCACAGGTGTTAAATTAATCTACCAAAAGCTCAGGTCTAACCATGTCGCTCTCCTGCTCTAGAAGCCTTAGTGGTTCCCCAGTGTCTCTAAGATAAAATCCAAACTCTTCAGCTTGGCATTTAAAACCCTTCACAGTCTGGCTCCAGGCTATCTTTCCAGGCTTATTTCTCATTACTCCCTATCTGCACCCTAAATGCCAGCCAACTATTCTAACTTGCTGTTTCCTTTAATTCAGCATTCCCTCTCTTGTCTCTCAACTTTTGCATCTTCCTTGATCTAGTGCCTGGCACATAGTAGGCACTTAATAAATGTTTATTGACTGGCTGACTAAATTTGGATAGATAGAAAGAAAAAGTATTTATTGGGCACTGTGTGAAAGGCTGACAAGACAAAGACAGGGGAAAAAGACAATCTCCGAGGCTCAAAAAGTGGCAGAGGGAAAAACCAAACCAGGGGCAAGTCAGGAACGTCTAGACGGTCAGGGGCAGAGCCGGGAGAGAAGTAGGCATGAATCGCCTGGACTCTTCATGACTGAGTAGTGAAATGCTGGAAATAGTGGATCAGGAAACAGTGGCCCTAGGCAAGAACTCACCAATCAGAGAATCTACAGGGGCAGAAGCTGTCCCCTGTCCTTGCCCCTGCTTCCAAGAATTTCTTTCTTCATTTCATGGACATTTTTCCTATAGAAGCCTTCCCTGATCCCTATTTACTCCCTCTTTCTGTCTTTCTGTCCTTCCCTTCTCCTTTCTCTCTTTCTCCCCTCTTCCTTCTCTCTCTCTCTCCTCTCTTCCTTTTCTCTCTGCCCTCACTCCTTGCTCCCTCCCCCTTCTTGAAATCTATATCTATCTTCTCTCTTTCTCATATATATATATATATATATGTGTGTGTGTGTGTGTGTGTGTGTACATTTAAGTAAATACAAAATATCTAGATTATACATATACATATATAGCTACTCTATATAATATACCTATTTATTTACATATAGTAAACCCCCACTCCCAATGACAATATAATCTTCTTGAGGACAGGGATTTTTGGCTTTGTTGTGTTTTGTTTTGTTTCTTGTCTTTGCATTACAGAGGCAAGCATGCTGCTTTACTCACAGTGGGCACTTTATGCTGATTAATTGGGACGCAAGCGTGGAAAATGTGAGTTGTTTCCTGGGGCAACCTTGGCTGCACCAGGGGCTTCAGTCCCTCTTGTTTGGTGGTGAGGAAGATGAGGAATAAGTCGTAATGTTCACTGTGGTCCTCTACAGTGAACCAACCACAGGTGTGGTCATGTGAGACTTTCTTAAGTGGTCCTGGGAGGCTGACTGCTAAAGGCATTCATCAGGGATAAGCACTGGCACTGACGCATGGCCAGGCTGGTGATCCTGGTGGTTTGTCGAGCTGGCTCCCCCTGCAGGGCCCAGCCAGGCCACTCTGGCAAGGCTACTCTGTTGAATGAGCACAAGCCAACCCCCATCATTTGGCAGGTGTCTTGCCTTATTAGGAAGACTGCTTATTGGTTTGGCTGGAAATAGTAGGAACATTGGGGAAGCCTGAAGTCGGGGGTGGGGGAGATCAGTTAATAAAAGGAAAACACCTGACTCAAAGCATGTTATTTAACCAAATTAGGAAATTAGCTAATATTGCAGTGCAAATTATGCTTTCCTCATGCAAAAACAGAAGAACAGACTTCACTGAGAAAGCCCTCCCCCAATCCCATTCAAAGCTTGCACAGACTCTTGTATTTAAAACAAAAAAAGTAATCTAATATTAGAAATGTCAAATGTAGACTAGTATTTCATTAATACAGCTTCTATTTCTCCTATTAAACTATGTTTATCTTTTGTATTGGATCAACTGAAAATTGACTCCAAGTCTATGAACCTAGAGAAATAGTATTTTTGCTGTAGAATTCGCTGAGAATTTGGATTCTTGACATCTCTTTGCCCAGTGTAGAAGAGAACCCAACTCATCAAACAAATAATTGCTTCTTCTTGTTTCTTTTAGTTCATTAGGTTTCTTGTGACATAGAAATTACAGGTTCAAACTTCCATGATTCTTGACCATACGTGCATTTTCCATCTAAGCAAACATATGTACTGTGTTGCCAATGTATGCTAATCTACCCGTCTAAAACAGATTAAGTTGTGACCCTTGACTTGGCAAAATAATTCTTCACACTACAAAGGCAGTTGGTAAGTCACTAAGTCTTTCTGTGCCTCAGGATTTTCCTATTAAAAACCCTCTAGAAAATCTCTAACATACTTTCCAGATCCAAGATTCAATGAAAAAACAAGCTCCCCTGGTATATTTTACATATGATGAGATTTATGGGAAAAATTAACTTGTGTTCTCTTTATCTACGGTTGCTTGGTCCCACCCAACACTGTGCAAATTTAAGCCCTTTTGAAACCCAGTCACTGCCATTATACTCATCTCTAAGGGAGTACTTTAAATGGTGAGATAGCATTTGTCTTCTGAAACCTCTCAATGGCACATTTTCCTGTCCCATGCCATATTTACTTTCCAAAAGAGACAATTATTAGTTTAGGAGGAGACTAGCCTGCTGTTGGTGGTAGCAAGTCTATTTCCCCTCCTTAGTTCTTCAGTCCCCTTACCCCCAACCAAAGGCATCTGAGGATGCCCAGAGTTATCATTATACGTTTTCATGCTAGCCCATTCCCATTTCCCCTGGGGAGAATCTGGCCAAGTATATATTCATTGCTATTTTCCCCATTATTTATTACCTAGACAGAATAGCATGATTAATTATTGATCATAGACTAGTAACTGATTAAAGTGCAGTTCTGATCAGCAGTCGAAAGTCATTTGTTTTCAGACATTCATAGTTCCTTCATAGCAAGTGGCAGAACAATATTCTCCCTTTTCAGTGTATAAAATATATGACACCTGTAGACTGGCTTTAGTTATAAACCAACCCTGGAACCTTCGTCTATACTTTGTCTTAATAAATGTGAAATAATGATTTGCCAAAAGAGAGCAACTGTTTGGAAGATTTACATGTGGTGAAGTAGTATATGAAATATAATAAGAGAATTCTAATTAGAATTATTTCACTTGGATTAAGCACTTCACCAAATAGAAATCCGCAGTGATAATTTCTGTGCCATCTGGGAACCATATTTATTTGTCTTTTCTTTCCTTCCTTCCTTCCTTCCTCCCTTCATTTCTTCGGTTCAAAATCTGATGAAGAATTTTCTGTGCAATTTGGAGCTGGCAGATAAGCATCATAACTCTGACTTTATAGCCCCATAATTCTCTTCCCATCTTTGTGTTCCTCCTCTCCTTACCCCAATTTTCCCCAAACAAAGAAAATCAAAATAATTGGTACCAAGATTTAGTTTACTGCCTTTTAAATTTAACTCTACAAGCCTGTATTAAGTGTCTACTGCGTGCAACCTATTGTGCTAGGAAACCGATTGTGTTTGGAAAATAAAGACAAAAATGAAACATTTCCTGCCCTCGGGTGCTTGCATTCTACTAGAATGATGCAACATTTTCCCAAGTAAGTAAATATTAAGTTTATATGAAATAGCATAATATAACTTCAAGAGCATTAGTAATGGAGGATGGAAAGAATCAGGAAAGATTACATGAAGTGGAATATGAATCTGCCACTCTCAGCGAATCTAGTGTTTTTGGGAAGTGAGGAAGAGGAGGAAATGCATTCCTGATGAAGGAGACCATCTGCCCAAAGTCATGGAGACAGGAGACAGAACACATTCCAAACAGGGAGGAGTTAGTAGATCAGTCTGGGCAGTAAAAAGAGAAGTAGCGCAAAGTAAGTTCGGAAAGCTTTGCTATAATTTTTAAGTTAAAAAAAATTTAAGCAAAGTACAAATCAAATGTGTTTCATCCTAATACCTGTTTTGCTGTGGTTGTTTTCATTGTTAGAGGAGAAACTGTTGGACACGTAATCAAGAGACTAGGCTGTGTATCCTCCATCCACCATTTGTTTGCTGTGTGCCCTTGGCCTTACCTTTTTCACTTTGATCTGAAAATAAGGATAATAATACTCACACTATCTTTCTCCTTTGAGGAAAAACAATTTCTAAACTATAAAGTGTTCTATAAATGTGATTTATCATCATCATCATCATCATCATCATCATCATCACCATCATCATTTCAATATTCCAAAAATCCACTGTTCCTTCTATTTCATTGGTGTAAATAGCTCCCTCCACCTTTATGCTCAGAAAGAAAAGCCTCATGTTTTCATTGGTGTTAAACCTGCTGGGTAGGTGATCCTCAGAAGACATATATAGAGACCATCATTGATTACTTGAAGCCATATGTATATAGGAATTTAGTGGAATAATATTGTAATTACTATTTTTTTATGTGTTTGTACCTTTAAAGATTACAAACCACTTCTACATGCGTACTTTGAGAACATGTGGGCAAGTTTAGCTGTTCAGCAATGAACAGAATTTAAGACGCAGGATATTAAAGCCAATGGTCCAAGAGCAATCATTCAAAATACAAGTAGGATAAGCAGAGAGACTATTACCACAAAAGTAGTACTACTAAAATGCAAAGGACCAGGGGTTCAGCAGAGAGACGGCTTGGTGTTTAACATATGATCTGGAACACGCCCTAGGGTCCTGTTAAGGCCCTTACCAAGTTATTCAAATCTGGTACACATATGGCTCTTGGTTAGCTGTGCCCTGGAGAGTGAAGTCCTGAGGTCTGTGTTGGGATCAAGAAATACTGTGTGGCTCTTTTCTGGGATCAGCACAGGGAGAAGCAAATAAAAGCAGAAAGAGTGAGAGGCACCATATGGCACATTACTGCCTTAAAACCTTTCAAAGAGAGCCATGGAAAGTGGCCAGTTCAAAGTAAGATAATAGAGATTCCATGCCCTGTTGATCTTTTATACCACCACAACGCAGTTTGAGACCTCAAATGGCAGGATCTCCTCCCTCCCCTCTTCTAAACCCTTTCCCCCAATATTCATACATTAACTAGAAGTCTCTTGCTTCCTGAAATTTTTAAAGAAAACTACAGCTCTGAGCAGTGATTTTTCAAGTCCCAGCTTTCTCTCTAACCCCTCACTTCATGTGCCAGGGAGATTTCTTGAGCAGAGGTGTTTTTCTTCCCTCTTGATGTCAATGAGATTCTCAGTAAGATGACTCTTTACTACTGGACACCCTTGTCCATCATTGAAGGTTGGCTCAAAGCTATCTTTGGTATATCAGCATTTTCTACTAATGGACAGTTCCTGGGTGACTTTGAACTTCAAGAAAAACACTCCCTTATCTCAACAAGCTGATTTATAGTCTCTATGTTTCAATCAACAAGCCTCACCATGTTTAGGTGGGCAAGGGTGAAAAATTAACAGATTATACAGTCTGTAGCTACTGTGTATTTTATTTTTGATTCAATGGATAATATCTATCAGAGGGATAGACCATCCTTTTTACCTTTAATATTGATCAATTTATTTCAGTTTTATTAGATTTTATTTAATTAATTGCATCATACATTAATATATAAAACAATTATTATTTTTATTTTATTTAATTATACAAATTAATAATTTAATTTTAACCACTGTGTCTCTATTAGTATCTAAGCCAATATTAATATCAAAATCTCTTAGTTTTAATGATTCTGTGTAATCTATAGTCTGATATAGCAATATCTCTTGATTTATATAATCTCCTCTCCAACCTATATCACGTCTTGCCTTGACTGCTATAATAGTCTCCTGAATGATCTGACTGTCTCCAGTTTCATCCCTCCCCAATCCAACCTTCACATATATGCCTGAATAAATTTTCTAATATGCATACATGGCCATGCCTCTCTTTTGCTTGAAAACATTCAATAGCTCCCTATTGCCTAGGGCATATAATGCCAACATGCTACACCAGCATTTAGATCCTTCTGAGTCTGCTCTCAATCTCCCTGTCCTGCCATATTTCATACCACTGTACTTTACATTGTCTATATTTCTAACAAACTTTGCTATGTGGGTTTCCCCAATCTCAGTCTGCATTCTCAGCTCTGTGTATTTATTCAGGTTATCCTCCATGCCCAGATTCTTTCCCCATTTCTGCTTATTAAAGCTGATTTCTTCTTTCAATTAACGTGCCACCTTCTCCACAAGGCTCTCTTTGGTCTTCCTAACTGAAAGCAATCTTTGTCCCTTCAGTTTTCTCAGAAAACTTCTTGTTAATTTCTCCTTTGACCTTCTTTCTTTATACTCTGGGTTATATTTATTTGCACTTATGCCTTACCTCTTTTATTACGATATAAACTCCTTGAGGTCAGGGATTTGTAACATTTTTTAATCTTTGGATCCCCAGAGCCTAGCACAGTGCCTTGTATAAAGCAGGAATGCAATAGATATTTATTGAATTGAATTGACCAGAAATGAATAGAATCCTAGTTCAGTAGTCAAGAGCTAGTTAGGAAACAATCCAGACATCTACTGGTACCAAAAAAGCAAATTAATAATTGAATGTGAGCTAAATTCTATGAGAAACCTGAATAAGCATTTAATCACAGTGTGCATGAAATAGTATATTCTAATAAAAAAAGAGATGCATAGTGCTTGCTATCGATGTTAGCCACTGGAGGCTTATGAATTTTGACTTATGGAGGGTATTCAATGTCTAAAAACCTCTAACAAGAAGCCATATGTGAGTAAAAGGAAAGTTTTTCAGACCACAGTTTCTAATGGGATTATCAGTAGAGTTAGAATCCCAATTTTTGGATGCAAATGGTCTTTGGCCAATGGGAAAATCATTATTCATTCTTTCACTTTTAAATTGTCTCAGTGGGGAAAGTTGTGTGGGATTATTTCTTGTCCCTGCAATGAAAACTTTAAGACTAATGAAGTAAGGGAAAATATGAGAAAGAAGCTTTATAAGTACTCTCCTTCTCTTGATAGGTGAAACTTCTACTGAACCAATCTCCTTTTTATCCTTAAGGAATAATACATTTTGAGGAATGATCATCATAGTACTGAAAAATAGAAAAGAGAAAACAAACCTCTTTTTAAAAAAAACCCCAATGATTTTCACAATTCCCAAATGGAAATAAGAGATTATTAATCTCTCCTCCCTCCATATTCTTTTCCAGATATGAGTAGCCTTTGAGCCTGAAATGGAACAGACCCCAAATGAATATGGTGAAAAGGGAACATGTTGGTTGGGAACTGACCTGTCTCAATGCCATGCCCATGCAAACTCAATCACATGCAGAACCTTTGTATTCCCATCTCTTAGGAACTGTCCAAGCACTAGGTGAAACAACCATTTTAAGTACTGGGTTCTATCTCACCTTAGGGTCCTCTAGGTCAAGAAAAAACCCATTAGGAACAATAAGTAAAGAAAAATGTGGCTAATCACAAAAATTTAGTAACACTCATCCAGAGACCTTTCCCATCAAATCAGAAGATAAAGTAAGCATCATGTTGCATTCAAGTTGAAGAAATATAATACAAAAGATATGGAAATAATTTAAACAAGGAGTAAAAAAAAAGGATAGGGCAGCAAGTCTTAAAGGGGAAAAAATGAAACTATGGGTTAAGTTATCCTACTTTTACAGGTCATCTATGATCCAGCTATATTCATCCTGTGTTTTCCAGTAGCTCCCATTTACTATGAGAAGTAGTGGACTATATTGTAGATGAAGTCAGAAAAGGCTTGGATTCACATCTTAGCATTGATACTTAATAATTATCTGACCCCAGGCAATGATCTGAGTATTGGTTTCTTCATCTGGAAAATGGGGATAATGATATGTATATCCCCCTGATTGGGTTGTGATAAGGAAATCACTTTGTAAACTTGAGTATGTGTAATAAGACTCTTTAGCAATATGAGTTGTTGTGGTTTATAAAATCTGTTCTTGACCACACTCCTGTGTGGTAAGTAGGACAAACATCATTAGTATGGTCCAGTAGGAGTGCTGGATTTGCAGCTAGAAAATCTAGGATCAAATTCTGATCTTGCTCCTTATTTCCTATGTAAACCTTGGTAGGTGCTTAATAAATGCTTGTTGACTGATCTTTTTTAAAATTACCCATTTCTCTGGGTTTCAGTTTTGTCATGTATATAATAGGGGGTATGGATGAAATGATCTCAGAATTCTCTTCCAGCTTGAAAACTACTATCCTGTGGCTCTTCCTTCTCCACTCCTGCCATTTTACAAGTGAAGAAATTGTCTTTTAGACACACTGAATGTTTTCATATGGACATCACCTCCAGGACAAGTGTTCTTCTTCTGAACCTCATCACTCTTTTCTATTATGTCCTTCTTCTCATGCTTTATCCAACCCTAAAGAATCCTCCCTTAATTACTTGGGAAGGGAGTAGACAATTGAGTCAAATGAATTTGATGTACAGATTTCTTTCCACTTTAAAAATTATACATCTAATTCTAGAGTCTAATCTTTTTTGGTTCTCCAATCCAGAAACTCTGGTACCCCAACTGCAAATGACAGTTTGTTGAAAAGCTGACAAACTTAAATAAATCACCGATCAGGGTTTTCCTTGGGTTAGAGAAAAGGGAGAATGAGAGACAGGAGGGGGAGGAACAAGAGTAAGGGAGTATTTTGAGTATGTCACTTAGATTCTATGTCCCATGTGACTCTCTAGGAGGGAGTGGGAGTGAGAGGCAGGAGAGGGAGGGGGAAGACAAAGGGAGGATGGGAAAAGATGAGAAAAGAAAAGGAGAAAAAGGGGAAGAAAAAAGGAGATGGAGGGGTGAAAAGGGGAGAGGGAAAGAAAGGGAAGGAGGGAGAGGAGGATTTCCTGATTTAGCTTTATAGTTTAAATGTCTTTCTTCTTTCTCCCCATCCCCAAATATACCTAATTAATGAAACTAGTTATAAATATGTCAATAAAATCAGCATAAAATCATAAATTCCTTGAAGGTCAGTATTAGTTCTGTCTTTTTATTCCTAAAGCCTATCACCATGTGTGGTATACAATAGGTACTTAATAAATATTTATGAAACTGCACAATGCAGCATCTGACATCTTGCAAGAGGAAGTTGATCACATAAAATTGACACATAAAATTTGTCTCATTTTAGGAGTTGATGTAAAATAGAATATGCTACACATTTAGCTTATTAATTGGAAGTAGGAGAGAGTATTTAAAGGTACATACACCTCAAATGTCTAAGCAAACTGTGGAACATGAATGTAATGGAACAATACTGTCCTGCAAGAAATGATTTATGAGATGAATACAGAGAAGCATGGAAAGATTTACATGAACTGATGCAGAGTGAAGTAAGTAGAGCCGAGAAAACATACATGACTACAACGATGTAAATGGAACGGACAACCACAGAAACACAAATTAAAAGTAAATATCGAAAAATTATAAAGTACACCTCTGGTTTGAGAGAAGAGCTATGAGAAAGTACTCCAACTCCCACCCCTTTGCAGAGGTAAAAGGTCCATGAGTGCTGAATATTGTTCTATATGCTCAGACTTTTTCCAGTTTATTGATCATTTATGATGCTTTTTACATTTTTTTGTCTATAAAAATACTATTTTTTATAAGGGATCATTTTCTGGGAAGGCTTGGGGAAGTGATATTAGGGGAGGCTATGATGATGTAAAAAAGTGAAAGACTAATAAAAATTTATTTTTTTCAAAGAAGTATTTAATTAAACAATTCATAATATCTGTGTATACATACATGTATAGCAGATTCTGTAATTAAATAAGTATACAGAAAGTGCTTACTACATGTAAGATGCTGGAGATACAAGGATGAATTGCTGCACGTTCTGCTGTCAAGGACTATATAGTCAAGTAGATTATACTCACTAATTCAAAATCTAACCCCATAGACTAAGCAAAAGAAATCTAATCTTTCCACAGGATTTTCAGTTTTCAAATGCAGTTTTATTTTTGATCTAATACTAAAGGTAACCTTCCTCATTTAAGAGCAATAAGAAGATGCTAGAGGTCATAGGAGGCCACTCTTCAGATCTAGATCATCTCTTCTTTTTTTTTTGCTTTCTGGAACATCATTTAAATTTAACAACTTAACAAGAATTTATTAAACACCTACTATGTGCAAGGCACTATATTAGGCACCAGGACTACAAAGAGAATAGTGAAACAGTTCCTGATACCAAGGAGCATGCATTCTACTGCAAAGACACAATTTATGTCCAGATAGATGAGTATAAGATAATTTAAACAGGGAAATCACTGATGACTGAGGGAATCAGGAAAGGCTTCACACATGAAATAACACCTGACCTTGCGCTTGACAGAGCTAGACATCCTTACATAACTGAAGAAGGTGTACCTTTAAGGCATATATCAATGCACAGTCAATGCACAGAGGTAGAAGATGGAAAGTCAAGTTCAGCGAATAACTAGTTAGGACATAGAAGTGTGAAGATGAAATGTCTGGAAACCAGATAATTTAGGAAAGTTATTTTGCTGAGGTAGTTTGTATAGGGGAAGAGATCCACAGTATCCCCTTTGTAGAGACAGAGTGAGAATAGGAAAGATCAGATTCTCTTGACTGAAGAATCATGGTGCAATAGGGAGGAGACTGGATTTGGAACTGGGGAATTTGGACTCAGAATCTTACCTTTGTCTCTTACTACTTGTGTGATACTTGGATAAGTCTCTCAGGGTTATGTTTTTCTCATCTCTAAAATGGAGATAGTAAGGTCATGTACAAGATGACTCTAAGGTCTCTTCTACATCTAAATTTTGATCCTATGACTATGCTGGCCAGTCCCAGCTTCTTGAAAATTCAATCAATCAATCAACATTTATGAAGCACCTACTATGTGCCAGGCACTGTGCTAAGCTCCAAGGATACAAAAGATGATCCCTGACCTCAAGAAGAACTTGCAATCTAATGGGGGGAAACAACATGCAAACAAATATATACAAAGCAAGCCATATGCAGAATAAATAGAAAATAACTAAAAGAGGGAAAGTAATGGAATTAAGAGGGGCTGGGGAAGGCTTCCTGTAGAAGACAGGATTTTAGTTGGAATTTAAAGGAAGTAGGTGTAACAGAAGAGGGAAAACAACAGGCAGGGAGGACTACCAGAAAAGATGTGTGGTGCTGAGGGATAGAGCATCTTGTTCATGAAATAACCAGGAAGTCAGTGTCACTGGATTAAAGACTATGTGTTGAGGAATAAAGTGTAAGAAGACTGGAAAAGTAAGAGGGGGCTAGGTTATGAAGGGCTTTGAACACTAAACAATGAATTTGTATTTTATATTTTTTAATATTTTATTATTTTTTATATTTTATATATATAATATATAATAATAAGTAAATAAATATTATATAAAAATATTTTAATTTTATATTTCCAAACAAAGAATGGAAAATCAGTCGAAGGCTAGTCCTTGATTAATAATAATTGTTACCTTTCTATTTCATTATAAGGAATCAACTTTAAATATAGAAATGAAGGAATGGAAAAAAAAAATTAAGTACTGACTACGTGTCAGGAACTTATACTAATGTCTTGCGATACAAGTATAAACAAACAAGACAGTCTTTGCCTTCAAGGAACTTACATTTTTATAGAAGACAGCATATGGAGGCAAATTAGATTTGGAAATGAAAATAGGGGTTGAAATGACCTAGAAGTGGTATGGTGACAGGAAGGCAGAAACTCACCTATAAGAACCCAGAGCCTTAGGTTTAGGGTCTGAGTTCTAGAGGAAGAGGAAGAAGACCAAAACAGAGGAAGTATGATTTGGAAATGGCCAAGGGGTTGCATGGTGGTCCAGCTGTGAGCAAGAAAAAGCAAAAGTCAACTTTGCAGAGCCCAGGATCCCTAGAGTACATTCCAAATTCTAGTAGTATAAAGAACAGGTCCAGAATGCAGGAAATAGCTGGGAAGTAGGTGAGTATGGCTATAAACCTTGTTATATTATCAAAAGGAACTAGATTTCCCGCCCCCCCAATAATGGATTTCTGCCCTGTTATTTATACATACCAGGAGCTTCTAGATTCCTAGAATTCCTTATAAACTCCAGATCTTTCAGCAAAACTTTTAAGCGCTACTTTTCCCCTGCTAATTACTATTCACCTTTATATCTGTTAGCTTTATCTGTCTATCTTCTGACTATGTCCACTTATACAAAATAATCTTAAAAGAATTAATTGCATTTAATCAAATCATTGTTTATGTGAAAAAGGGATCTTTCAAATAACCCATTATTTGCTAAACACGGCTGTTTTTACCTCCCTTTTGTCTTGTGTGAGGAAACTGATTGTAGCTATAACTCATTTCTCAATTTCTCCCTCCTTCCCTTCCCCCTCCTCTCTCTGTTGTCCCTTCTCTTTCCATGTCTGTCTTTTCCTGCTTTTTTTCTAATTAGAAAAACAAATATGTAAATTTAAAACAAAAAAAATATACCAGGCCACCATCTCTACCCCATACAACCCCCATACCATCCCCATATAACCAAATGAGAAACTTTCTATAAAATGTCATAACTGAATCTGTTATTTAAGTATAAATGTAGTATAGGTCATTCCTGTATGTTTTAACAGGTTATCCAAAGCCATTTATGACAGCATTAGAATCATGAAAGAGGCAAGAAAATTTACTATGTGGATTTTGAAATATCGTTTATAAATTCTAAAATCCACAAAGTTTGTTTGTTTACCTACTTTCATAATGCAAATGTTGCATTCTGGAAAAGAAATGTGTCCAGTGTGCAATTCTGAAATGAGGAGAAGTGCCTTGAAAACATAAAATTTCTGTCAGTGAACAGAATTTTAAAATTCATGCACAAATGAGATAATTAGTCAGAATGTATATTCTTGGTACAGTGAGAGGTCTATGTAAAAGTACGTATGTGTATATGTATCGAGTTGTAAGTGTGTATGTATGCACATATATGTGTGTGAGTGTATAAATACATATTCTATGAACATTCAACTCAATTTCTAACATATGCTAATCTTCATAACATATGTAATATTAAAAGAAAATTTGGTAATACTTTAAATGTCCTATCATTGTGAATTCATTTCATATTCATTGTAATAGCATTGATCAAAATGAATTCATTTGGTATTCATGTAGATGTCACATGTACTTCCATAGGTGTTTCATTGTAAATTAGCATTTCTCAGAGGACACTTAAAATAAGTGTTACTGAAAGTTCTCATTACACATATTGCTGAGATTAGTACATTAAGGATCATGTACTTACATAGTACTAATGCATTTCTGCCACTTAAAATGCTGCCTTGCCCATTTCTGATATCTTGCAAATATCTGAGGCAATTTTGAGAATTACTGACATCCTCAAGGAAGTGGTACTTTTATGATTAAGTGGGTTGCCTATATTTTGCTCTGTTATTTTTTTAAAACTAGAACTTTGTTAGATTCAAGAAAAATTTAAATGATTTTTGGAAGACAATACCAACATTTAAATGATCAAGAACACAAAGAAATGAGACCTTGTCAGTGAGTGAAATAAGTAAATAAATATAAATCAGTGGCAGGAATTTGTGGAGCCAGATTGCAAGATTTGCGATGCTGATATTTAACTCTTGCTAGTTATAAACTTACTGATCCCTAGAAGCACCAGTTTTTATCTTAACATAAAAAAGTGTTTTCCATCTTTGCTGTTTGTGTCCTGCTTCTGACTTGTTCATTAACTTTGTGTAAAATTGTTTTTATTTGTAAAACTGTAATGTGTGCAGAAAATAATGATTTTTTTAAACCAAGAAGTTGGTTCCTAGAACTATATAAAGTAATAACAAAATTTGTTTAGAAGAAGGCTGATAATTTCAAGGGAAATAGTGAGAACAAATAAGGAAAGGGAAGATGTGACAAACCATTTTAGAAAACTGTATAATCAAAGTCATTTTTACTGGTTAGAAAAAAGAAAAGTAGTTCATTGGAACAGACTAGACAAGTTATGCCCAGAAGCAGACAAACACAGGAAAAGTGGAAAGCAGCTTGGTTAAAGATAAGCTTAGATTGGCATTATACCACATAAAAAATATTCCAAATGGTTTAATGACATAAATATTATCATAAAATTAAAGAATCAACGGTTGTATCTTTCATAATCATAGTTGGAGGAAAATTCATTATTTTATAAGGGACACAGAAGACTACAAGAAGTCAATATATGCAATTTTTAATATAATATTAAAACTGTGCATAAATAAAGTCAATGCAGCTTGAATAAAAAGACAGACTATAGATTGAGGGAAAATATCTTTGTTTCATGAATCTATGGGAAATTGACATAAATATATTACTAAGAATCATCCCCAAATAAGTCAACATATATTAAAAATTTTCAAAAGATGAATTAGAGATTATCAATGGTCATATTAAAATATTCTACATTAATAATAAGAGAAATACAGATCAGAGATATGACTTCATACCCATAAAATTAATATAATAGAAGATGAAATTATTCAGTGTTAGAAGATTATGACAAATAGAAAAACAACCCTATTGATGAAACTGAACTGATTGAATAATTCTTGAAAACAATTTGTGAGGCAAGTTATTAGACTGTTCACACCCTTTGACCCAGCAATCCCACCTCTGGGAATATAAGAGTTAAATGTCTCAGTGGATAAAGCAGTGAGTCAGAATCAGGAAGTTGTGTGACCCTGGACAAGTCACTTTAACTTCTACTTGCCTCAGTTTCTTCTGTGAAATGAGGATAATAACAGCACCTACCTCACAGGATTGTTGTAAGGATTAAATGAGATACTACTTGTAAAGTGCTTAGCAGAGTGCCTGGGGGAGACAGAGAGAGATAGAGAGACAGACAGACAGACACAAAGAGAGACCGAAACAAAGAGACAGAGACAGAGAGAGACACAGAAAGAGAAAGAGAGAGAAACAGACAGACAGACACAGAGAGAGACTGAAACAAAGAGACAGAGACAGAGAGAGACACAGAAAGAGAGAGAGAGAGAGAGAGAGAGAGAGACAGAGACAGAGACAGAGACAGAGAGAGAGAGAGAGAACTGAGACTTTCCACTGAGCTCAGTTGAACTTGGTTGAGTTTCTTTTACTTTGTATTGTCTATGCATCCATTTTCTGATTTCTGTTTTCCTGACAGCTTGGATAATTGGTTTTTATTGCTATGTTCATTGTGGAACTGGTATTTGGTGGGAAAGTCAAGCTTTGGAAATAGACTTTAGGCTCCTCCTTTTCTCTTCAATGATATGTGATCAAAAGTTTAACTTGAATCTTAAAATTACATCCCCTACTCTAATACTATTTAAGGGAACAGTTGGATATAATTCTATCTTGATTCCTCCTCATGTTGAGGATAGCAGAGTAGTCAAGCTTCTGGCTCCAACCTTCTTCTTTTTTCCCCTCCTAGAAGGAATAAAAGTCTCCCTTGGAGAAGAGTTGGGGGGAAGAGAGGCTAGAGATGTGTCCTCTTGCCTCCCTTCAAGCTATGCAATGACACCATTTTATGCTGTTTGGGGGATGACCTCGTAAATATTATATAATTTATTTCCCCATTTTACAGAGGAGAAAATTCAGGCTTAGAGGGGTCAAGTGACTTTCCCAAAACTAGACCAGCTATTGTCTTGTGTTATAGAAGAGGTTTTCTTCTTTAAATGGAAACTACTTAAGGGAAGTGACTTTCATTTTAATTTTTGTATCTCTAAACTTAATCTACTTTTACCAGCCTCCCTTTGCAGAGAGGGTCTTTTTCCTGTCTCTTTTTACACCTGTTATTACACTGGAACTCCATTCCTGAGATGGACCTTCTTTCCTCCATCCTCATCATCAGGAGGTGACACCTAATTTGGAGCTGACACAGTCAGAGCCAAGTTTCCTGCAGGCCACCAGACTCACACCTGCAGAATTTGCCGGCACATCCGTTTTGAAAACACACAAAATGGGTAATTGGGCACACAAATGCCTATTTGCATTGCAATTTGGAATTTGTATACACAATGATGGATTTTTTCATGTGCAAATGTGGGGTCTGCATGTGCAAAATGGATATGTCTTCAAATGGGGAGGACTTTGTTTTCTAGAAACCTACTCAAAATTTGATAAATGCTGGAAATAGTTAATGTACATGAATGCAGTTCTGTTGTTCATCTAGTTCAGGTAAAGGCTATGTGAAGCTATATATAAATATATAGCTTCACATAGCCTTTACCTATATATATATATATATATATATATATATATATATATATATATATATATACACACACACATATACCTATATATATATATATGTGTATATATATATATATATACACACACATATATATGTATATGCTCATCTAGCTATATGTAGCTATATGAAGCTACGTATACGTAGCTTCCATTTATGGAAGATTCTTCTTGGCTATTCAGAGGGAAACCAGATTCCTTCCAGTGTGTAAGGAGAGTCAAAGAAAAAGCAGGTCCAAAAGAAACAGATATCGATCACTTCATTATTTATCACATCTAACAAGTGCATTACTCTCACTATATTTAAGGGAACAGTATTGTACAATTAATTCCATGTTTATAGTTTCTGTTTCACATACTAGGTGCTTAATAAATGTTTATTGATGATTGACCATATAGCTCCAAATGTAGAATAATGTAACTTATACTCACCATTTTGGTATAATATTGCAAGCATTCTGACAAGATTAGCATGGCCCCAAAATCGCATACAGGTTTTTAAGATGCTCCATTATCTCCTGATCTCTTTTTTCTTCATCTTTTCTTTTATCTGTATTTCCCTTCCCTCTTCCCATTCAACAAACATCTCAGGACCTCCTCCATTAAACTATGAATTCCTCAAGAGCTGATTTTTACCTTTCTTTGTACCCCACAATACCTACCACATAGTAGGTGCTTCATAAAAGTTTATTGACCTATATGTTCTGTGTGTTCCTTTATGTTTAAAAATAGCTTACTTGGCTTATTTTTTATTATTTTTAGGTGTTAAAGGCATTGTACTCATTTCTGGAGAGAAAGAGAGAAGGGACATCCAGCAGGGTAGTCTCCTGTTCTGGAGAGAGATTAGGATTGGCTACACAGATTTGAGACTGTCAGTAGAGCTGAAACTATAATGCATGGAGGTTAATGAAGTCTTTGAGGAAAGGGAAAAAGAAGGACAATACTTTGGGGAATTACCCTTTCTAAGAGGAGTCTCCTGACCATCTTTGTACATATTCTACTCACTGCTGCATTTATGTCTTTGCTCATAATTCTCCTCCAAAATAATATGACTGTCTTTCTGCCTATCCAGATCTCACGCATATTTATGATCACCCCCCAAGATCCCACCCGAATTCTTCTTGGCTACTTCTAGTCCACAGTACATTTCCTCTTCTCTAATCTAAGACAGTGATGGAAGTCTGGCACATACAATCGAGTATGTGTCTACATACTGCCGTTTGCTGGTCTCTACTTGCTTTATATGCATCTTATTTTCCCCTTAGGCTGTAAGTTCAAGAAACGGTTTCAACTTCCACATCGAACACAGTGTTAGGCACACAGCTACTCTTGAACAAAACGAACAATGAAAACTTGTCAATTTGATTTGGCATCTCAGAGAGCTAAAACTTATCAGCTGAAAGTTTAAGAGCTGAAAGTATTGCTGATGACATTGTGCTCCAGAAGATGTTCTATATTTACAGTGCGACAAGAACACCAGGTTATTATTACTGTTTTTTATTTAAACTCCAGTCCTCCCCTTTCCTCCTCCTCCTTCAGCATAACAAGGCCCTAATGGGCTTCATGTCCAAGTGCTTATTTTTATTAAAGACAAGTGTAATCTTTTGTAGTCCAAATGTCCCTATCATAAATGCTAACGGAGAAAAATATTAGGACTCATTTATTTATGAACCTGTTAATAATGAGGTTCAGTTATGAAAAAGCCTTCCTCAGCAAAAGCCTGCTGAACAAACAATGCTCGCTAGGGAAAAAAAAGAGCTAGTTAGCCTTCCTGACTTAGATAAAGCTATGGAGAAATGACAAGTGCCAGTAATTAGCGAAGGCTCTTCAACAAGATAACCCTATACATCTTTGTCTATTTCAATCACCAAAGACTCCGATTCAGTGTAAAATTAAACCTTGGATGCCATCAATTTCTGTTAACCTCTCTATATTGTTCTGTGTTCATGCCCATGTGATAGATAGGCTTTGTCATTATATTAAATGGTGACATCTCTGCAGACACGTGACCCCCAAACTGTTTGCTCCTTAGCAAAGTATTCTTAATCAGCTCCCGGTGACTTTCACAATTGTGCTTTGGGGGATGGGGTATGGGGCAGGTTTCAGAGGAGGTCCCCATGGGGGACTTCTTGGGGAGCAGTATCTCAGCCCTTTTGCTTGCTTAAGAAACCCTGGCATTTTGTCTGGGCCCCTGGCTAGTTGGAATTCAATGTCCAAATCTAGACTCGGTGTCTAATGTCTATTCTTTTCATCCCAGGGTTTGGCAGATGGTGTCTGAGTGTTTGGATCCATTTATTATATTCCCAGGGACATTGAGATGTTTGTGAATTCCTCAGAGGTTTTTCTTTCCTTGACTATTTCCTACTGCCTCTCCCCAACCTTCAACTTACTCACTTCTTTGGCTGTTATTCTTAATCGGGGCTCTTTTTAAATTTTACTGCTAAATGTCCTTTGCTGAAGATAGGCTTTTATTAATTTATTCATTCATTTTTGCAGGGAGCAATAATAAAGGATATTATCCAAATTGGGAAATAATTGGAAATAATAAGAAATCACTGTTCATCTGTCAGTACAAAGTTTCTCTTGAGTAAATGCTGTGTGTGTATGAAGCCAGGCTACTTGAGCCAACAAGCAGATCCGAACAAATAAACAATGGCTCTTGAAAGCCCTCATTCTCAACTCTGACCTTGGCTGGTCCTTTGTTCTTGTCAAAAAGAAAGCCTATAAGCAGGTATCACCATGGAGTCCAAGAGAACATAACCTACACGACCAATGTCCAAGGAAGATTCTGTTAGAGAGATGCTTCAAATGCTAAGCACCTTTCCTTTTTGCTCATTCCATAATCGGTTTCCTGGATATTCCTGCTTTTTTTCCACTTTCTAGGTTTTCAATTTCTCTAACTTCTCCCACTTACTTTTTCGAGCATTGCCCTGCTCCCCCAAGTTAAGGTCAACTTACTCTTCACCCTTAAATTAATTCTTTTTTCATTTTTGGGGGCAAAGGGGATGAAATAGTTATTGTATGGAGGAGGAATTCTTCTCTACAAAATTTACCTTCTATAAATTCCTTCTCACTGTAAGCCTATGGTAATAGGTCCCTGGGAAATTTTTACAGTCTACCATGTAAATATGTATTTACACAATATTTTAAGATGCACATTATCTAGTCAATAGAGCATAACAGCTCACCATTACAGCCTATTGAATAAAATGTATTTAAACAATGTTTAAAAGCACAGGTTACTTATGTGATGAATTGTGACAGCATCTGAGACAGGTGCTGTTTATCATGGGGACAGCTATATTTGGACTCCTTTTAGGGTTTTTGATGTGTTTGTTTTTCATAGAATGAGGTTCAGCCCCATGACATATGTCATAAAAGACCATGGGAGAAAGAAGTCACCATTAGTTATGAGAATTCAGTTCTGAGTTTGAGTGGGTTGTTAGAAGACCTTTCAGATCCTAAAGGATGTTGGAGATTTGGAAATGAATGAAAATGGGTATGGTCTAATTATTATTATCATTAGCTTCAATTATTATTTTGATTTTTAAAATTGGAGGTACAAAATTTTTGAAAAATGTTTAACAAAATGTATTCCTTGTCTTTGGCTGTCAAAAAACTGCATTAGCCAGCATCATTTCAGTTACGGACTTCTTTTAGGAGAACCTACAGGATTCATAAGCAAAACCTGCCTCACTAAAATATGAGGCATCAAAAAAGATAGGAATCTAATATGGAGACTCCCTCCAAAAGAAATACAGATAGTAAATCTAAGCTGAAGCAGTTTGAAAAAAATCTTCATAAACTGGGAATCCAATAATGCCAGACTGCTAGCATTGGTACACATTTCAGAATTACCTAAAAGTTTTCTTTGGATCAGTTCTAACTCTTCTCCATATTCTGCTCCTTTCCTCTGTTTACTGTTGAAAAGAAGCTCTCAGAGGACCTACTAGGTTTCTAGGACCCCATTCCCATTTCTCAATTTTCTTCCTCCCCTCTCTGATATAGTCATTTTACCCTCTTACCCACCACATCAGAGCCAAAGGCTTAACTTTCTTCCCCAGAAATTTTCCAACTTTTCAGGTACATTCTGAAGGGCCCCTTTATGTTGAAAAATAGCTTATTTGGTTTAATTTTCATTATTTTTAGGTGTTAAATTTTAGATCAGCCTACTATGTCTTAAGCCACAGTATTAGAATGCTGCTTGACTCACTTCCAAATTGAAGACCTTTTAAAAAAAAATTGAAGCAGTCCAATAATTTTAAATCACTCTACACTGTGCATTGCAATTTAAAATTATTGGAGTGCTTCAAATTTTTATAAGCCCTTGAATTTGGAAGTGATCAAGGTTCTAGGCATACTCAGTGTAGAGCAATTTAAAATTATAAGAGCTGTCAAATTTTTATATAAGCACTTCAGTTAGAAAAGGGATTTGGGTTCTGGGCATGTGCAGAGAAGAGCCATTTAAATTATTAAAAGTACTTCAATTTTTTCCCCAAGCACCTGATTTTGGAAGGGTTTTGGTTTGTGTAGTCTAAAGTGACAACTTCCTTTGAGAGCTCTTTATAAAAAGACTTTCAGTCTTATAAACAGGGCCAGTAATGTGGGCAGATGAAGTAAGCAGCTGGTTTCTCATTTAAATTTAGAGGGTACCAGAAAGGGCTTACACCCTTCCCTCTCCTCACCACTCCCCTTAAAAAATCTCCTCCTCAGCTGCTAATAATCTAAGAGTTGAGGCCTTTCTTTTGAGTTAAGACATTATTTCCGGAAGACCAAGTTAAAATGCTAATCTCTTACCTAGGAGGTTTAACACATTAAACCATTAACACATTAGCATGGATTAATTTATCAGCAGAAAGTAGTCTCCAGAGGGAGTAAGGCACAGGGTATGTACATTTTGGTGGGAAATGTAGGCAGGTAGGGAGAAGGAGGGATGGGATGGGATTCAGGGCTATCATCCCGAGTGTGGGGAGGCTGACATAAAGAACAGATGAACTTCAAGCGCAGGCCTTCTCAGCCATAGGGAGTGGCTCTGCACCTTGCATTACTAAGGGTGTGGTGTTAAGAGGAGTTCATTCAGGAGGGCTGAAGATCAACTGTTCCCAATTTTGCCAAAGACTGACCCTACATAAAAACTAAAATCAACACTTAAAACAGGTGGATTTTCTGATACTTCTGTTGTTTATTTGACTTGTGCCATGTCCAAACTATAAACTTTCTCTTTTCTTGAAAGTAAAATATCATTCAGTTAAAAACATGCTCTGGGGCAAATTGATCTTAGGGAAAAATCAATGGATTCAGCTTTTAAAACTCTAAGGAGTTTAAAAGAAAAAGGAGAGGAGATTTTATTTCATTTTATGTAAAATAAAAGAGAAGCATTTTCCCTCCAAAGCTTCTTTCCTCCATAAAAGCTTCTTTCCTCCTTTCTGTCCTGCTCTGATGTGGGGAGGTAACCCTGGACTTTTGAAAGGCTATACCAATAGACTGTAATCTCAGGAAACACCAACCAAATTGTGAAGGATTCAAGGAGGGACTCAGATCAGACTGTTTATATCTGTCACCTCTGATCAATAGCTCAATGGGCAGAGAAGTTCATCTTTGCTGGGAACTGGCTACAAGGTGTGGACTTGTTTTGGACATAACAAGTCATGAAGTTGACTAATGGAAAAATAGAGGGAGTTGTGGTCTGTGTCAGTCAGTACTCACATAGATGAAATATCAGATCCTTGAAGTAAGAAGAGGGAAAAAATTGTTTATATTTCTAAAACAGAAATGAAAGGTTGAATGGAAGATGTGAACAGACACTTTGAAGGTATTATCTGTATTAATTTCTTGGTTTAGCCAAGTCATGGGTAGTCATTTTGAAACATTTCCCTTGGAAGCTGTGTAAAAACTATATCCCAATCTTGGAGTAACTGTGTCATTTTACAGAAGGTCCTTCTCCTAAAGTGAGGATTGTACTGCTCTTGGAAACGAGAGAACTCAAAGTGAACCACTTTGAACTTCAGAGGGATTGTGGCTTCCTCTTAACAGAGTGTTGCTGACTCTGAAAAATTCTGATGATCCCAACAGTTCACCAAGGTGATGGTGTGAAGCTTCCCTGTGGACTTAGCATGTTTGCTATTTTCTCTCCTAGATGAACAAAAGCCTTAGTCTCCTTAGAAAACAGTAAAAAGACTATGGAGATGTCAGGAAGTCTTGAAACCCTTGAAGTCTTGAGGTGGATCAAGAGAAGTGGTACCTTTGAACTAAAAGGCATTTTGGACCATTAGGGTCAGGGATTAAAGCTACCTCCAAAGTTCCACCTCAACACCCGTCTAGACATTGACCATTCTACTTCAAGAGAGGTGCTATTCTCATCTCCTCTACAGTGAAAACCCACTTGCCCAAACTAGTCTAGGTATAAAGAAGTGAGTTGTTTTTATTTTTAAAAATTGAAATGACAGGTTGGTTCACACCCCTGTCACTGAATGAAACAACAAACATATTTCTGGTCTTCTGGGGACTGGTTCATATTTGGCACATGTCTTAAAGATAGACTACGTGTCCGGCATGGTGGTGATATTGATTTATTTCTTCTTCACTGGAGGACATCATTTACTTGGTATTAGTAATAGCAAAAGAGACCTAATTCATTTATTCTATATGTGTTCAACAGATGCTTATTGAATACCTACTAAATGGTATTAATTTATATTTACATAGCACTTTTCACACATTATCTCATTTGATCCCCACAATAGCCCTGAGGTAGGTGCCAGAGGCATTATCGTTCCCATTTTATGGGTGAAGAAACTGAAGCTAAGAAAAGTTAAGCAAATGACTTTCCCTTGTTTACCAAGCTAGTAAGTATCTGAGGCTGAATTTGAACCCAGGTGCTCCCTGTCTCCAAGTGTTTTTCCCATTACCCCATCCTGCCTCACACAAAACATGACATGTAGAATAAAAATAATGAGATGCTGTGCCTGCCTAATTAATCAGACTTCCTATTTTTTATCAAGTTGATCTAGAAATTGTGAATTACTCATTCATTTGTAGTCACAGAATTTTAGAACTGGAAAAGAATTTAGAGATAATTCATTTAGTTCAAAACCCTCACTTGACAGAAGAGAAAACTGAGATTTGAAAAAAAAATGATGACTTGTACAAGGTTATATTGTGAGTGAAGTAGTTTGAACTGAAACTTAGATGACCCAATTTCTAGTCTAGTACTCTTTTCATTATGCCAGATATCATTCCTATGTTGTTAAGATTATATTAGAGAACACATGCTAATTCTCAGGGTTTTTTTTGATTGATATATAAATACATATACATATATAGAGACACATATATTTACATATACATGATGTTTTCATGTGTGTATGCAATATACATGTATGTATATAAATGAGTATATACATATGCATATGTATGTATCCACACACACATTCACATTTGCTAGGCAGTGTGAATGAACAATGAGTTGTGAAAGGACATTACAGCAATTGCCAATTCAGGGTTGTCCTGTCATTCAGAATGTGCCATTCACTTCTTTTTACTTAGGGCATAAGGAGACCATTTGCAGTTCTCACACCTTCCTTAAAATGAAAGTTTTGAATAAAAGCCAGTTATAGAATTAAGTCAGGGCAAAGTAATGTCAGGGGGTGAAATTCAAAAGACAATACGTAATAATTGGTTTTAAAACAGGAGCCAGATGAATCATAAGGTCAGCAATGAAAGGAAAAAGCTTTTCAAGAAGACTTTGGGGCCAGTGCTACAACACCAAGCAACCAGAATGTCTGGGGAATCTCTAATGTGGGACCTTCTCTGAATAAACAGCTGACCATTTTTTGAGGTGTTTGAAGAAAAGAGCTGTACATTAAAGCCTAAGAGAAAATGACCTATCCTTGATTGATTCATTGCAACTCCTTTTGGTTGTTGAGGAGAATAACTATGTGATCAAAGTCATATCATAGACATTTTAGATATACTAACCCTAGACTAGTCGTCCAAACCTCAACATTTAGAGATCAGAAAACTGAGACAGAAGAATGAAGTAATTCACCCTAAGTCATGTACTTGGTTTGTCTCAGAGGCGTAATCAGAATCCAGTTTTCCTGACTCACAGTTTAAACTGCTTCAACAGAGGGGAAAGTAAAGCTAGAGTCCCTTTGTTCAAGCTAGATGGCCTATGTTTGTCTCAGCTTCCCTGACCTCTTTCTGGAAGTCACTATGGCCCAGAGTAGGCAAGAGTCTTTTGGTGATAAACTTTCTCTCTCAAAAGGGAAAGGAAACTTTCTCTTTTGGGGTGAGGGATCCTTTCATATGAGTTCCCGGATTCCTGATCTTTCTATTTTTCCCTGTTGCCTCTATACAGAGGTAGACATTCCACCATATGCTATGTACAGAGTGAACTCTGTCTACAGAGTTTGTAGACCCTTAGTGAGTGAGTTAAGAAAATGAGGAGGATGGGAAGAAAAGGGAGAGATATAAAGAAATATAAAACATGGTCCCTGAGCTCAAAGAACCCTCATTTTAGTTAGAAGATAAGACTAACACATGAAGCAGGGAGTATTTGAAAATGTGAATGATTTAAGTGGCAAAGGAAGAAGATTGGAGAAAGAAAAGATGAATAATTTGGTGAAATTGTTCCTCCCTCCCTCCTCCCTTTGGTAATTCATTGTTCCATTCACAACTGTCTTCTGAATTGGGTCAGGACTTATTCCTTCTTTTTTTCTTTCTAATTTATTTATTTATTTTTAGTTTTGAACATTCATTTCCACAAGATTTTGAGTTCCCAATTTTCTTCCCATCTCTCCCTTCTACCCACCCCAAGACAGCATTACCCCTTACTCCCATCTGCCCTCTCTTCTATCACACCCCCTCCCTTCTCTTATCACCATCCTGTCTATTTTCTTGAAGGGCAAGATAGATTTTTATACCCCATTGCCTGTATATTATTTCCCAGTTGCATGTAAAAACAATTTTTAATATTTGTTTTAAAAAGTTTGAGTTCCAATTTCTCTCCCTTCCTCCCTTCTCACCCATCCCCACTGAGAAGGCAAGCAATTAGATATAGGTTATACATGTGCAGTTATACAAAAGACTTCCATAAAAGTCATGTTGTGAAAGACTAACTATATTTCCCTCCATCCTATCCTGCCCCCACATTTACTATATTTTCTCTTTTGACCCTATCCATCCTTAAAAGTATTTACTTCTAATTATATCCTCCTCCAATTTGCCTTCCCTTCTATCATCCCCCCAACCACACTTCTCCCCTACTTTCCTATAGTGTAAGATGGATTTTCATAGCAAATTGAGTATGTATGTTATTCCCTCCCTAAGCCAAATGTGATGAGTGTCACTTTTTTCCCTCTCACCTCCTCTCTCTTCCCTTCTATTGAAAAAGCTTTTTTTTGCCTCTTTTATGTTAGAGATAATTTGCCCCATTCTATTTTTCCCCTTTCTCCTCTCTCACCTCTTAATTTTATTTTTTTAGATATCATCCCTTCCTATTCAACTCACCCTGTGTTCTCTGTCTATACGTACACAATCCCTCCAACTACCCTAGTACTGATAAAAGTATCAAGAGTTATAAATATTATCTTTCCATGTAGGAATGTAAACAGTTCCACTTTAGTAAGTTCTTTATTATTTTTCTTTCCTGTTTACCTTTTCATGCCTCTCTTGATTCTTGTGTTTGAAAATCAAATTTTCTATTCAGCTCTGGTCTTTTCATCAACAGTGCTTGGAAGTCCTCTATTTCATTAATGACCACTTTTTTCCCTGAAGTATTATAGTCAGTTTTGCTGGGTAGGAGATTCTTGGTTTTAATCCTAGTTCCTTTGACTTCTGGAATATCATATTTCAAGCCCTGTGATCCCTTAATATAGAAGCTTTTAGATCTTGTGTTATTCTGATTGTATTTCCACAATACTTGAATTGTTTCCTTCTGGCTGCTTGCATTATTTTCTTCTTGACCTGGGAGCTCTGGAATTTGGCTACCACATTCCTAGGAGTTTTTCTTTTAGGAGACAATTGGTGGATTCTTTCAATATCTATTTTACCCTCTGATTCTAAAGTATCAGGGCAATTTTCCTTGATAATTTCTTGAAAGATGATGTCTAGACTCTTTTTTGGGTCATGGCTTTCAGATAGTCCCAAAATTTTTAAGTTATCTCTCCTGGATCTATTTTTCCAGGTCAGTTGTTTTTCCAGTGAGGTATTTCACATTGTCTGTTAATTTTTCATTCTTTTGGTTTTGTTTTATAATTTCTTGACTTTTCATAAAGTCATTAAATTCCATCTGCTCCATTCTAATCTTTAAGGAATTATTTTCTTCAGTGAACTTTTGGACCTCCTTTTCTATCTGGCCAGTTTTGCTTTTTTAGGGCATTCTTTTCTTCATTAGTTTTTTGTATGTCTTTTGTCATTTGGGTTATTCTATTTTTTACAGTGTTATTTTCTTCAGCACTTCTTTGAGTCACCTTTAGCAAGCAGTTGACTCATTTTTTCATAATTTTCTTGCATCACTCTCATTTTTCATCCCAATTTTTGCTCTGCTTCTTTTACTTGATTTAAAAAAATCCTTTTTGAGCTCTCCCATGGCCTGAGACCAATTCATATTTTTCTTGGAGGCTTTGGATGGAGGAGTTATAACTTTGTTGTCTTCTGATTTGCATGTTTTGGTCTTCCTTGTCACCAAAGTAAGATTCTATAGTTTGATTCTTTTTTTGGATTGCTCATTTCCCCTGCCATTTGCTTAACTTTTGAGCTCTTTGTCAAGGTAGATCTCTGCTTCCAGTGGGGGTGGTGTACTTTCAGCTGCTGGATTCCCCCATAATTTGTGGTCTTAGAGTTGTTGTCTCTGCCCTTGCTGGTGTTGTGGATGCTAGAGGTCCCTTTGCCCCTTTCCCCCTCTGCTGCCCTGGGGCTGGACCATTCCCCTCACCCACAGTGGTCCCACAGGCTTTTTTCCACTGACCTTCCAATTTGTCCTTGGAGTTTTGGGGTCCTGAAGTCTGGAAACTGCCACAAGTGCAAGAGATTGAGTCTCCCCAAGGCCTGCTCAGATCCTTTCTGAGTGAGCCAATGTGGCCCATGCTGCACTGCTCCCTGCCCCCCCCCCCCCTCCGTGATGTGCGATAGACACATCTTGGTGACCTTCCAAGCTGTTGTGGCTGGAGATTTGCTTCACTCCCTCATTCTGTGGGTTCTGCAGCTCCAGAATACGTTTAGCCATTTTTTACAGGTATTTGACTGGGCTTAGGGGCAGTGCTCTAGAAAGTATGTGCTATTACTTTGCCGTCTTGGCTCTGCCCCTGTCAGGACTTTTTCTTTTTGAGTGCATAGTGCCTTTAGTGGGGTTTTTCTAAAATGATCCTTTAATTCCCTGATGGTGATGGCAGCAATGGTGGTGTCTTTATTCAAGGATTGCAGCCTAATTGTCCAGGTAAATATCATGTCTACAAGTCACTCACAAACATAAGCACTTTTGGAGAGTTCTCCCACCTCCTGTTTGAAAAGATAATCTAAACAAAAAAGAATATCCAAGCAAAAATAAGAGAACACCAGCTTTCATAAAGTGAATTCTACCACCCAAATTTTGTGTCTCATCTCCTCCTTGTTTTGTTTTTCTCATCAACTACCTGTGATGCTCCAGTATGAAGAGGCCTCCAGCAATCTACTCCCATATTCTCCTCCCCCTTGCCCAGCTTTACCTTCTCCCTCTCCACCCTGAGTCTCAATGCCTTGGCACCTTCTTTACTTTCCAAATTAATCATTTCTTCTTCTTATTTTTCAGGTTTCTTGTACCTCGTCTTCCCCTGCTTCTCATAAAAGTATACAGGTACCTCTCTAGTCTCACTACTGAGGGCCTAGTATAGTTCCTATAACACTTTGACCCTCTTCCCTCCAATTCATTCATCATAGAATTGCCAGATCTATTTTCTCTCTGCATCCATTGGATGATTCTCTCCTTGGCTCAGTAATCTTCAGAGGCTGTCTGTTGCCTAATACATAAAATGCAGATGACTTTGCCCAGAATTCAAATCTCTCCACAATCTAATGTTTCCTCCCACTCTAGCTTTTTATCTTGTACTACTCCCACTCACATAATCTATGTGACAACTAAAAACTCTCTGGCCTCCAAATAGATGTTGAGTTCTCCAACCTCCATATCTTTACTCTCTCACTGCAACCAAAACATTTTCCTCTCTCCTCATTCTTGAATTCCTTCTAATTAGTTTAAAATTACAAATCAAATATCTCTTTGATGAAGCTTTTCCAGATTTCTTCAGTTCATAATGACTTTTGTCTCAGGCCCTCCAAAGGACTTCTTTATGTATTTCTGTACATAGCATACATTATTCTGTCCTGGGATCTTTGTGTAATACTATCTACTAAAGTGAAAACTCTGTGAGGCAGAGACAGTATCTTGTCTAGTTGTCCATTTTCCCCAACACCTAGCATAGTGGGAGTCCTAGGAGTAAGTGAAATCACCAAAAAGAAAGCAAAGAGAGAGAAAAGGTAAAGGGAGAAAAGGTCTAGACCTTAGATAGCTCCCACATTTTAAGTTCAAGAGAACAAGGAGACAATAGAGGCAGAAAAGTAGTTAGAGAGATAGGGGGAGAAAGAGAGTGCAGTCCCACAATCAAGGGAGAAGAGAGTATCCAGGAGAAGGAGATCAGTACTATCAAATGTTGGAGAGAATGGAAAAGAGAAGGAAGAATGGGATGTGGATAGGAGAGGGTATGGAAGTAAAAAACCCTTATATTTGATCATTCAGAGGTGATTGGTGACCTTTAAGAGACTCATTTCAGTAGACAGTCAGAAAGGGAGCCAGCTTTCAAGGATTTAGGAAAGCAGGTGGTAAGAAAGTGGGGACATTAGCTTTAACCAATTTCTTTTCTTCCCTTTCATGTTTCTAGGAGTTGGGCAGTGAAATTGAAGAGATACTATAGTAGGTAACTGAACAAGGAAGGCAGATTTACAGTGGACATTGGCTGCACTTTCATTTGGTCTACTTACCTCCATCTGTCTTCTTGTTTTGGGTCATGATACTAGTCATGGAATCAACAACATTAGGTAGCAATATGAGAGGAAAGAGGAAAAAACTGGAGATAACACCAAGATTTCATAGACAAGGAGTTGACTGGCCAAAGCTATCCTTTAGCATTCTCAGAATTCTGTTTCTCCATCTCTCAGTTTGCCACAGGAACTGTTGATTAGGACTTTTCTCTTAAAGTTGCTTGCCTTGTCATATTAGGATCCATCTTTCTGAAAAAAAGTTCTTTTGTCCCTAAAAGACACTCTAAAATCAAGAAGCACTTTTTTGCTGTCTGGACCGCAACATAGAGGTTCAGATATGAGCTACCAAGCCTGTTTGTCTTTTACTTCACTTAGAGATCTTGCTCTCATCTCTTTGGAAACTGCATCAGCTCTCTGCAATCTGTTTTATCTAGTTTTCTAAGTATAAGCTAAATATTTTTTCTGGTTCAGCCCTTAATGAAAAAAATGTCTCTTCCCTCTATACCAGATGAGCTCTTGACTTGTAGACAGGGTCAATATGAGAGGCCTCTTAAATCTATCAATAATTCAGGGGTATATCAACTTTTTGCATGTCACATATCCCTTGGGAAGCTTATGAACTTCTCAGAATAATGTTTTAAATGTACATAATAAAATGTATAGGATTGCAAAGGAATCCAACCACGAAAAGTAAACAAAAAAAAAAAAAAACAAGTTCATGGACCCCAGGTAAATAATCTCTGCTACATCCCGATTTCATGCCTGTCTTCCTTTCCCTAGTTATCCTTCTTTCTAGTTCTGAACCCATGCTCCCAGATGGGTCATCTGCTAGCTCCTCACCATTTGCTAAGCAAAACTGACATATTCAACTCAGGTCCAATGGAAAACAGGCAGCTTTCTCTTGCCCTTAGCTTGTGACCCATTCACATCCTTACCTCAAGAAGTCTCTGGCTCTTTGGGGCAACATCTGGCAATTTGTGGGTGTGGGAGAAGGTGGAAGGGGTGAGAGAATGTGTCAGTTCAGGGAGATACTTCAATCATGATGTATAAACAAAATCCATAAGAATACAGAAATATCAACATCATCTTACATTCTCCCCTTGCTCCCACTCTCCCCAACTAATTGTCATTTTCACCCTGCCTCCCAGATACTCTGACACATGCACACATATACAATGTCCTATAGAAGGGATGTTTGACTTCCTTTGAAAAATCTTCTTCCTAGCATGGCACAATGGGAGCAAACCTCCATCAGCCCCCACCTCTGTTGACATGTTTCAGAGACACACCTACAGCCACCAGGCTGCTTTTTTCCCTGAAACTTCTCATCTTGTTGATTTCACTTAAGACTCTGCTTTCTCCAAACCTTGCCTTGAGTAGATTCATGCTAATGTTGACAGTTCTCTCCCCTCCCCCCTTTGTTACATTGTGGAAACCAAATACAGTATGAGGTGAGCTTGTCTGAGGAGATGAAAGATGGCAAGAAATGGGTGTTCGGGGACTGGTTCCTTGGTGACATCGACTGTGCGTTCTTTCCTCTCAGTGTCTCTCTGTCTCTCTCTTTCTCTCGCTCCCCCTCTCCCTCTCATTCTCTCTGAAATGGTCTGTGCCTCTGGTAATTTACATAATACTCTTCTGACACCTTTACTTTAGTCATCAATCACGGTACCTTCTCTCAGTCTATCTTTTGTCTGAGCATGTCTCTTCTTTATCAGGCCATGCACAAAAGATTAATTTCACAGTTTTTCTCCCTTCTTTCTTTCCTTGCAAGATACAAAGCTCATGAAATGACAGAAGCAAGATAATGAAAACAACAATGCAAGCAATTTTTTTTTTGTTCTTGCAGGTTGGATCTCAAGATACTTTTTTTAACCTCATTGTGTGCCATCTGTCTCAGAAAAGGTCTGCTCGGTATTTTTTTTTTAATACTGTTCTGATGCCGCTCACTAGACTACCTGGGGGGAAAAATTACATATTTAAATCAGGTCAGAGGCTTTGATTTTCAAACTCTTGCTGAACAATTAAAGTAAGGGGGCCATTTCTAATGGTGGCATGGATTACTGCACAGTGCCCACACCCCAATTAATATTAATGAGATCTTATGCATAGCCAATTTATGGCATTTGATTGACTCACCCAACTACCCTTCAACCTGTCTGGTAAAGTGAAATATATGGGTGCTGGGGTCTAATTTGCATATGCATATGTTCTTAATATTAATTAGGCTAATGGAGCTAAGGACTTGAAGATAATTTGGGCTCTGGCAAAGGAAAGAAAAAAGAAAACCACCCACCACCTAAGTAGCACAAAAGTGGTCCTTGTCCTGGCGCTGTTCTTGAGAGCAAAAAGAGTGACCTGGAATCCAAAAATAACTAGCTTTAATCCTTCCTTCCCCTTCACATAGCAAAGAACTCACCAAATTGAAATATACGTTAGGATTAATTATTTTGGCTCGGACACCTCTGTTTTTTCATCTGAAATATCTGCCAAATAGATTGTGGAATGATCCAATCTAAAAACAAGTGGCAGAGTTTAAGTACTTGCCTATGTGTGTTGGGAAGGCTTTCCAGACTGATTGCCCTCCTTGATGAGTCTGGTACTGTGACCTTGGGACAGCTCTATCACTCATGAGACAGAAGCCAGGATCCCCAGGAAAGTATATTTTTGCGCACCATTTATGTAATTTAGACTGGCAGTGGAAGCCCCTTTTGATAATCATATGTAAATTAGGGGGTTGGTAAAGAGATATTTAAATTACCCCACTCCTGCAGCTGGGGATGAAGGTGGATCTGTCCCTTATCCTTCAGACCACAAGCATCGAACTCAGCCTGCAAAACTCCCAAGTATGTCCATTTTCAAAGTCAATATGAAGCCCACAGGGATCCATTTCTATTTGATTTTGACATCACTGCTTTAGGCTAATGTTGGCAGTGGTCAGAGGCCCAAGTGATCTTTGGCTTTCAGTGAGGGAAATAACACTCTCCCAGAATTCCTAGTATGTCAAATGGGAATTAAGACAGGTTACTCTGTGGGGCTCAGGCATATTCAAAGAGATATAACTTAACTGGACCCTATATGTTATAGTGCTTTTCAAAGGAAATGAAAGACTGGAATTACTATTCTCTAGGATCATTTAATAGCTTAACTGTTCCTATAATGAACAGTAAAAATTAAACTCTCTTTATTGAAGATAGATTCATAGCAAGGGGAGAAATATGATTTTCATTTAGGCACCCAGTGACATGGCTATCTCATGATGCCCTAATAAGCAAATGAAAATTGGTAGTGAAAATGATTGTTTGTGGTCAAAACATATTTTAAAAAATCAACTGGTTATTTGAATTCAATTGGTGTTTTAAAAATATAATTGATTCAGACCTCTTTGGGGAAATATATCAGAGATCTGTGCAGTAATTTTGTATTAATAGGGTCTGTTAGAAATAGATACAAGGCATAAAATAATATAGAATTAGGAGGCCTCTCCATATTTACACCAATTTCATTGGTTGTTCAGTGTTGGTTTTAATTGATTGTTAATACAGTTCTTGGCTAGCCTACTGCTGACTGGCAATTCAGTCAGTCTATGGAAGGGGATACAGTGATGCTGGGTTCATCATCTTCAATTTTTCTTTCCACTAATATAACACAAGAAGCAAAATGGCCACTATTGAAAAAAGAAGTAATGAACATTATCAAATTCTCAAACCACTGTGGATGTCTTGCCAGAATGAAAGTTATGGGGCAAGACTTCTAGTGGAATTCCTTCTTTCCTCCCTTCCTTTCTCTTTCTTTCCCTTTCTCTCTTTCTGCTTCTCAGTCTCTTGGTCTCATCTCTGCTTTCTGTCTTTGTCTCCCTCTCTGTCTCTGTTTCTCTTTCTGTCTTTTTCTCTCTCTGTCTAACTCTGATTTGTAATTTTATGCCAGGTGTCTAGCACAGTGCCTGACTTATGTGGTAAGTACTTAACAAATGCTAGCTGACTCCCTAAATGGAGATGAGAGACATCATACATGTTCACCTTCTCCATCATGTTATAGGGAAATCCCTACTTCATTGCATGTGGTTGATCACAATTATGAATACTATGTGCAGCAGGTGCAGTGGGGGGCGCTATATGCTAAGAAAGTCACCTCAAGATGGATAGCTGATAGAGATGATCAGAAATAAAGCTGATAGAGATCAACAGACATTTCAGTACCACCATCTTCCTTGTTAGGAGGACCTGAGTTCAAATGTCACCTCAGATACTTGACACTCACTAGCTGTGTGACCTTGGGCAAGTCACTTAACCCCAATTGCCTCATCCTGGGTCCTCTCTAGTCATCCTGATGAATATCTGGTCACTGGATTCAGATGGTTCTGGAGGAGAAGTGAGACTGGTGACCTGCAGAGCCCTCCCTCACTCAAAACAAAGTCAAGTGCAAGTCATGTCATCCTTTCTCTGATGGCCCGGTCTTCTTTGGCAGCGAAGGATGAACACATACATGGAACAGAAAGAGAAGAGAGATGGAGATTCTGACAAGCCAAAACTCTGCTTCACTTCAATGCAGTTCACACACAAGTTAAGACACTACTCTCTCAATTCCATTAATCCTCTTCGAGAGTGAAAGGCAAGCAATGACAAACCAAAGGATCAGATTCCATTCCCACAGTGACTTTGTATTCACCAAGAGTCCTAGGAGCTAACTGGGAAATCAAGGAGAATTTCTCTGATGACCAACTATTCTATCAGTGACAGAATAAGTAGAAAAAAAGATTTGTAATAGGAAAGATCTGAGTTCAAATGCTACTCTAAATACTAGCTATGAGACCTCATGCTAGTCATCTTACTGCTCTTGGTTTTTGTTACTCACTGTTAAACTGTGAGTCCCTGAGCTTGTCTTCCTCATCTGTGAAATGGCAGGGAGGGAGGTTGAACTCAATGCCTCCAGAGTTTCTTTCAGTCTTGAATCTATAATCCTATAATTTAGCATAGCTTACACTTCATTTTCTTCCATTTTTAACTTTTCTTTTGTTTCTTTTATTTTTTAAACCCTGCTGCTGAGAATGCTTTGACTATGTTGTAAAGATGTGACAGGTAGAGAAAGAATGTGGATGAAGCAGTCATGCAACTGAAATGCTTTTTCTTCTTCTCACATTCAATATATGTTCATCAAACAGGAACTTGTTTGTAGAGAGTCTTAGAGAGGGAGAAAGGAAGAAGGGAGGAAAGAAGGCAGAGAGAAAGAAAGATAGACAGGCAGGCTTTTCAGCTGGGAGCCTTCCTGCCGCATGCTGCTGATAGCAGGTGAGTCAGGACAAGATGCACAAAACCAAGGACTTAGTCAAAAATAAATGACAAAAAGAGAAAATATCCAGAGGTCATGAGAATGGATAACCAACGTCAGGAAGTCTTCTCCTCAACTTTTGAGTTTTTTAAGACCAACATTTATTGGTGTTCATTTCTTTCTTATATCACTGGCCCTTCCTAATCAACCAACTACTCAACATACATTTATAAACCAAGTACTGTGCTTGGTACTATGGATACAAACAAAACAAATGAAATTATTCCTCTTCAAAAGAGTTTCCATTCCAATAAAGAGGACACGTTGATATAGACGTGCATATAACTGTTCGTCATGAATCTGGAAGAGAGGGACTCTCTGGGGTGGAGGCTGGGAAGGAGCGCATTCCAGGCAGACAGCCAGTAAAAAGCCTTGGACGTGGTAGATGGGGTAGCATTTGTGAAGAACAGGGAAGAAGCATGACGTGTGGGAAAGGTGGGAAAGGAAGTGACACTCAGTAGGGCTGGAATGATGGGGAATGGATGGGCTATAGTTTGTGGAGGGCTTTAAAAACTAAGCAGCAGCATTTATATTTATATTTATTATTATATTTATATTTTAAAGGTAATAATGAGTTCCTATAGTGCCTTCCTTTACCCTCTACCATGAAACCCTTCCTTCTAGCAAATAAATCCTACTAACCAAAACAAAACAACATATTGGGCATTTCTGATAGCGTGTGCCTTATTTTGAAGTAGTAACCCACCAATTATTTTCTGTCAGTATTATGGCATCTGTAGGATCACCAGTTCATAGATGCAGAGCTAGAAGGGACCCTCAAGGACATCTACTCCATTCTTATCTGGATTAGATAACTGAGTCCCAGCATGTGACCTGTCAGCCCAGGTCACACAATTATTAAGTGGCAGCTAGGATTTGAACACAGTGTTCTTTCTAGTGTACCATGATCATTGCATTGACGAGAGTTCTGTCATCTTTCAACGTTGTTTTATTTTATAATGTATAGAGTTTTCCTTGATTCTTACTTCTCTTTGAATAAGTTCATCTTCACCTTTCCAGATTTTTTTGAATTCTTCATATTCATAATTTGTTATGAAACAATGATATTCTATTGCATCAATATGCAAATTTTTTTTTAACTATTGCTCAATCAAAGGGTACTCATTTTCTTTCCTGGTTCTTTGCTAGTACAAAAACGTGGTTATAAATAGTATAATTTCCCTTCTCTTTTTATAGAGGAGGTACCTGGAGCTACCACCACCTCCCAGGTTAGACCATATCACTGCACCGTGGGGCATAGAAATGGTTTGAACTGAGACCACCATAGCCCAATGTAATATTCATACATCCATTACAAACTGTCGGAGTCCATCTAGCCATCCAACAATGCTCTTGCCTGTGGTAGATGCCCTGATTCTCCTCCCCACCTAGATGAATACCTTCCACACAGGACCTCTACCGTATGCCTTCAAAATCCATGCACCCAGAATCTTGGGGAAAAGTGAATCTACTCATTCTGTGCTGTCATACAGCCCCTCAGACAGCTAGTAGATATAGGCCTTGGAGTCAGGGAAGATCTGAGTTCAAAATCTGGCCTCAGATTGATGTTTGGTTGGCACAAAGTAGGCACTTAATAATTGCGGTTTCCTTCCTAACTTCCATTTTATCATCTGCCTTCTGCTTCAGGGTATTCTATATTCCCACCCTTATCCTACTACTTTCCACCTTTTCCTCTGTGCACAATAATCACATCAATAATATACCATTGCTTCCTGAAAGGGAATTTCAACTGACTGCCCTATATATCAACTCCCTGTGATTTCTCAGAATAAAACTTCCTTTCTAGAAGCATATCTGTTGTCTTTCTCTATAAGAAAGTAGTCTCCTGGAGGGCAGGGGCTGACTCTCTTTCTCTCTTTGTATTTTTATTTCTACTGCTTAGTACACTATCCTGCACACAGAATGTACTTAATAAATTTTAAAAACTTAATTATTCTCTGGACCTTAGTTTCCTCATGTGTAGAAATGTTGATTTGGATTATGTGACCTCTCATATGTCTTCCAGTTATAAGATTTTAAGTATCACTGCAGCTAGGTGGTGCAGTAGATAAGAGTGCAGGTCCTGGAATCAGGAAACTTATATTCCTGAGTTCAAATCCGGCCTCAGACACTTCCTAGATGTGTGATCCTGGGCAAGTCACTTAACCCTATTTGCCTCAATTTTCTCTTCTGTAAAGTGATCTGGAGAAGGAAATGGCAAACCACTTTAGTATCTTTGCCAAGAAAACTTAAATAATGCCACAAAGAGCTGGGCGCAATGGAAAATGACTAAACAACAACAAGCCAATGTTTAGAAGCTATTTTTAGTAGGAGACCTCAGGAATTAAAGAGACAGCATATTGTTGAACATGCAATAGAGTATTGAACTGGGAAGGGCTTAGTCTAGCCATGCTCTACTATTCTGGCTTTGTCATCCTGCCTCATTTGCCTTCTTCCTCAATCCCTGAGGGTCCCTTCATCCATTGGGAAGTGGCTCCTGAAACCTCCATTTTGAAGAGGGCCCAGACAAGTCACACTGCTTTCTCCAGATTGCCCCACCTAGCCATTCTGTGAGTACCTTCTCCTCTCCCCTTTCAACTCCCTTTTATGTACTGTCTTCCTCCATTTCAACCTAAGATTCTCTTTCCATATTTTTCTTATATTTGTAACTCTAGGACTTTAGCATGGCGTATAGGATGTGCCTATGGACTTAACTTGATGACTTTCTGTCCTGATTCTTTCACTGACCAGCTGAGAGGTCTTGAGCAAGTCACTTTATTTTCTCAGTTCTCAGTTTTCTGGTCTTTAGAACAGACTCAACAGAATATACGTTTGTATCTCTCTAACCACATGGCCTAGACTAATAACCGGCATAGAGTGAATGCTCAATGAATTATTGTTCATTGTCAGTTGATTGATATGGAGGATTAATGCTACTTTGTTACCAATTTCCTCATTCAAATTTCTTTTAATTGGAAGTTTCTTTCATCATGCTAATGGTGCCTAGTACTGTGTTGGACAAATAGCAGGTACTCAATAATATTTAGTGACTGACCTTGGTGTCAAAAGCTACCTCAAACTAGAATCACAGAATGTTAAAGATAGTAAGAAATTTTCTGTCTCCATTTTAGAAATGAGGAGTCAAGGCTTAGCAACGTTGTATTGAGCCTTAGTCACCATTTTTTCTCTGCCCCAAAGAGAGGGTTTTCTAGCCAGGCAGCTTCACATTTTCTTGACAAAAGATTCTGTTTTCACATCATTAGAGATCCTAACTGTGCTTGGAGTTCCCTGGTGGTGATTTCAGTGCATCTGGTACCCTTTTGCCAGGCCACAGCTGCAGAGCTGATGTTGGAATGGGGAAGTGTTAGGTTGGGTCAGAGGTATATCACATAACTGTATTCACAACTGACTCTCAGGCTGCTGGAGTCCTTGGGCATGAAGGATGCCATTCTCAGCCACATTTGGATAACAGGACACTTATGGAATCCATTTTGGGTTTGGCAACTAGAACAAAGAATCTGGGCTGGAACCGTCAAAGAGGCGTAAATGTAGCCCAGATTCGGGAGTTCTCTGGTGGCTTGTGGATGACCCCCAAGTGGCAGGGGAAGAGAAAGAAGCCTGTGTATGGGAAAAGGAGATCTTCAAAGATCGCTCAGCAAGCAAAATTGAGGGGGGAACATGGCAGACACAGAGAGGGGAGAATTCCAGAGAAGATGGATTGAGTGACTGGTTTCAGAGATTAGCCGATGCTAAAGCACTCTCTCTAGGAGAGCCTTGTACTCTGTGATAGAATGTTATACCAGATGGACATGAGATGGGTGTCTTACATCTGCATAGGGAATGCACACAGTAGCTTCTAATAACAGTATATGTCACTGAGTGGGAGGTCAGCTAGGCAGCCTGGTATAATTTAAGGAATGACCCACTTGGAGTCACAGGATTTGGGCACAAATCTTGGCTCTGACACTTTCTAACTGTATGAACAGGAACAAGTCATTTAGCCTCATTGAGACTCAGTTTCCTCATCTGTCTAAAAAAAGGGTGGGGTAGAGAGGATGAATAATGCTTGTACTTCCTTCCTCAAAGGATTGTTGCAAAGGAAAGTGCTTTGTAATCCTTCAAATGTTACAAGAAAGGGCATGTTATTGTCCCAAGTATGGGGACAATAAAACAGACTTGGGGGAGGGGCCTTACTGGAGTCCTTCCAGACTTTGTGCCTACTTTCTGTGCCTCCAAGTATCATCTCCCCAAATTATTCTTATCATGTTTAACCACCTCCCACTCCCCAAATAAACAGCCTTGTGTACCCTGTTATGCTTAAAAACACTGTAAAAATGTTTCCTATCCTTCCTAGATGGGGGGAAAATCCTTTAGGCATTAGATGCTGCAGTAATTACTATATAATGGAGTAAATACTATACTATAATAATTAACTTGTAAACCTTGAAATAACATTTACTATAATTTAGACCAAATATGAACTGTGAGTAATGAAGCCCAATCCTACATAAAATCATTCATAGTGCGCTTTAAACATATGCCTGGAAAACAGAAAGCGGCAGTTTCACATCGTTACCAAAATGGGCCCAAATGGTGCCCTCCCATAGCATAAGTGCATACAGCTGCCATTATTTTGAAATATCTTGTTAGCATTTTTCCTGCTCATTTTAGTAAATCCCTTTCTTCTTCTCTTCTTCTAAATTTTCCTTTCAGACTATTAATAGGAATCTCATATATTTTGTTTTTAATCTATTTTAAAATAGGCCTTTGAATTTTTTTCTTTGTGCTACTAACATTTGTACCCTGGACAAGGGACAGAATGGACAATAGGATAGTAGGAAACTGAGGCTGCTTCTCTACATAGTATTAGAAGCTCCCAACCTAAAACAATAGCCTTACTTTGAGCACTGACCTCCCTGTTACACTTAGGCAATCTGGAATAGAGAAAGACTCTGAAGCTCTGAGGTTGTGATTCGTCCGTTAGACTGTTGAGCCATGTGTTTAGGAAGACAAAGCAAGGGAGCCCTGAAATCTCTTTATAGTAGAGGAGTACAGATCTGAGAAATCTGGTTACCTGGGTGACTTTATGTATTGGTATGCTGGAGCCCTTGTGTTTTATGTGTCTATGGGGGGAAATCTTGTGTTGTGGCTTGCACTGTAAACTTCCTGAGGTCTTGGACATGGAACACACTGAAGAGCTGGGCATTAACAACACTTTTGTCACCAGGTCAGTGCTAATTGTATCCTTGAAAACATCTTCTGAGCCCTCTTCTGTTTTTCTCACAAGTCTGTCTTGAGTCTTGAGGTTCAGTTGTTTCAGTTGTGTCTGATTCTTCTTGACCCCTTTGGGGGTTCTCTTGGCAAAGATATTGGAATGGTTTGCCATTTCCTTCTCCATTGAGGAATTTTGAAATCATTGGTTTCAGAATCTTGATAAGAAGCAGTAACTGAATTCTGCATAAAGGTTTTTGACTAATCTATTGGAAAATTACCTAATACTTTCCGAACATGACTTTATTCCATAGCCATTCAGTACTGACATTTTAAAATTCTATTCAACAAGTATTTGTTTAGTGTTACTATGCTAGGTTCTAGAGATAGAAAAAGAAATGCAACACTACCTTCAGAGTGCTTATATTTTACTGAAGGAAACAATTTGTACCCAAAAAAGTAAATAGAGCATATTTTTTTTACATAGAACATACACGGTTAATACAAATTCAGTTTTGAAGGACTAGAGAAGGCTTTGGAAGTTGGGGGATCAGGAAGGGCCTCAGGATGGTGGTTGCTCTTGAGTCAAGCCTTTAAGGAAGCTATGGGGTTGTAAGAAGCCGAGGGAAAAAATGTGTCTACAGAAACAATCTTGTTTAGGAAGGAATCTAAAATGAAACTCAGTTGTATAATGTTGTCAAACTCCACCCATTTTTCCTCAACCAATCAGTTGGTATGTGGAGATCCAGCGATGGGGTAAGTAGCCTGGACTAGGTGTCAGAAGATGTGTTTGGCATCTGTTGTACCAGTTTACTAGCTGTGTGACTTGGGGTGGGAGTGAGGGGTATTCACTTCCCCTCCATGGATCTCAGTTTCTTCATCTGGAAGACAGGTTTAGAGCTGATGATCTCTCAAGTTCCACTCAATTCTCACATTCTATGGCAATAACTCATTGAGCTCATTGTGGTTAAACAAAATAAAATTTTCTATCTCCATGCATTAATGAGTACCTTAGGAACCTGAGAAAGTTTGTACCCCTCCTATATCTTAGCTGTAGTTGTCTGTGAGCATTGCCAACATTTTTTCACTCCAACATTCTAGATCATTGCCTTCTGGGTGAGCTTCTGGGTACTTAGCCCAATTGCATTGAAATGGTATTTATTGTTTGTATTGTTTTCTAGAGGAGGATCAGAGATGAGAGATGGATGCTTTCAAAGGCTCCTCCCAGCCACAAAGGGCTATGTATTTGAAATTCCATCTATTACTAGTCCAGAGTTTAAGCTTTAGAGTCTCCTTCGTGCTTCCACAAACCATCCCCTCTGCAATATGCTAAGATAATGCATAGGAAGATGTACCTCTCAGACTGACTCAGAGTCAATGCATGTAATTACTTAGCACAATAGTAGTTAATGTGCCCTGAATTTTTTTTTTTTTTTTGTAGTAGAGGGTCTGGTATTTACATTTGGTGCCTGAATTTTTTGGGGGAGGGGATGTTCAGATTTCTCTGACGAGAGTTACATCAGGCATCTTACTTCTTCCGTTTTCCAGCTTGTGTATACCAGCATAGTTGCCCTGCTTCTCCACTCACTCTTCAACCCCACCATGTAGGCAGAGGCCAGAGAGAACACCTCACTAGTTTACCCTTGCAGGAACACTGGATTTGAAGTCAGAGCATCTCAGCTGTCTCATTTACTCCCTATATGACCTTAGTCAAGTCACTTAACCTCTGTGGGCGTCAGTTTCTTCATCTGTAAAATGAGGGAAGTTAGGCTTCTAGTTGAATGAGCTCTAGCTTCCCTTGTGTGAGTGAGTAGTCTTTAACCCATACAAATACAAGGGTTACAGAGTGGTAGAAGACAAAACAGCTTATGATTTGTTTGGGGAGATAGAGAAAAATGTGGCAAGATCAGTGACAGTACAAAGCAGTAAATAAGCTCTAGTCTAACCATCTGCTAGATGCCTCTACCTGAATATCCTAAGGGCAACTCATGCTTGGACTAAAACAGAACTCTACCTAAAAGAGAGCTTTTTATTTTCCTCTACCCCTTTACTCACTTCTGACTTCCTTATTTTTATTGAGGACACTGCCCCCTCTAACATTCATTCAGGCTCACATCCTAGGGAACATCTCTGACTCATCACTCTCATTGTGTGCCCCTGCCCCTGTCCTTCCCCCAATATACAACCAGTCATGCAGTTTTGTGATTTGTACTTCCTCAGTATTTCTCTGATGCCATGCCATAGCCACCCTAGATCAGGTCCCACCACCTCTCTCCTAATATTACAAAACTCTCTTTGTTGTTGTTCTTATATCTGCTTTCTCCCCTTTCCAATCCCCGCTTCCCACCATAGAATGTCAGCTTTCTGAGACCCTTGATTAAATTTAATATCTGTATTCCCAACATTTAAAGGTAGCTAGGAAGTTCAGTGGGTAGAGTGCTGAGCCTGGAATCAGGAAGGCCCTTCATATCCAGTCTCAATCACTTTCTGTGTGGCTCTGGGCAAGTAAGTCACTTAATCTCTGTTTGTTTCAGTTTCCTCAGCATCCTCAAAGAGTTGTTGGAAAGACTGAATGAGATGATATTGCAAAGCTCTCAATACAGTGCCTGACGCATAGTAGATGCTAAAGAAAAATAATTATTCCCTCCCTATTTAGTGCATGGCACATGATAGACCCTTAGTAAATACCTAACCTTTTTTTTTTTTTTTAACCAGTCAAAGTGTGGTGGCACATGCTTATAAACTCTAGTACTGTTATTACAAAGGCTGAGGCTGGTGGATTGATTGAGCTAAGTAATTCTGAGTTGCAACAGGGCTAAAACCAACAGGGAGCCTTCACTATGTTTGACACCAATATGGTGAGCCTCCAGATGGGGGCCAACAAGTTGTCTAAAAATGGAAGAACTGTCCCTGGTCAGAAACAGAGCAGTTCAAAGCTTCTCTGTTGATCAGAAGTGATCAGACCTGTGAGTAGGCACTGCACTTCCAGGTTTAACAAGATGGGGAGACCTAGTAGGAAGAAAGAAAGAAATAAAGGAAAGAAGCAGGAAGGAAAGAAGGAAGGAATGAAGAAGAAAGGAAATAAGAAAGGAAGGAAAGGAAGGAAGGAAGGAAAAAGGGAATAAGGGGAGGGAAGAAGGTAGGGAGGCATATGGACTGGATGTGTTCAGAGGATAAAGAGATCATTGTATACTAAGATGATCAGAAAAAGTTTCAAAGAGGAGATGGGACTTGGGTTAAGTTTGAAAGGTAAATAAGATCTAGCTAAAATTCAGAAGGGCAAGCTTTCTAGGTGAGGGGCACAGCATGTATAAATACATAGAGGTAAGTTTGGAATGAGCAAGCTATGTTCAGAGGACAATAAGTAGAAAAATCAAATCAGAGTAGAGAATTTATGTAAGGGAATATTTGAAGTTCTTCTCCCAGTTTACAGTTACCTAGGCAGCTGACTTCATATACCCCAAGTGCTGGCTCAGGCTGGAAGCCGGGCACTGTGACCCCTGGTGCTATGTCTCCCTCCCACCCCCACCTCTCCCTTTACCATGTTGAGTACTCTCTATAATGCCTTACATATAGTAGGTACATCATAGATTTCTTTAAGTTTGATTCAAAAAAGGTTGTGTTTGCTGTGAAGATCCTAGAGGAGAATCTGCACCCTAAATAAATATTCCAAGTGTTGCACACCATATGTCCATAGCTTAAAAAAATAATTTTAAAGGGCAGGAAATGAGCACATATGTGTGCATCTGTAGACAGCGGTCTGCTGAAATCAACATGTATGATATATTTATCACCAAGGCAAACATAATTGTGTGTGTGTCTATTTCTGAACACCCAAAAAGGAAAAGAAGAAAAGCCATATTCCAATGGCATCATGTGTTTGTCATTTTGGAAGAAGGTTGTATGTGGAGAGAGCTTCTTTTATGCCTGGAAAACTTTAAGCGGGGGGAGAATGATGTATTTAAAGGTATTTTAATGATCATGAAAGATGCTGGATTAATAGGGCAGGAAACTAAGGTTCTCTTTTTAGTCCCAGAAGAAAAATAAAAGGGCTATAGTTCAGCCTTCCCTGAAGTGTCATAAACTGGATGGAGCGAGGTAGCCCCTAGAGATGCCCATTCTTAGTCTCTGCGGTCCACTTAACTGTTGGTCTGTCTGCCCAAGTTTCCACTGTACTTATTAATTAACGATAACTGTATGGTGCTTCAGTAGCAGGAATCACCAAGGGCCTCCACAAAGAGATTTTCTCCTCACAGGCTTGCATAAACAAGGATAATATGGAAACTGGTTTGCCTAGTACAGAATTCTCAGCTTGCCTTTCAAGACCATCAGTAGTCTAGTTCCGTTCTGCTTATCTCATATTACTTCCTATGGTTCCTACATTCAAAGCCCGTACTCTACCCATACCCAGTACTTCATTGTTTCTAACAAACTATATACTCATTCTAGCCGTAGAGCCTTTGTTCATGCCATTTCCTCATTTGCAAAGTACTCTCTTTGCCCTCTACAAATCTGTGTTTTACCTATCTCTGAATACCCAACTCAAACACCACTTCATCCAAGAAGCCTTCTCTGATTTAACCAATCACTGCTGATCTCCCTTCTATAAATACTGACAGTATTTACTGATAATCTACAGTTATCCCTTCCACAAGGTTAGGGGTGTGGCACTTGCACAATCTCGAAAATCTGTTTTAAAATTTTTTGGCCTTCCCTTCATACCAAAGAAGTCTGGATTTTTTCTTTTGCTTTTATGAGCTATTAATAGAACCTTATTGTAAAATTTGAGTTAAATATTTGGTTGTAGGCTCTGTATCATCTACTGGCCTGTGTGTGTGAATGTGTATGTGTGTGTGTGTGTGTGTGTGTGTGTGTGTGTGTGTGTATTTCTGAACACCCAAACAGGAAAAAAGGAAACCCTCAAAAATTCACATTTATTTTCTTATGCCAAACCAGGATGTATCAAAACGTATATAGGAAAAGACATGATGTGGAAGAGAGTATAGTAAATGTCCTGACACTGATTCCAAAGGAGTTTGTGTTACGCTCTGAAGGTATCTTCTGCACATATGTATGATTTTATTACTGTTACTGCTTTGGAGGTTTTTGTTTTGATTTTAGCTATATTAGGGAAAAGAAAAGGAGAAAAAAAGGGGGATAAAACTACTGCAGATGCATTCAGTGTTGACAAACTTTGGGAAGAAGGCAGAGCTATACAAGGCTTATGTCGTTTTTGTCATCTTGATTAAAAAACTAATTTTTGGATTAGGAAGGACAGAACAAGCATGGTTAATAAGGAGTTGATACCTAAGATGAGTGAGGAGATGGTAGGAGAACACTCACTTTACCTTGATGACTTGGAACAACCTCATTCGAATGAACTCTATCTCAGGGTCCTGAAACATCTAGCAGACATGATTACTGAACTATTGTCAGTGATCTTTAAGAGCACATACAAGGGGCCCTGCAGAATTAGAGAGGCAACTTCCAAAAAAAGAGAGAATAGATTTTACAAAGTATAGGCTAATAAACAATTTTGATTCCTGGAAAAATTCTTGAAAATCTACAGTTAAAGGGGTGCTTAATGAAGGCAATGGTAATGACAAAGGGTCAAAAAGTCATACCAAACCAAGCTGATTTCTTTTGTTTTTACCGTTTTTTTAAAAAAATAGGGCTAGAAAAGGGAAGATTAAGGGAATATTGTAGATATAGTTTCCCTGGTTTTAGCAAAGATCTTAACGAAGTTTCTCTTGCTGTTCTTATGACCAGGATGGAAAGATGTAGCCTATGGTTTCATGTCATTAAGTAATTGAATGGCAAAACCCAAATAATAGTCATTAATAGTTTAAAATCAACTTGAAATGCTGTCTCCAGTGGAGTGCCCAAGAGATGCACATTCGACCCTTAGCTGTTTAACACTTTGATCGGTGACTTGGATAAAGGCATAGATGGCATGCTTATTGAATTAGCAAATAACACAAAGCTAGGAAGCATTGCTAACAGGTGGGACGATAGAGAGAGGATCCAAACAGAACCTGACAGCCTAGGCTACTGGGCCAAATCTAATAAGATGAAATTTAATAGAGGTCTTAGTCTTGGGTTAAAAAAATTAATTTCTCAATCAGTCAGCAAGCATTTGTTAAGTACCGTGCTAAACACTAAGAATTCGAAGACAAAAATGAAACAATTCTTGCCCTCCCAGAGCTCATATTCTATCTGGAGAAAAAAAAATAGATGCATATAAATAAATACAACACACACACACACACACACACACAGAGTAAACCAAAGTAATTTCTGGGGTTTGAAGAGTTAGGAAAGGACTCATATAAGAGATGACACTTGAGCTTCGAAAGCAGCTGGGAGTTCTAATAAATTAATCAAGAAACATTTATTAAGCATCTATGCACCAGACACACTAAGATTCGGACGGGGTGGCATTAACGTACTGCAAGTTCATTACGAGTCAAAAGTATGTCACAACAGACAAAAGCAGTTACACAATTTTAGGCTGTGTTAGACTAAGAGACGACAATTCCATTGTACCATAGCTCAGGACACAGCTGAAATAAAAGCTAGACAAACACTTCTCAGGTATGCTGCAATGGGGATCCGTTACCAGGTGTGGGTTAGGGTTAGACTAGGTGGCCTCTAAACCTCCTCCAACTCTGAGGTTCTGTGGTTGAGAGGAAGCTTGGCTGGTTCAGTTCAGATAGACTTGTCTGGATTGTATCTAACCACAGTTTCATTATCACTTCCTTAGCTCCCTCTGACATTCAACTCAAATGCCATCTTCTTTGTAATCTCTCCCATCTGCTAATGCCTCCCCACTTAAATTATTTTGTATCTACTTTGCATTTATTTTACATACATACATACACGTATTATATATATATATGTGTATATGTGTGTGTACATATACATGCATTACCTCCTTATATGCTATAAGCTCCTTGAGGGGAGGGATAATTTTATTTTTGTCTTTATATTTCCTATTCCTCAAGATTAGGACAGTGCCTGGAGTGTGGTTGGTAGTAATTAAATGCTCATTGATTGCTTGATTCCTCTATTTCTGGTGAAGCTGGTGTTTACTGTAGAGCAGTATAAACTTGTGTGCTATAGTGATGACGACAACAGCAATGACACACCCACACATCTGTGAACAAAACCTTCCACTCACCACTGGGATGACAGAAGGGGTAAAGACCTCAGACCTATGGCCAGGGGTATGATGGTTGCACTATTTTCCCCAGATCCCTCTGCCTGACAAAATTCACTACACTCTTTGCCATATCCTTGATGCACCCACCCCATTCCCACTATCTGACTCCTCTGATTACCTAGCAGAGGCACCAATGCCGTTGGACTCTACCTAACTCAGTTGTCCCTTATAACCATAGTACCACAAGTGCATCTCTTGCAAGCCACACAGGCCAGTACCTTCACCTTGCAACATCCCATTGTACTTCCTCTACTGACAGTAACTGGGTTTCTGCATTTCTAACTTCGATTCATGTCTGGTGTGTTTGTTTCTCCCCAAATCATGATTTCCATACTCCTGACCTTTACCTCCAAATGTGATCCCACATCCTGCTTGCTCTCTTTGTTTGATGGTAAAATATCATCATCTAATTATTTGGGGTGTTTCACCCTGAACCATACCCTGACTGATTAAGTTCATGGTAGCAGCTGAACAGGAAGAGCCCAAACCCTTTTCTCTTGACATTTTTCACTTTGGGCCAGGTTTGAACCACCCTTCAAAAGGGCTGTGTGTATATTCACCAGCTCCTAAAATATCCAGTCCCAATGGAATGACTTTCTATTAAATAAAAACCACATATTTGAGCTGCTGTGATGCCCTTAGGCCAGCTTGTTAAAGATACGTGTTATGGACATACATCATGTGGGGGTCATCAATAGGGAATGAACCTGAACCTCATTATCCCAGAGTTCCAGTCAGTCATCTCTATGGCCAATCTACCAAGGGGTTTTTAAGAGTGAGAGAGAGAGAATCTGACTTTTAATAGTATGAATTCCAACTCAAATGATTCAGGTGTAGATTGCCAGGGCTAGTTTACAGAAACAATTGAGTACCTCTAAGAAACTAGGATTTAAAATGAAAGAATAAAAGAGTATTTAGCAGAGGACACCCTCCAAATAACAAAAGCAACCATTAACGTAAGATAGTTTACATGAACTCTCTCAGCAGAATTTATGGTCCAGGTTTTTAATAATTCTGTACAAGAAGCACATGGTAGCTTTTCAGGTAATTTTTTGAGGGCTGAGTCGATGTATTATGGTCTCTGTGGCTTAATCCTATTTGAGTTTTAGCTTCACTAGATCTAGTGTGTTTCCACATCATCTTATCTTCCCATATACCCCACAAATCTAACTGCAGGCTGGAAGACCCCCTGAAGTCAGCCATCAGCAAACTCCCTTCAAAGCTGTGGGAAGTATCCTCTCTCCATAACGACCTCAGGTAGTGGTTGGTTTGGAGGAGAATGGAGGCGGGATGTTTTCTTTCAATTTGAGAGGAACTCCTTCACTAGAGATGTTTTTTTTCTGTAGCATGGGAGGGCATCTCAAAAAGACAGCACAAAACATGAAAAAAATCCCACAAATGACAGTTTCCTCTCAGGAAAGCTTGTAGCATTGTTCTTCTTCTGAAGAAACCCAGCCATGAAATTCTTGGTTGACAGCAAGGTCCTGTGACTTGCCTCAACTTATGCAGGAATTTTGTGATCAAGCGGGGGACAGAACCCATGTGTCCTAACCTGACATCGCATGCACTGAGATGATATGCTTGTGGACTTCGTATAAATATTATCATTGACTCAAATTCTTATGTTAGTAAAGGTTACCTTTTACATTAAAAAAGTTGCAATAATTCTTCAAACACACACACACACACACACACCCCTTGCACTATCCACAGAAAAAATTGATATGTTTTCTTAGTTAACTCCCAAGTGTCTATCCAGGAAGGGCCATGTAATAATCTACCAGTTTAACTGGTCACTGTGCTTGGTACAAAGGAAACATCACTGGTTCTGGAGTTGGAGAACCTGGTGTCCAATTCTACCTGTCACACCACCTGTTTGACTTTAACCTAACTGGGACTCAGTTTCTTCATCTGTAAAATAAGGAGATCAGACTAGATGGCCTCTCAAATCCCTTCCTGCTTGATATCTAAGAGCCCACAATGGTACATAAATGCAATTATGGAGATGTGGCAAATTAGGCAAGAAATCATCAGCGTGTGTAGTGCCTCTTTGCCAAAGTGGAGTGTGGAAGGGTTAATGTAATTGGATTATAGCGTATGCATATTTTAAGCTATATTATGATAAATACGGTTCTGTGCAGCAGAAAACCTTTTCTCTGATAAAGTGCTTGCCACCTCCTACTTCCCCCCGGCCTCTGTTTTCTTAACTTTACACCGAAGGCTCAGCATGCCCAGGATACATCCATCTCTCTTTCCTTCTCTTTGGCTGCTTCTCTCAAAGGAAATGAGCGCTCCCTTCTTCCTTACTGCAGGTGATATGGAAAAGGGAGGGAGTACACAACCTGATTTATCTCAGCCTGTCAGTTGTTTTGAGGACATCAACTACTGAGGGTGCCGGCTCCTCCTTGATTGTTGGCTGGATCTAAAGAAGACCGCCATCCTTCATTAAAAGAGCATTGGGTGGCACTTGAAAGTGACCTTCACGCCCATTCTCCTCTCACCAATGCAGCCGCAGTCTTGTAGGCTCTGTTTCAAAGAGGTAAAATCTCTTGGGCTTGAGTGGAGGGGGCTGGCTTTAAAAAAAAAAAAATCCATCTCCTCTGGAATGGTACTTGATGGTGTTGGTACCATCCTGGAAAGTTTCATTTGCGGTATAAACGAGAGGCGATCATTGCAGGTGACAGTTATAGCAAATCAGCGTGCTGTGGACGGCTTCAACCTTTATTCGCATTATGTATCATAATAAATGTCTCTCCAGGAAAGACAGTGTGTTGAGAGTCAGACCCAATATCCCACTATGCCTCTCAGCGAATGAATATGAGAAATCACAGTTGTAAGAGCAGGGTGCCACCTGAGAATGAATCAACATCTCCACCTGCATTTTAAAAGTTATTTTCTTTTCCCCATTTCTCCAGGAAACATTGAACATTGGGCTTCCCTGGATCAATAACTTCTGGAATCCATTGCTGAATTCTAAAGGCAAAGTCAGGGTATTTATTTGTGCCAGTATTTGATTCGGGTGCCATGGTCAGTGAGAGATTATGCGGTACCTTGAATTACTTAGAGAATTTTTTTGATTGAGGAGTTCAAAACTATTTACAAGCATTGCTGTCTCCCATCTCCCTCCAACTCTGGGAGGCAGGGAGGACGATGTTCTGATTCATAGTTTAGAAGTGTGGAAGCTAAGCACGGAGGTTAACTGATTTGGCCAAGCTCCCACAGCTAGCGAATGGCAACCATGGGCTCCATACCTGGTCCTCTCACTTCTTCCTGGGTCAGTTTGCACTAGAAATAGCTGTGATTTTCACTAGTGTGGACTGTAGTGGGCTATAACATATACCCCTTGGTAGCCTGAGAATGTCAAGCAGGTAGCATCTGCCCCTTACTGTTTATGCCTGGACTGCCTCCCTTATAGTGCTTAGGTTCGAAAATAGGGGTACCGCCTGAAACTTTTTCCCCTTGAGACCTCTTGTCCTGTTTTTGTAGTTTGTTGGCATTGTGTGACCAGAGGGTATGTGCAATGCAAAATGCACGTGCTTTGTATTCAGAAAAAGGGTTGCAGTGAAGTTGCATGACACAACGTGGACAAGTACTGCCAGAAACACCTTGGATTCGTGACACATTTGATTTTTAATTACATTTTGGTCATTTTATGTTCAGAAATCTTTTACTGTTGCCAGATTTTTAGGGACCCCAAGACCCCAGAGATTAAGAAGCGCTGATATAGACCCTTAAAGCCTAGGCATACTTGCCTCCTCTCTGAGTGGTGCCATGTCATCAGGGGCATCTCCACTGTGGTTTAAATGCCAGAAGCAGTGATATTGGGCAAATCACAGTACTAGTAGAGTAGGCTTTTACAGACTCCCTGGTGAGATTTTGGATGCAAGCTTAGGCTTTGCAACTCTTGGTCTAAGTGTGGCACAAGATGAACCCCCTAGGCTGATGCAATGAAATCATAGTAGATCAGTAGGGTTCAACTAGAGAGATTTGATTGCTTCCAGGGAGGAGATTCAAGGACTTCTTCATGCTGTGGTTCTATTGGTCAAATCAATAAACATTGATCCCATATCTTCTATGTATAGGCATTGGGCTAGTTATTGAGGATACCAAAACAACTCCGAATTCCTGAAGAGGCTCATATGCTACTGAACAAAAAAATTAGAGGACATATAAGTAAGCACAAAATACATACAAAGTGTCCCCAAAGTCTCAGTGTACTACTAAGCTTTACTAACTTAAAGATGCGCTAAGACTTTTGACAATCTGTAGGAAGTGAATATAATGAAATTTAAAGGTGGGGGAGGTACAAGCAGCTGAGGGATGCCTTACTGGAGAGCTTGGATGAGGAGCACCAGAGCCACACAAAGGTGGCAATGGATAAAACTATTACTGTTCCCAAGAGGAGGAAGACAATGGATGCCAAAAGGGCATTGTCAAGGAAGGGTACCCAGTGGGATGGCTTCCTGCCATTCTGCAGTCCATTCAAAAGACCAGAGCTCCTCAGGAGCCAAACTTATATGGACTTTTGGACAAAGCAATTTGGTAGCAATAGAAAACTATCTTATTTTCCATAGGGGACGATGGTTGCAGAGTAAGGACCAATACAATGAGGGTGTTTTCTAAATTGTCTAATAAAGAGTGAGAAATGAGTGGCAAAGACTTAGGGAGCATAACTCTTAACGCTGTCAATCCAGCAAGAGGTAGGTGACACCCAGTCTCTAGGTTTATTAGCCTTGACATCTCTGCCTCCTGGGAATGGGAGTGGGAAGGCCACACTAGTCACATTGGTTTCCGCTGGTTCATTAGGGATCAGGAAAAATCCTCCTATAGGAGGTTACAGAAACTTATCTTTGGAGGGAACTAAACATTCTAAGGACTGAGGTGAGGAAGGTGTACATTCCAGGCATGATGGATAGTTATTGCAGAAGTGAAAAGATAAATGTGGTCAAGGAACAGCTAGCTAATAGACTTATTTTTCTGGAATGGAGAGTGCATGAAGAGGAATATTATTTAATAGCTAACAAATAATTTAGAATATATTTTATATAAATATAATTGATTTAATAATTAATAAGAAAATATTATTGAACAATTCAGATGGAAGGGGAAGCTACAGGTTGTTGACCTTTCTGTTGTCTCTGCCTCCACAAAAGCTCTCACATATTCATAGTTACCCCCATAGTTTGGGCCTTCACACCTGTTACCCTGGCTATTATAACAGTCTTCCAAATGGTCTCCCTGCCTCAAGTCTCTCCCTACCACATTCTATCTTCTACTTAGCTGTCCAAGTGATTTTCCTAAAGGATGGATAGGAACATGTCTCTCTGCTACTCAGTAAGGTTCATTTTCTTTTTTACTATCTCTAGGAGCAACAATATAAATCAACTAGGCCATTTAGCATTTAAAAGCTAGCCTCAACCTAAACTTATTAGGAAGTAGTATCTCTCCTTGACACTCCAAACATTGTTGTTTTATATGTAGTTCCTCATTCATGGGTTCATTTCCCATCCCCATGCTTTTTGTACTGGTCATTACCCATTCTTGGAATTAAACTCCCCTTGCCCACCCTACTGTACCTTCTCTTTTCATCCCTTTCCTTCAAGACTCCTCACAAATACCACTTTCTATAGACAACTTTCTTGATTTCCTCAGATGCTGGTACCTAATCACTTTAAATCATTTTTGTATATACATATACATACATACATATTTGTTATATATATGTTTTTATGTTGTCTTTCCTAACAGAATATAAGCTCTTTGAAGACAGACTTTCTTATTTTTCTAAATATATCTTTCATATCTGTCATAATGCCTGGTCTGTAGCTAGCATTTAACAAATGGCTGTTGACTGATTGAAAGTTGAGGTGTATGCAGGCACATGTGGCCTAGGCTGAAATCCCAGATAGAGAGGTGAGACAATAGAAAGAAACAGGAATTGGGATATCATGTATCTGATGTTGGGGCAATGGTTCCAGCTCAGCCAAGGAGTTTTTAGATGCTTCCTTCTGGGGCAGAAATTAGAGTATGGGCTGCCCTGAACATTAGATGCAGGGAAGTTTCTGACTGGAAGGGGAAGTGAGTAGTTATCCCTTCATGGTAAATTTGAATTAAAAAATGTGGGTAGATCATTTATAATGACAGTAGGGGCTGTGACTTTTTGGAGCTACAAGTGAGAGTTGAACTCACACAAAAAGTGAGAGTAGATGAGCAGCCCTGAAAAGGGCTTAGCAGGCCCTCATACCAGAGGTACTAGTCCCCCCTGAATACCCTATACACAGTCTTACTGGTGTCTCCAAGAAGCTGTAGCGTGTGCAGTGGCCAAAGGTAGTGTGCTAATCCAGGATGAGGGTAACTGACAGGCCTCAAAACCATTCGTGTATTAGGGGGATGTCTACCCCAAGTATGTGAAGTATCCTCAGATACCCCAAGTATCCTCAGTGGAGCCCTTAGAGCTTGGTCAGACTTTGAGGACACCAAGGTCATCCACCATATCCTGGGCCATCACCGGCTGCCTGACTTTTGTCTTGCCTCTGGACTTGGATGACTTTGTGCAACTCTGCCTCACTCAAATCCATTTCACTTGCAAGTCAAGACATCACTCCATGACGTCACTAGTCCTCTTCAAAAGCATGCACAACAGCAGCAGGCAGTGCATTTCCATCTCAATAAGATTTAAGAGACAGAAGTAAGATGGTTTGGAAAGCCAAACTTCCATGGTTGAATTGGAAACCCAGAAAAAAATGTGTGATCATTTAATTCTCCCAGCCTTTTTGTGGGAGGTGGTCTTAACCATAAGGAAATGACTGGAGGTAGGAAAAGAGTATGAGATCTTCGGGAAGAGATAAGGAACCCTGGCAATGAGCTTCATGACAACTCTGATTCAACTTGCTATTCTGTTTGTAGATTCATGAGATGTACTCTACTTAAATGGGAACATGGTCTGGAAAAACCCAAGCTCTGAAGGCAAACTTTGAACATTGTGAATTCAGGCCAGCATGGGTGGAATCTCTTAGTGCCTCTTCAAGGGCTCATGGAAAAGACCCAGGAACTTGGGATGGGAGAAAGAGATGATTGCTTCTTTTGTTCTTGTTTCTTCTCCATTAATAAGATCATCCTCAGGGAGGTCTACTCATATGGAGAGAAGAATTGTTACTTTTTAAAGGAAAAACAAAAAACATCCCTGGTTGCATCTTGGTTACCTTGAAGCCCACGGAGACTCCAACCAGAGGCTTGACCCAAGTCACATTCTCTTCCATGGGATGGATATTTGCAAAGAAATTCATGTCAACATATATATACACAGAGTACACATATATACACACAAATGCATGGAAAATCAGAATAATCCTACCTGAAGCTGAAAACTGTACCCACAGACGTGAACACAGATAAACCCAGGTAGATCAGAGCACAGCCCTTCCCAATTCACACCCACCCACAGCTTTTCCTGCACCTCCACCCTGACACACATGTATATATTCAAGCATTAGTATGGTACATATGGCTCTACTCACAAGTTGTGAATTCTATCTCACTCTTTAAAATACCAGATGTATGTGTTTAAACTGCTCTACTGGATAGGGCTTCCCCCTCCCTATCACTCTTCGTTATTGGAAGGAAATGAACAAGGCATGAAACAGGAAAGGCCTGTGTAAAAAGGTTTCTTAGCATAAAGAGTGACCTTGACTTCTTTTTTAGCCATGTTGTGTGCAGGGGTAAGGAGCAAAGAGTCTGGAGGAAAATAGAGGAAGGTTCAGAGTGGGGAATTTTTTTTTGTAATGGGGCCAGATTTTGAGGCTTTGGCACCAAGACCCAGGCCTAGAGGGTTCTCCACATTGTATCATTTTCAAAAGGAGATGATTGTGGCAAAGAGAAAGTTACAAAATGCTGATTTCATTATTAAACTACATTTCACAGTTTATGCATAGGAAAAAGTACATTTTGCCACAAGATAGCACAGATAGCTATGGCCAGCCTTGTGGATGAGCTCACCTGGGCAAAAGTGGGGCATGTCCTGGGTTGCTGTGGAATACATCTTCAGAATTCAGGGCCTTCTTCCAAATTCTGGGAGACCACTGGAAGTTAGTGGTGAAGAGCGTAAGCCCGGAAGTACCATGATGCCATTTAAAATTATTTTCCTTCCTGACAGTCAGTCAACAAACATTTATTATATGGTGGGGAAGTGTGGAGTGTCAGGGGAAGACTAGGTCTCTGGCATGAGGGCTGTTCATCTACCTTTGGGGTTTACCTGACACTCAGCTTTCACCTGTGTCTCCTAGAAGCTGTAGCATGTCCAGTGGCCACACCTTGGAAAACCATCTTGGCAGACAGGCTAAACCAGGTTTGGAGGAATTGATGAGCCTTGAACCTGTCGCTGAGTTAGGGTGTTTCTACCCCAAGCATGTGGAGACTTCTTTCAGCACAACGGGCATTTGACAACAATGTGTTCCAGAGGCCAGGAAGGAGGATGAAGCAGAAGCTATAGCATGCTTAGAGCTTAGTCAGACGTCAGACACCAAGGTCGTCCACTGCATCCTGAGTCATTGCCAGCCATACTGACTTTTGTCCTGCTGCCCAACTTGGATGATTCAGGTAGAGAGAGTAAGGCTGGTGACTTTGCTCAGCACTGCCCCACCAATCAAGATATCACCTGTGGATGTCATTGGTACTCTGAAAACGAAGGAAAAAAGAACCGTGCCAGACACTGTTGTTTTGCACTGGGGATACAAAGAAAGGCAAAAACATAATCTCTGCCAGAGAGGAGTTCACATTTCTGATGGAGGAGATAATATGCAAACAGTTCTATACATGCTACATGCACACACATACACACATATGTGTATTGATATGCATACCATATATGTATATGTATATGTGTGTATATATCTGTACATACACAAACACACACACTATGGGGCAGCTAGGTGACATAGTGGATAGAGCGCCTGGCCTGGAGTCAATAAGACTACCTTCCTGAGTTCAAATCTGACCTTAGATACTAACTAGTTGTGTGACTCTGGGTAGGTCACTTAACCCTGTTTTCCTCGGTTTCCTAATCTGTAAAATGAAGGAGGAGGAGACGGAAATGGCAAACCATCCCAGTATCTTTGCTAGGAAAACCTCAAATAGGGTCATGAAAGTCATGAAGCAAAGGAACAATATACATTAAAGAGGCAAAGGAAAACATTCCAGGTACTGGGGGATGGTTTCAAGATGGAGAAATAGCAAACAGACCTGTGTCAGTAAATGAATGGTAGAATAATACAGAGAGGAGTAAGAAATGAAGGAAGGGGCTCCACTGGTGAAGGGCTTTCATAACCAAATGGAGGGTTTTATATTTTATTCTGGAGGTAACACACACACACACACACACACACACACACACAGAGTACATTTCTTGAATGGATCCCAGCAACTCAACCATTAAAAAAAAAACTTCATATTGACTGCAGATTTCTCCCTTTGACTTGGGGGGAACATTGCCTCAGTGATCCCATTATCTACTTTATGAAAGAAAGCCTATGGTTAATAATTAGCAAGCAGAGAGACCCTATACAGAATCTCACAAATAGTTCTCTGGGACACTGGCAGAATAGGGAGTGATCTTGCTGGCTTCATACAGCGTTGGTGGCTGGGGGCAGTTTTCTTCCATCCCAAGAACCAATATGCAATACTAGAATGCAGAATGGAAAGGCTGAGGGGCCAGGAAGGAGAGGAATCTTGAGGAGAGAATCATGCATTGCTTCAGCAGCACACCAGTATTAGAAGAGAAGCTAGAGATGCTGAGGTGATATCTGGTTTTTTCATTCTTTTTGGACATTCATGGGTTTTGTTAAAATGGCAAAGTTTGATCTTTTCCTTGTTTTACCCTTCCTTTTCAGTGTCTTACTATTGTCTTCTCCCCTCCTTTCCCCTCTCCTCCCTAGAAAGCCCTTCTTCCCTTCCCACATCTTAGAGGCAGCTAGAAGTTACAATGAATAGGTATCCTTTACTACCTCTATGATCTGGGCAAATCACTTCAACTGTCTGCCTCATTTTTCTGAACTGTAAAATGGGGATTATAATAGTACCTACTTCCCAGGTTTGGTTATGAGGATCAGATGAAATCATATTTTTTAAATATTTTGCACAGTGCCTGGCAAATAATAGGCGCTTAAATCTCTCTCTCTCTCTTTCTTTCTTTCTCTCTCTCTCTCTCTCTCTCTCTCTCTCTCTCTCTCTCTCTCTCTCTCTCTCTCTCTCTCTCTGCATGTGTGTGTCTCTTTGTCTCTCTCTCCTTGGATTAGGCAGTAAATAAAACCTTCCTTCCTTCTCTCCTTTCCTCCCTCTACCACCATGGAAATAGACCTTCTGTACTCTTTCCTTCCCTCCTCTGTCAATACCTGCTCTCTGGGAGTAGTGGACAATGATCTGATAATCTCGGTCACATTAAGATGAAAGTGACTAATAATGACTTTGAAAAGTGCCCCCTCCCATCCCAAAGTACCCCATTTAATTCAAGAAGTCAAAAAATAAATATTAATGGAGCTTTTGCAATCTATAATGCAATTTTGCTTGAAGATATGAAAGATTCATGGAAGCATACAACAGGTCCTTGTTATCACAGAGCTGACCATTTATGGAAGCTTTAATAGATTAAAATTATACTAAGACTTTTGGGGTACCCTATAAGGCATGTGAAAGTTCGACTAGAGTTTTATTTTTAGGTCTATTAGTTCAGAGAATGGAGTTCTCTACTTGCTGGGCATCAGGGAAGGCTTCATAAAGAAGCTCACTTTTTATCTAGGTCAAACTTAACATATGAAAGTTAACAATCTCTTAACCCCAAATAACTGACATTTATATAGTAGTGCTTTATGCTTTACACTTTATTGCATCTGGCCCTCACAACAGACTGTTAGGCAGGTACTGTAGACTTTATTATCCTCATTTTATTGATGACTTGAGCATGGTCACACAAGTAGGGTCAGAGGTGGAATTCAGACCCATGTCTTTCCCATCTCCCATATCCAAGTTTCCATCCATTACTCTGAACTGCCAAGGATGGGGCTTCAGTGGTAGATTTTGAGTTGAGGAGGATAGACTTGGGATGGGGGCTTCAGTGCCCTTCAAGTGCCCACACTGATTGTCAATTCTGCCCATGAAGATGGTTGTACCTGGTCTTCAGAGGGCCTCATTCCCCTAGCCAAATCCAGTGAAGCAAAGTTGAGGCCAGGCACCTGTTTCAGGCAACTGAAGGAGTCAATAATTGACCAATGAACATCTTCATCATTTTTGTAGGAAAAATTGTTACTTTTTACAAGTTTTATTGCCGTAGTTTGGTTTTTACATTCCAAAATTTACAAACTATTCCTACTTTATCAGAGGTCTCTTCAACAAAGTAAAACAATAAAGTAAAATTAATATTACAGTGACCTCATCTCAAAGTGTACTCCATATTTCACATCTGTAATGTCCCCTCCCCTTCCCCCTTAAAAATTTAACAAAAATCTATTCTCTTTCATTCTCAAGTATTTTAGAGAAATTTTTTGGGCTAGAGGGCTTTTATTCTGAGGTCCTGGCCTCTTCTTCCCACTGAGGCCAGGCCCCTGACATACAGGTTGCCAACCAACCTGCATATGGATTTGAAAACCAAGTTCAGAGCCGGAGACTGTAAATGAATGTGTCTTTACAGAGTAGCACACATCTCCTCCTTTGATGACCTTCCTGCTTGTGGCTGGCTCCCTTGTCGACTGGCCTGCCAGCTCTCGGCTGCCTGAGTAATCTCACAATGACATGCTCCTTGCTGACTGCCAGACTTACTACCCCAGACCTCATAGAATTGCTGTTTGGAATGCCAGGCAAAAGCCTGAAGCCCAGCTTGGCCCACAGGCCATCCCTTTGGAGGCTCAGCCAGAACAAAATCCATTTTTTTCCCCTCTTTGCAAACCCACTCTGATACAATGCACCTTTTTCCTTTCCAAAATTTTCATTTATTAAAAAAAAGTCTAAAGATCAGTGATGGAAATAAATGAATACTGGTTCAGGACATTGTTATTGGAAGGGAAGTTAAGAGTTAGTCTTTAGTTAAAAAATGACCAGTGGAGACATCAAAGATTACTGGACTGGGTGGCAGGAGAACTGCATTCAAATTCTGTCTCTGCTATTCATTAATTGTGTGACCTTGGAAAAATCACTTCTCTTTTGGGGTCTCAGTTTCTCTACCTGAAAATGAGAGTATTTGACTACATTATCACTATATGGTCCCTCTGGCCCTATAAACCATTATATATCAATATAATGAATATTCATTTAGTTTCTCCTGAATGAAGCATTTCACTAGAGACTAGATGATACAAAATTCAGAGAAGACATGATCTCTGCTGTCAAAAAGTTTTGAGTAGAATAGGGGCATAAGACCCCAATAGCCAGGGGTATGCTGGAACCAACTCCAACAAGCTCTCTAGAGCCAATTATTACAGTTTCAGTGTGAACATTTACACCTAGGAAATCAGCAACTGACACAAATAAAGGTCTGATTTATTATTTTGCTGATTTTCTAAACTTAAGAAAGTAACAATAATGCAGATTAAGTTTAAAAGGGTATCATGTGTACATATCACATACCCCCCCCCAAAAAAGTCTGGCTGTTAAACATTTTCCAGCACCCTTCTGCCAACAGCTAATATGTAGTAAGAAATCAGAGAACTACAAAATAAAAATCTCTGAGAGGACTAAAAAGGAATGTTGCTACTGAAGAGGGGAATTTGGAAAGTCTTCCTGAAAGTAGTGGTGAAATATGGCTTCTAAAAATGTGTAACTATAAAATTACAAAATGTTCTGCACAAATGAAAATAACTGCAGCAGGACTTAAAAAAAAATATAGATTGTGGTTGGAGAGGGGGTCCTCCGAATAAACTTTTCTGGTAAAAATCTGACATGCAAAATGGATAAAAAGCCAACAAAAATATATGGGATTAAAAGCCTTTTCCATAGACAAATGGTCAGAAGAATGTGAGAAAATATTTTTATTTATTTATTTATTTTTATTTATTTAACTTTTTACATTCATTTTCACAAAATTTTGGGTTCCAATTTTTTCTCCCCTTTTATCCCCTCCCCCCACACCAATACACCAAGCAATCTAACTTTCCCTATCTCCAATCTGCCCTCTCTTCTGTCATCCCTCCCTTCTCTTGTCCCCATCTTCTCTTTTGTCCTGTAGGGCCAGATGACTTTCTATTCCTCAGTAACTGTATGTCTTATTTCCTAGTAGCAACAACAATACTAAACAGTTGTTCCTAAAACTTGAGTTCCAAATTCTCCCCATCCCTCCCTCCCCACCCATTCCCTTTGGGAAGGCAGGCAATTCAATATAGGCCCTATCTGTGTAGTTTTGCAAATGACTTCCATAATAGTCATGTTGTGTAAGACTAACTGAATTAGCCTCCATCCTATCCTGCCCCTCATTGTTTCTATTCTGTCTTTTGATCCTGTCCCTCCCTGAGTGTTGACTTCAAATTGCTCCCTCCTTCCATTGCCCTCCCTTCTATCATCCCCCGCCTTGCTTATCTCCTTCTCCCCCACTTTCCTGTACTGTAAGATAGGTTTTCATACCAAAATGAGTGTGCATTTTATTCCTTCCTTTAGTCAAATGGGATGAGGGTAAACTTCTTGTTTTTTTCTCAGCTCTCCTCTTTTTCCCTCCACTAAAAATTCTCCTGCTTGCCTCTTAAATGACATATAATTTACCCCATTCCATTTCACCCTCATTCCTTCCACTACATTTTTCTCTCACCATTTACCTTAATATCTTTTAAGATATGGTCCCATCCTATTCAATTCACTCTGTGCTCTCTGTCTCTGTATGTGCGTGCATGTGTGTATGTGTGTGTGCGTGCATGCGTGTACGTGTGTGTGTGATCCCACTACCCAGATACTGAAAAGTTTTAAGAGTTACAAATATTGTCTTTCCATGTAGGAATGTAAACAGTTCACTTATGGTAAGTCCCTTATGACTTCTCTTTGCTGTTTACTTTTTCATGCTTCTCTTCATTCTTCTGTTTGAAAGTCAAATTTTCTTTTCAGCTCTGGTCTTTTCATAAAGAATGCTTGAAAATCCTCTGTTTCATTGAAAGACCATATTTTCCCCTGAAGTATTATACTCAGTTTTGCTGGGTAGGTGATTCTTGGTTTGAGTCCTACTTCCTTTGACTTCTGGAATATCCTATTCCACGCCCTTTGATCCCTTAATGTAGAAGCTGCTAGATCTTGAGTTATCCTGATTTTATTTCCACAATACTGGAATTGTTTCTTTCTAGCTGCTTGCAAGATTTTCTCCTTGAGCTGGGAGTTCTGGAATTTGGCCACAATGTTCCTAGGAGTTTCTCTTTTTGGATCTCTTTCAGGTGGTGATCGATGGATTCTTTCAATACTTATTTTGCCCTCTGGTTCTAGAATGTCAGGGCAATTTTCCTCGATAATTTCATGGAAGATGATGTCTAGGCTCTTTTTTTGATCATGACTTTTAGGTAGTCCCATAATTTTTAAATTTTCTCTCCTGGATCTATTTTCCAGGTCAGTTGTTTTTCCCATGAGATATTTCACATTCTCTTCCATTTTTTCATTCTTTTGGATTTGTTTTGTGATTTCTTGGTTTCTCAGAAAGTCATTAGACTCCATCTGTTCCATTCTAATTTTGAGAGAACTATTCTCTTCAGTGAGCTTTTGAGCCTCTTTTTCCATTTGGCTCATTCTGCTTTTGAAAGCATTCTTCTCCTCATTGGCTTTTTTAACCTCTTTTGCCAATTGAGTGAGCCTATTTTTCAAGGTGTTATTTTCTTCAGCATTTTTTTAGGTCTCCTTTACCAAGGTATTGACCTGTTTTTCATACTTTTCTTGCATCTCTCTCATTTCTCTTCTCAGTTTTTCCTCCACCTGTCTAACTTGCTTTTCAAAATCCTTTTTGAGCTCTTCCAAGGCCTGAGCCCACCCGACATCCCCCTGGGATGTCTGGGATACAGAGGCCCCACCCTCCACGTCTTTCCCTGATGGCAAGAATATTTCCTCATCATCAGAACCGAATGGCGGGAACATTTGCACCTGCTCAAAAAAGCTCTCTATAGTCTTATTTTTCTTCCCTTTTCTGGGCATTTTCCCAGCCAGTTACTTGACTTCTGAGATTCCTGTCCACCCCCGCCTAGATCTGCCCAGCTAGTGCTTGGGGTCTGAGATTCAAATGGGCTTTCCGCGACAGGCGCGGCTGCTATTCAATGTGAGCTTTAGTTCTGGTGCTGGGGTGGGGGCAGGGCTACCTCCCAGGCTCAGTTCCCTCAGGGGTTTTATGCAGAGATCTTCAGTGATGGAGCGGGTGGGGCAGGGCTGTCTCCCAGGCTCAGCTCCCTCAGGGGTTTTATGCAGAGAACTGAAGTTCTGCCTGCCTGCTGCTCGGGGAGTCCTGGGCCCTCTGCTGCCTCTGCTGCTGCCCCTGCCTCTGCCTCCACCACTGCCTGCCCCTGCCTCTGCTGCTTCCTCCCGAGAGGGCCCGAGCCACGGAGACACCCCGCTCCTCTCTTGTCCAGCCCAGCCGTCTCTCTCACTGACCTGTAGGGTCTGTGCGCAGAGGGACCTTCCCGGCCGCCAGAGATTCTGTCCCTGAAGCCTGCTCGGATCTGCTCCTCTGGGGCCGTGGCCAGGGCAGCTTTGGGGTGGACTCCACTTTCCGGGGCACGACGGACCCTGGGGACGGCTCTCCAAGGCTCTCTGGAACGGAAATCTCTTCCACTGTGTTTCTGCCCACCCTGCAGTGATCCAGAACTTGTGGGGAGCTCTTCTTACATTAAATCCATGGGCTGTGAGTTCGGATCTAGCATACGTGTGTCTTTCTACTCCGCCATCTTGACTCTGCCCCCCGAGAAAATATTTTTTAAAAGAAGAAATATAAGCCATCAATAATCACCTGAAAAAATGGTGTAAAGCAATCATAATTTGGGGACTTCAAGGTAAAATACCCTGGGGTATTTCTTCATGGTCATCAAGGTAGCAAAGATGTTATAACAATGGGAAATCCCACTGTTCAAGTGTCTATGGGAAGACAGGTGCACTTATCCCCTGATGGTACGGGACAGAACACAAGCTATGACTTGGCTCAGCAATTTTGGAAAATGAGACTTATGTAAGAAAAGTTGCTAAATTCTTTATACATTTTGACCTAGATATTCCACTAGCTCTATGTCTCCAAGAAGTTATTGACACTAAAGAAAGGGCTATAGCTACAAAATTGTTTACTGAAGCATTGTTTCTCCTACCACAGAGCTGTAAACCAAATGGGTACCCAATTACTGGGAAATAGATGGACAAATTGTGGCTATATGAATATGAATAAAGTGTTACTAAATATTGTAAGGCATAACAAATAAATTTTCAGAAAAAAATGGGAAAACATATAAAGTGATACTGGATGAATAAATCAGAGCCATAAAAGAACAAGGCAACTACAGTCAATCCTGGAAAGCATCAAGGTTCTAGTCAAATACAATAGCCAACACTGGAACCATTCTGTCAGAGTTAAAGGGCACAATTTTCTGTTATAAGTTGATAAACTTACCATTTTATAGGCAATACAATTTTAGAGTTTGTTTGTTTTAGAGGGGTAGGACATGTCTGTTCTGTCCAAACAAACTGCTCCAGTAAACTTTTAAAAATAAAGCATTTGATTTCAGTAGTCTAAGATAAGGGATGATATTCCAGATAGAGAGGAAAAAGGCAAACAAAATCATATTCATGTGAAAGCAAGAACCAACCAGTTCTAGGTGGGAGAGAAAAGATACATCTCTGTGTACATCTATATCTATATCTATTTAACTCTATCTCATCTCCATCTCTATCACTATCTATAGGTGACATACTTTTAAATTTAATCTTTGTTGTGAGTTTTTTCTCCCTCACTCTCTTACGTTTAGGTTGTCAACAAAATACATCAATAAATCAAGTCCTGATTAGCAGCATTTGCTGATTTCTAAACTTTAAAAGCTCAAGTGGTTTAAGTTGACTCCAGCTTTGCTGTCGTTTGTTTTTCTTCTTAGTTCTCAAAGAGGACCAACGATGTCGAAAGAGTGGTGTCTTGACTTGCATATGAATTAGTTTTGACTGAGGCAGAGTTGTGCAAAGTCCTCAGCCTCGTTCTGCCCTCCAGAGTCATTGGAGTCCAGTGGCAAGACGCAGGTCAAGTGTGTGTGTGTGTGTGTGTGTGTGTGTGTATGTATGCATGCATGCATGTGTGTGTGTGTGTGTGGGAATAAAATAGTTCACCTCCTTGAGGGCAAGGGCTGTATTCTGCTTCTTTTCATTTCTTCAGTCCTTAGCACAGTGCCTGATAGACAATAGGTGTTTAATAAATGTTTATTGGCTTACTAACTGGTATTTGAGCTTGGAACTGATCAGAGCAGATATTGTAAAAGAAATATTAATCTGACAGTGCTATGGGATGTATTCTTTTGGAAGTGGTGGAAGAATGAAAGTAGGAAGACTTGCCAAAAGGCTAGCACTGTTGTCTGGGAAGGTGGCAATGAGGGCTTGTGTTAGTATGATGACCATGGAAATAAGAAGAAAGAGGAGGCAAGCTCCTCAGGCTGCGAGACATACATGATGCATATGATCACATAGATTTACAGCTGAAAGGGATTGTGGAGGGTATCCAGCCCAAACGCTATCATTTTAAAGGTGAGGAAACTGAGTCTGAGAGAAGTTAATCAGTTTTCCCAGGGGAGGTACATAGCTAGAGTCTGAGGCAGCATTTGAACTAGGTCTTCCTGTCTCCATGCCCAAGGTTCCAAATACTGTGCTGCCATGGTCAGCATAATATGTTTGCAATTGTCTAATTGGGTGGACAAAGCAAATGATAATAATTTGTTGCTGTTTAGGTGTGTCTGACTCTTCATGACCTCATGGACCAGCTGTCCTTGGAGTTTTCTTGGTGAAGATTCCTGAGTGGTTTACAAATTCCTTCTCCAGTGGATTAAAGCAAACAGAGGTTAAGTAACTTGCCCAGAGTCACACAGTTAGTAAGAGTCTGAGATTGCATTTGAACTCAAAGTTTCCCATCTCCAGGGCTAGTACTCTATGCACTATGTACCACCTACTATAGATAGATAGATAGATAGATAGATAGATAGATAGATAGATAGATAGATAGATAGATAGATAGATAGATATAGATGCATATACAGAGATATAGCAGACATGTATATATATATGTAAACATACATACACACACATATATCTTAGACACACACATAAACATATACACATAAAGAGATAACTAATGTGTTGCAACATAAAGTGAGTGTTCTAAGAGTTCCAAGGTGATAGAGATCACCATGGCCTGGAGTGGTCATGGGTGACTTTACAGAGGAACTAGGGTTTGGCCTGGACTCTGAAGGCTAGCTACGATTTTAATAATCAGAAAGGAGGAACTCCTAGTGGGGAATGGTGATTAGGTTTGCTGAGGTCAGACTGATGAGAGCAGAGGGTCTCTGAGAGAGAGAGAGAGAGAGAGAGAGAGAGAGAGAGAGAGAGAGAGAGAGAGAGAGAGAGAGAGAGAGAGAGAGTAACTGATCCAAGATCATCTAGGTGGTAAATCAAATCAGGATTTGAACCCACATTTTCTGACTTGAAATCCAGAGTTCTCTCCATTATACTGTACTATCTACCAATGAAATATCATTACATACAGTAGAAGTTTTTCAGTGTTAGAACAACTATTTTGGACTTTGTTCTGTAACTAAAGGGGCTACATGGAGGCATTTAAGCAGGAGAGAAGCACAAGAAACACAATGGGAAAATTAACCTGGTCTCTTCATTTATATTGAAGAGACTGGAAGGAGAGAAATCAGGTAAAGGACTGTTTCTGTAATCTAGATGTGAGATGTCATGCTAATGACAATAGAAAAAAAAAGAGCAGATGAGAGAGACACTAAGAAAGAAAAATACCTAGGACTTGGGGGCTATGGTTGGTGAGAAAGAAATAAGAAGAATGATGGTGTCCTCAGATGAAATATGGGCTTCATGATGGGTGAGAAGGATGGATCTGGGGGTGGGCTTGAGAAAGAATAGAGTAGGTAGGTGGCACAGTGGCTAGAGTCAGGAAGACTTGAGTTTAAATCTGGCCTCAGACACTTAATCGCTGAATGATCCTGGGCAAGTCACTTAACCCTGTTTGCCTCAATTTCTTCATCTGGAAAAGGAAGTGGCAAACCGCTTCAGTATCTTAGCTAAGAAAACTCTAAATAAAGTCATGAAGAGTCAGACACTGAACAATAACTACTTTGAGAAACAATATATTTGATTTCATATATGTATATAAATAATTTTTAAAATTTAATTTTTTAATTTAAATTTAAATTTTAATTTAAAATAAATTTTAAAATTTAGAGCTAGAAGGATTCATACTCCTTATTTTAATAATAGCTGACATATACATATATATGTCATTTCTTCATGACTTTAAAGTTTTCCAAGCAATTTATGTTGTTTCATTTGAGACTAACAACCCTATGAAGTTCTTATCTCCACTTTTCAGATAAGGAAACATATTCATTGAGCTTTAGTTATTTGTCCAGCTTTACATAACTAGTGTTAGAGGCAGATTTTGATCTAAGTATTCTTGACCCCACTATTAATTATACAGTACTGGCCTTAGAGGAGTGAACTTAGGCCCAGAAAAGCCAAGTGACTCACCCAGAATGAGTTTGTGATGTTGACCAGACATTAATGTCAAAATGCCTAGCAAAAAGTTGATGCGGCAGGCTGCAAAGGTTAAACTGTAGGTTTTGTAAAGGACCATGTTTGACCAAAAATCAGTGAGCTAGGAGACCATTCTAAATTGTCTCCATTAAGATTTTGGTCACAAGTTATCTGACTTAATTCAGACTACCAATGTTCTCTGTTATCCCATTGGTTCTGTGTAGAGATCTTCTTGGATCTCAAGGCCATTGCTCTTTCTGATGATGGTTCAGGGTTTTGGGATGATGGTGAGAAAATAACCAGAGTGGTGAAGTCATGTTTTCCAAACCTCTCTCCCATACCAAGGGCTAACCACCTCACCTCAAACCTGAGGTATTTAGGATTTCCAGGACTTGTATTCCTTTTACTGTCTTTTACCAGCTCCACACTATCAACTTAGCCTATAAGCAAGCTTGAAGATGGAGTAAGTGAATCAATCATAAGGTGGGGAAGAATATCATTAGGGGAAGATTTATTCTTTATTTCCTATGCTTTTTTTTTTGCCTTTTAAAGATTATTTTTTACAAGCTAGTATTCTAGATTGCTTTCCTTGTGCACTGAGTAAAGATAAATATTTGTGTGTGTGTGTGTGTGTGTGTGTGTGTGTTTTGAGGCACATGCTCCCCTCGAGGAAATGTATCCCTCATGGACAGAGCTATTCTGACCTCATTAGTTGGGTAGATGAGAGGCAATTTGACAGACCCCTGTATGCCCAGAAACTAGCAGCTTGTTCCCAGAGAAGCCAGGGAAATGGTACCGCGGAGGGGGCTACCTTTGGGTATCCCACAGGGCTTCATGCAGAAGCAGAGGGGACCGAAGTGAATAGGTCCATTATCAGAGGATGTCGAGGAGAATGACCTTCCTTGCCAATACTAACTCCAGGGTCCTGTTTAATGAAAGTGGTGATGAGAAACTGAAGAACAGATTTAGAATTCCATGGGGGCTCCTGGACCTCCCCCAGGGAAGACTACACGTAAAGAAAAACTCCAGCTTTTTCCTCCCAGAAAACATTATGAGGGAACTGGTTCTAGGAAAATCAGCTTCCAAACAGACAGGAAAGTCATGGGTGTAGGTGGAGTGGGGAACTGTGTAAAAAATAGTTAAGGGGATGCTGAATGGATTCTGTCTTTGAAAAAAGAGGAAATCTCTTCCACTGACCTGTTATGGTATTGGAAATTCCCTTATTATATATGTAATCCTTGATGTCTTCAAGCTTTTTTTTTTTTTTTGGTCTTTAGGACTACTCTAGTAAATGCAAATACCTGTGGGAGGGTTAATACCATAAGTCATTTTCAGTCAATACTTGAGTAGAAAATGTAGCTAATACAGAGCAAAGTCCTATGGGAGTATCACATGCAAAAAGTACAAGTGGGGATGGAATATGTTGGGCTACCAGGATGAGGAGATGGGATCTGAAGAAATGAGAGGGTAGCAAAAAATTGTTGCTGACTCCTCAAAGACTGACCTCAAGTGGGCATCATAAGCAAAACTAGGATTTATGAGGTCTGAAAGTCGAGCTCTTGCAGTAAGGGTTAATTTATTGACCAGTCGCCTACATCATTGGATTTTCTCATACATACAGCATTCCTTATTAAGACCCAAATATCAGTAAAATAATACTCCAGCAGTGCTTTGTAATGACTCATAGAGTACTTTTATTCTTTGACACAGCATAAGTCAACCATAAAATGCTGGCTGCTAGCAATCTACGTCAAGTTGTGTTTTGCCTTTTGAGACAGGCACTGAGAGGTCCCCAGGCATTCTGTGTTGAAAGATGTGGTGGGCAGTTCTGGCTCCTGGGGTGTGGCAAGGATTAGTGGCTCTTGTGCTCAATCATCAAGGACAATTACTTCTTTCTTTGGTGGCTGACGCCTTCATGAGTTTAGAGGAGGTGCTTTTGAGGTTGATTACAGAAGAAGATGACCTAGTCCTGGCCTTCTAAGGAACTCAAGTGGTGACTAGGTCCTTTAGGGACATGTCAGTAAAGGACTGTGGAATACTTGAAAGAAGTCATGAGAAACAAAATTGACCTTGGCTATAAGTTTAAATTTGTTTTTCTTCTTTTTCCTGTTTGTAAACTCTGGATTCTATTCATGGGACCATGGAGTCCTACCTTCTTTCACAAATATGGAAACTCCTCATTTTACAGATAAGTGACTTTCTCAGGTTTACATAACTTAGCAATGTGTCTGAGGAAGGATGTGAACTCATATATATCTTGATGGCCCTAAGTCCAGAGCTTTCTATTATCCCTACCATCTAAAATCAAGGGAAATAGGGGGTGATCACAGATGTAACCTTTAGGGAGAGAAGTTGAATATAGAAATAGCTTTGCTAGGTTTCATGACTATCTGATTAGTTAGCCTCTATGTCCCCAAATCCTTCCAGTTCCCAAAGATTTCTGATCTAGCTCTTTATTAACCACACACTATTCTTTGTTTTTGGGACCACTCAACCTCCAGCTGCCTCTGGACTATTCACTGAGCTGTGTGGCTGTCACCCGAACCTAAGTACAAGGTCAGAGCAGACCAGCAGCAAGGCTGACTTAAGGCTGAGTCCCTTAGCTATAGATACCTGCCTCAAGCCTCCCCTTGCTCCACCTCATCCTTTACTCATCTGCCAAAGTGATTTTCCTACAGCACAAATCCAACCATGTCACCACCCTCTCCAAAAAAACCCAAACTCCAGTAGCCCCTTATTACCTCCAGGGTTATATATCAAATTCTCCTTTTGGCATTTAAAGATATTTGCAATCTGGTCCTTTTTTTAATCTTTCCAGTGCTGGGATGGGTTACTCCCTTTCATACACTCTACAGCTACATTTGACTTCTTGAGGTTCTCTACTCAGGACATTTCATCTCTCTGCTTTGTAGTTTTCCAGTGGCTGCCCACTGACTCTAGAATGTACCCCAATCACCTCTACATTTTTATTTCCCTCTGTTTTCCAGAACGAGCCCAAATCAAACCTTCTTCAGGAGGCCTTTCCCCTCCAGCTACTAGTGTCTTTCTTTTGAGATTACTTTCCATCAAGTCTGTATGTATGTTGTATATATGTAGTAACTGACCTGTTGTCTCCTCCCTTAGAGGGCAGAGGGTTTTTGCTTTTGTTTGTATTTCTAGAACTTAATACAACGCCTAGCATAAAGTAGCATAGTAATGCTTGTTGACTGACTGGAGTCCATTTTCTCTGCTTCTGGTCTAGACTGATCCTAAAGCCTGGGATGGTGGTCAGTCTGGAACAATGAGAAAACCATATTTTCCTCATTTGTAAAATGGGCATAATTACAGTACCTCCCTCCCAGGGTTATTGTGAGTATAAAATGAGATAATCTTTGTAAAATGCTTCACAAAACTTAAAGTGCTATATAAATGTTGGATTTTAGTACTGTTATTCATGTTGTTGCTGTTGGTATCATTTTTGCTAACTAGACTGAGGTCTTGTCCATTGTGACCAATGCTCTTCCATCCCTGGGCTCTCACTTTTATACTCCAGTCTCTATAACTGAGTCCCATTTCCTCCTCTTCCTCTCTTCCCCATAACTAAGTGCCTACCTTACTCAACACCCTATCTCATGTGCCCATTCCTTTGGGACTAGAGCCCTGATATCCTCCTATTTATCCTCTCACCCTAAACTACAACACCTATGACTGGATCCCTATCATCTACTGCCATGTATTCTTTATATCCACTGCCTTCTGATTGACTGTCCAGCTGCCGCTCAGTGACCTAACCCAACATTTCCTTGCAGTCCACTGATGGACTTCCCTAATGTCAACTGAGTTTTCAGATCTCTGCTGTGTTTCCTTCATGATTTACCCACTTCTCCAAGCTTCCCCTTCTTGTCTATGGTTGGAGCCTTCTTGATGGGTCTGACTGGTCCTCCTAATCTTCCCTATCTTGATACCCTGGGACATGTATACTCCAGGACATGATGTAATGTAAGTTGATTTATATGAGGCTTTATAGGAGATGGGGGAAGGTGAAGACACTGAGGTCTAAGTCTGAAGGCTTCCTTTCACACTTACTGCAATACTTCAAGGCCTTGTATATAATAGGAGCCTAAGTAAAATTTAAAAAATTGAATTAAATTGCATCCATTTTTTTATTCATATGGATAATCTCTCCAACAGATTACAAGTTTCCATGTCTTGGAAATATTAATACCTGTTGATATAAGCTGAGGGCTTATCACAGAATCATCCAAGATTTAAAACTACAAGGACACTAGAGGTTATCTAATTCAACCCCTTTATTTTACAGATGAGGAAGCTGAGGCCCAGAAGGGTCAAATCACTTGTGTAAGATCACTGGGTAACAGTCAGTCAATAAACACTATTTAAATGCCTATTTATGTATCAGGCACTGTACTAAGCACTGGAGAAATGAAGAAATGCAAAAAAAGATAGTTTCTGATATCAATCTGTAAGCATTTATTAAATTCTTGCTATGTTCTAGGTACTGCACTAAGTGCTGGGGATACAGAAAAAAGAAAAGGAAAAAATTCCCTGTTCCTAAGGAGCTCATAGTCTAATGGAAGAGATAATATATAAATAACTATGCACAAATAAGGCAAATTCAGGTTAAAATGGTGATAATCAGCAGAGCGAATGCATTTAAATTCAGGGGGATCAGGAAAGACTTCTTAAAGAAGGTGGATGGTATTCAGCCAACACGAAGTAGACTGTGAAACTGCTTGAGAGAGAAACAAAATGATCAAGGTGATTTTAGGATTATAGATTTAGACCTGGAAGGGACTTTAGAGGTCTTCTAGTTTGAGTCCCTCATGACTAGCCTGGGATCTGACAGCAATTTTCTAAGTCGGGATTCAAACCCAGGTCAGCTCTTGTTATACAGTTGTTCACTTATGTCTGGCTCTTTGTGAGCCCATGGACCATAGAATGCCAGGCTCTCTGTCTTCTGCTATTTCCTAAAGTCTGTCCAAGCTTATGTTCATTGATTCCATGGCACTATCCATCTCATCTTCTGCTGCTCTTTTTTCTTCTTTTTGCTTTAAGTCTTTCCCAATGTCAGTGTCTTTTCCAACGAGTCCTGTCTTCTTATAATGTGGCCAAAGTATTTAAGCTTCAGCTTCAGTATTGGTCCTTCAATGAATAGTCTGAATTGATCTCTTTATTTATCAATTAATTTGATCTTACTGTCCAAGAGACTGCCAAAAGTCTTTTCCAACACCACAATTTGAAAATGGCCATTTTGTGGTGCTCAGCTTTCCTTATACTTCATCTCTCACAGACATATATTGCTACTGAAAAAACAAAAACAAAAACAAAAAAACAAAAACAAAACCATAGCTTTGACTATTTGGATTTTTGTCAGCAAGGTGAAATCTTTGCTTTTCGGTATACTGTCCAGATTTTCCATAGCTTTCCTTCCAAGGAGTAAGCATCTTTTTTCAAAAATTAATTTATTTGCTTCCAGTTTTCAATAGACACTATCACAAGATTTTGAGTTCCAAATCTTTTCTTCATCTTTCCCCTGCTCCCACCCCAAGACAGTGTGAAGTCTGATTACACCTTCCCCCCAATCTGCCCTCCCTTCTATCATACCCATCCCTTCTCTTATTCCCTTCCCCTCTGTTTTCTTGTAGGGCAAGATAGATATCTATACACCATTGCCTGTGTGTCTTATTTCCCAGTTGCATGTAAAAACGATTTCTAACATATGTTTTTAAAACTTTGAGTTCTGACTTCTCTCCCTTCTTCCCTCCCCACCCATCCCCACTGAGAAGGTAAGCAATTTGATATAGGTTACACATGTATAGTCATGCAAAACACTTTTATGACAGTCGTGTTATGAAAGACTAACTATATTTCCCTCCTTCCTATCCTGCCCCCCATTTATTCTGTTCTATCTATTGACCTGTCCCTCCTCAAAAGTATTTACTTCTAATTATCCCCTCCTCTCATTTGCCTTCCCTTATGTCATTTCCCCACCCCATTTATCACCTTCTCCCTTCTTTCCTATAGTGTAAGATTTTCACACCTAATTGAATGTGCATGTTATTCCCTCTTTAAGTCAAATGAGACAAAAGTAAGGTTCATTGTTTCCTTCTCACCTTCCCCCCTTCTCCTCCATTGAAAAAAATTTTTCTTGCCTCTTTTATGTGAGAGATAATTTATTTCACTGTATTCCTCCCTTTCTCCTTCTCCCAAAACATTCCTCTCTCACCCCTTAATTTTATTTCTTTAAATATCATCCCTTCCTATTGAACTTATCCTGTGCCCTCTGTCTATATGTATATAATCCATCCTACCACCCTAATACTGAGAAAAGTCTCAAGAGTTATAAATATTATCTTTCTGTGTAGGAATGTAAACAGTTCAACTTTAGTAAATCCATTATGATTTCTCTTTCCTGTTTACCTTTTCATGCTTCTCTTGATTCTTGTGTTTGAAAGTCAAATTTTCTATTCAGCTCTGGTCTTTTTCATCAAGAATGCTTGAAAGTCCTCTGTTTCATTGAATGACCATTTTCCCCCCTGAAATATTATACTTAGTTTTGCTGGGTAGGTGATTCTTGGTTTTAATCCTAACTTCTTTGACCTCTGGAATATCATGTTCCAAGCCCTCTGACCACTTAATGTAGGACCTGTTAGATTTTTTTATCCTTATTGTAGTTCCACAATATTACAATTGTTTCTATCTGACTGCTTGCAATATTTTCTCCTTGACCTGAGAACTCTGGAATTTGACTACAATAGTCCTAGGAGTTTTCTTTTTGGGATCTCTTTCAGGAGGCAATTGGTGGATTCTTTCTGGTTTTAGAATATCATGGCAGTTTTCTTTGATGATTGCTTGAAAGATAATGTCTAGGCTCCTTTTTTGGTCATTAACTTCCATCTGATCCATTCTACTCTTTAAGGAATGATTTTCTTAAGTGAGCTTTTGGACCTCCTTTTCCATTTGGCCAATTCTGCTTTTTAAGACATTCTTCTCCTTATTGACTTTTTGGATCTCTTTTGCTATTTGGGATGGTCTGTTTTTAAAGTGTTATTTTTTCGGCATATTTTTGGGTTTCTGTCAACAAGCTAAGTTTTCATGATTTTCTTGCATCACTCTCATTTCTCTTCCCAATTATTCCTCTATTTCTCTTACTTGATTTTCAAAATCCTTTTTGAGCTGTCCCATGACTTGAAACCAATTTATATTTTTCTCAGAGGCTTGGGATGTAAGAGTTTGACTTTATTATCTTCTGTTTGTTTATTTTGGTCTTCCTTGTCATCAAGTAAGATTCTATAGTCTGATTTTTTTTTCCAGTTTTTGCTCATTTCCCCAGCCATTTACTTGATTTTTGAGCTCTTTGTCAAAGCAGTTCTCTGCATCCAATGGGGGTAGGGGAGTGTACTGTTCACTGCTCAATACCCCCACAATCTGTGGGCATAGAGCTCCAGAAACAGCTGCTGTTGTCCCTGCTGCTGCTGGGGTTGCTGTAGGCTCCTCCCTCACCTCTATCCCCATGGGACTGTGGCTGGATTGTTCTACTCTCTCACACAGGTCAGTCAGGTTTTTTCCACTGATGTTCCAATTTTTCCTCAGTGTTTTGGGGTTGTGAAGTCTGGAAACTACCACAGGTGCCAGAGATTCAATCCCTTTCTCCACAGACCTGCTCAGGTACCGTCTGTGTCAAGATGGCCCATACTCGACTGCACTCTGCTTCCAGTGTGATGTGATAGACACTTTCCCTCATCCTTTCAGGCTGTCTTGTGCTGGAAATTTACTTCACTCCATCATTCTGTAGGTTCTGGAGCTCCAGAATTTGTTTAGAGTCATTTTTACAGGTATTTCACTGGTTTTGGGAGGACAGCTCTAGCAAGACCCTACTTTTACTCTGCCATCTTGGTTGCACCCCCTTATAAGCATCTTTTAATTTCATGACCGCAATCACCATCTGCAGTGATTTTTGAGCCCACGAACATAAAATGTGACGCTGACTCTTATCCCTCTATTTGCCAGGAAGGGATTGGACCAATTTTTATGATCTTAGTCTTTTTAATGTTAAGTTTCAAGCCTCTCACTCCTCTCATTCGTATTCAGAGACTTCTTAATTCCTCTTTACTTTCTGCCATCAGAGTAGTATATAGTCTGTATATCTGAGATTGTTGACATTTCTCCTAATCAATCTTAATTCTGACTTTTTGATTCATTTAGCCTGGCATTACACCTGACATATTCAGCATAAAAGTTAATTAAATAAGGTAATATACACAGCCTAGTCTTATTTCTTTCCCAGTCTCAAACCAATCCATTTTCCATGTTTGGTTCTAACTGTTGCTTCTTGAGCCACATACAGGTTCCTTCAGAGATAGGTAAGATGATCTGGTACTTCCATCTTTTTGAGGATTTGCTACATTTTATTGTGATTCGCACAGTCAAAGGCTTTTGAGCCGTCAATGAAGCACAAGTTCTTTTGGAGCACCCTTGATTTCTTCATAATCCAGCAAATGCTGGCAATTTGGTCCCTAGTTCCTCTACCTCTTCGAAAATCAGCCTGCACTTCTGCCAATTTTCATATTGCTGAAGGCTAGGTTGCAGAATCTTAAGCATAACCTTGCTAGTGTGTGAAATGAGTGCAATTGCTTGGTATTTGGAACATTTTTGGTATTGCCCTTCTTTAGGATTGAGATATAAACTGATCTTTTCCAATTCAGTGGCCACTTTGAGTTTTACAAATTTCCTGGCATGTTGAATGCAGCACTTTAATAGCATCATCTTTTAGGATCTTAAACAGTTCAGCTGTAATTCTATCACCTCTACTAAATTTATTGTTAGCAAGGTTTCCTAAGGCCCACTTGACTTCATTCTCCAGTGTGTCTGGCTCTAGATCAGTAACCACATTTTCAAGGTTATCAGTGATAATCTTTCTTGTATAGTTCTTCTATATGTTCTTGCAACCTCTTCTACTTTTCTTAAGTCTCAGACATTTTTGTCTTTTATCCTGTCTATTTTTGCACATAAGTGACCACAATAACACCACTTATGAATATGAAGTGGAAGTGAAAAAATAGATTTAAGGGGTTAGATCTGGTAGATAGAGTATCTGAAGAACTATGGACCAAGGTTCACAAAATTGTACAGGATGCAGCAACAAAAAACATCTCAAAGAAAAGGAAGAACAAGGAAGCAAAACAGCTGTCTGATGTGGCTGAGGAAAATAGCTGAGGAAAGAAGGTGAAAGGTAAAGGAGATGGGGAAAGACATACTCACCTGAATACAAAACTGCAGAGAACAGGAAGGAGAGATAAGTTTTTTTTTAAAACAAACCCAGGCCCTCTGTTCTCCAAATTCAATAATCTATTCACCTGTATTCACTCACTTTTCTGCCTCCAGATCAGAGGAAGAGGAGATCACTTTTAGCTGAAGGAAAGTTCTCATGAACAAGGATGATTTTTCTAAGTTACACCTGGAAGACTCAATTAGGTAATGATATAAGTTAGCCTGTGTTCACAACACAGAGAAGGGTCATTTGACAATAATTACCATAGTTCATTCAGCTTTTAAAGCAAAAACAAAATTATGCCATAATTAAGGAGTTTTATTTTTCCTGCTACCCTCCCTCTTGGTAGGACTATAACAACACCCTGAAGAGCTTATGCCCGAGCTGCACTGCATCAAAATATTATCATGTCCCCATCCTAGATGGGACTCAGTGTTTCTCAGATATGATTATTCTTTGCCCATCTCTCTGACTCAGCATTAACTGTGGCTCCTTACCTGTACTTATTCATCAGAATTGAAACCAAGCAGAGCTGTCAAAGGAAAGTGGAGTGTTATGGAAGTCTCATTTCTGCCTCCTATAAAGGAAGGCACTTAGAGCTCCAATGTCCAGCCATCCAACAGAGGGGAAGAGAGGCTGAGGAAGGTGGGAAAGTATTGACAATCCAAGGCTTGAGTTAGTCGCTAGTGCTAATTATGATCCCCATCTCTAGGTATTAATTCCTCCCTCTGAAATTAACTTATATTTACCTTGTAAGTAAATCAGCATGAACTAATGAGTAAGGAACTTGTCCTTGAAGCCTGAAAGATTTGGGTTCAAATCTCACTTCTGACCACATATTGACTGTGAGACCCTGGGTGAGTCATATAACTTCACAGAGTTGTAGGCAATTCTCCAAAGTTAAGTTGCAGAAAACTTGCCAAACTGCAATGATAGAGAAAATTTCCTTTCTTGGAAGTTCCTTATATCAACAAGATCACAGGTTCCATTCTTATCACGATACGTATATACATACATATGTGTACATATGTTTACCTTCATATATATTATATTTGTCTTTATTTATATATGTACATGTCATTCCCCTTGATGGAATATAAGTTCTGTGAAGGCAAGGAATGGTATTTTGCCCCTTCTTTTTATCATCTGAACCTAGGGAAATGCTTAGCACATAGTAGACATTTAACAGATACTAATTGATTGCTTCAGTCAATTGTTTAATGGCAAATATATTTTTGGTCTGCTACAGAATATTTGTGAAAGCCTGCTTATCCTTTTCTCATAGTTTCATCAAGGATACTCATAGTACATATGTAAATTATTCATATTAAGGTTTTAAAGAGGTGAGGGAGAAGGCAAAAGTGTTGGGAGCAATTGATAACTTTTCTATTACATTTTCACTTTGATAATTTGAAGAATGCATGATCTCATTCATGGGATCTCATGATCTCAGTGATGACCATAACCTGTTCCTGATTGCCCATATTGTATGGCTCTTTTTCATGCTCTATCTCTGCAAATATGTATACATATATATGAGTGCATACATGCAAGCATGTATACCACATGCTTTACCCAATGTGCTAAGGAGCCTTCCTCCAGATCTCTTGACATTGCACAGATATGTTTGGAGTTTTTGTTTGCTCTTATGATGTGACCAGGACCATCATTTTTTCTGGACATAAAAATTTATTTATTTAATGTGTCCTTTAAGTATCTTCAACTGTATATACTTGTTGACTTGATTTTTCAACTGCATAATTCCTCAATTGTAATGTTACCCTTGTTCACACTCTTTATGAGTCTCCCCCTGTCCCTTCGAATGAACTTTAATTTCAACTCTTTGGAGGCTGCAATTGCAGCCTTATAACTTCTCTGGAAAAATATTGGTGTTAAAAAGATGGGCCTTTGGGAGAAACTTGAGTGTTATTAAAACAACTGTGCAATTTCCTAAAGGCAATACATCCTGTTTTCTTCCTATCAGTTATGAACTCAGCTCAATGTCCTCTTCTCAGTGTCCATGATACCTAATCATAGCATAGAGGTGAGTTGGATTCTTGAAGTTTATGTCAGTAGAACAAAAGCCCTAGAAGGCCACACTGGTAAAACTTCAAATATAAGTTCTTGTAGCAGGTGAACTCCCTAGGGGATCTTGACCACAGTGTTTAACTGTGATTGCTCCTTTCTTTGTATCTTTATCATTTAGTACATTGCCTAACATACATCAAGAGTTTAATAAATATTTGTTGACTGAGTGACTTAGACTCCTTGTGCCTCAGTTTTCTCTTCTATAAAATGAGGAGGTTGGATTGCACGGCTTCTGAGGTCCCTTCCATCTCTGGATCTTTATTGGTATAATTCTATGTCCACTTTTCAAAGTTAATTATAGAGAGGCTCATTGTCAGTAGGCTGGTCACTTGATGATAGAGTCTTTGACTATAGTAAACATCAAAACACCACATGATCACTTTTTTTAGAAGTTATATCTGTGACTTTTTTCAGTCATCTCATATCTTTTCTTTCAGATGTCTTTGGAACTGATCCATCAACACCACAAAAATTGTGTTTAATCCAACACTGACCCACTTTGTGCATACTTGTTTTGTTGATATTATGACACTTCTGTTCTTTCCCCCCCTTCGCAGCCATTACTACTTCCTTATGCGTCATATCCATGGGTTATGATATTCAAGGTCAAGTGTAATGGGTCTATTGTCATTGATGGAAAAAATAGTTTATAGAAATCTTTTCCACTTTTCATATTTCTTTTCCTCTATGAAACTTTGCCCTTCATTGCTCTTGGGATGATCTAGCTTAAATGGATCTCTCTCATCAAGGTTTCTACAAATGCATTTCCCCCTCCGCCTCTTTTATTTGTTTTATGTTGGAGGAAGTGTTGATATTGATCATAATCGTTGACTACTCTCATCCTTGAAATTTTGAAACTGAGCATATATTTTAAATTGTTCTTGCAATTGGTTTTTGTTTCTTTTTTTACTTGACAAAGTGAATAGAATGTATGTGAGCTCAGGTAGCTCATAGGCTCTTTTTGACTCCATTTTGTGATAACTGCTTTAATTATTAAAACTTTCATAGAAACAATTACCAATCCATGTTAATGTCTACTCCTTTATCTATTTCCCAATTTCTAGTATCAAGATCTTGTTTAAATAGGTTTGAACTGTTTTAATTGCATGATATATCTTCCCACTTTTACTCTTTATTCCAATTTAGTGTTGATATTGATCTTTGCTCTTACATACAATTGATTCAGAAATAATCTCTACAAAAGTCACTTCCCATTCATTGGATCTCAGGATCTTGGTGGTGATCATAACCCATTCCTGATTGCCCATATTGTATGGCTCTTTTTCATGTTCTATCGCTACAAATATGTATACCTATATAGGAGTGCATACATGCATACATGTATACCACATGCTTTATTCAGTGTGCTAAGGAGCCTTCCTCCAGATCTCTTGATATTGCACAGATATGTTTGGAGTTTTTTGTTTCTTTCTTTTCCTTCTTTGCTTCCTTCTTTCTTCCTTTCTTTCTTCCTTTCTTTTTTCTTTTTGTTTCTTTCTCCTTTCTTTTTTCTTTTTCTTTTAGGATGTCACTTAATGCTTACCATGTCCACCACCTCTTAACTGTCTTCTGGAAGACAGTATTACACACACACACACACACACACACACACACATACAGCTCCCATGAAGTCCACAAAACTTTGGCCTATTTAATTTCTTGATCCTGTACTTACTGTAATTAATAGGCAATCAATAAATATTAGCTCATAGTTATATCATTAGAATTACTGAAGCAGGAGCTTTCAGGGATGTTTTCTCCCTTAAATGTAAGGTTAGAGTATATGATTTTTAAGGATCCTTGTAATTTGAAGGCTCCTCAGATATATCCTTATCACTATGTACTCTTTTGTTTATGACTTCAAGTAATATAATGCCACAATCTCTAAAGAATTAAGGTTGAATGTCACTCATAGCATAATGGGGAGGAAACATGGGGTTGGTGAATAAGCTATGACACATTATAGGAAGATGGGGATAATTGGTAGATAGATCATATTTTCCATTGGTATTTACATAATGTCAGAAGACCTAGAGGAAGGTCCCCCAAACCGTTACTAGACACCCTGTGGAATTTGATTTCTTTGAGAGGAAATGGATGAGTCACAGAGTACAAAGGGCATGGACAAGTCTATATCACCAGAAGAATTACGCACATGCAATGTCTGAGACCCACTGAAGTATCAAATTACTGGTGTGTATGCATTCTTACAGCTAGAATCTGTACTGAATTGAACTGCAGAGGGCAGCTAGAATGACCTCCAAAGAGAAGAAAAAGAAAGCCTAACCAATTTAGAATGCCTCCACACAGGTAGATGGTGCTGGATAGATGGTGCATTTGAATCAGACTCAAGACAGTTACTAGCTGTGTGACCCTGGACTTACTTAACTGATCTTAGCCTCAGTTTGCTTATCTCTAAAATGGAGATGATAATGGAACTTACCTCATAGGACTGTTGTGATGCTCAAATGAGATGACATATGTAAAGTGCCTTGTACCCCTCAAAGTATTATATAAATGCTAGCTAGTGTTACCTAGACAAAGTCCTTCATGTAACTTTGTGACTTTTTCGTCTTGGTCTCTTCAGTGAGCCTTAGCCAAAAAAAAAAATAAATAAGAGCAAGACCAACAATTTTTATTGACATGATTTCTGGTTACAAAGCTTCACTTACATTATCTTATGGGATCCTTGTAAAATCTCTGTGGGTTAAGTAGTGTTAGTATTGTTTCCCCCTACTTTATATATGGGGGAAACAGAAGGTAATGCTATATACCCAAAGTTACATAGCTATAGAGGGCAGCTAGGTGGCACAGTGGATAGAATGCCATGCCTGGACTCAAGAAGACTCATCTTCCCATGTTCAAATCTGATCTTGGACATTAACTAGCTGTGTGACCCTGGGCGAGTCCTTAACCTTGTTTGCCTCAGTTTCTTCATCTGTAAAATGAACTTGAGAAGGAAATGGTAAACCGCTCCAGAATCTTTACAAAGAAAAACTAAACAGGGTCATAGAGAGTCAGACATGACTGAAACAACTGAACAACAGCATGTATCTAGTAGTTGGTAGAATCAGTCCGCAAACCCTGCTCTTGTAACTCCAAGTTAGAAAGGCTTCCCAGTCCTCCCACCATACACCACCATATTGCTTCTCCTACAAAATAGGGTATGCAGAAGTCTAGCTATGTATCTGCTCATTTCTTCTCCTTTGAGAAACTAAAATGAAGGCAGTGAATGGCATACATCTAGTACTCTGACTCACACAAGCAAAACAACCATAAAGATATGCAATACTCTCCCTCAGCAGTCTCTCTTCCTTCTATCTCTGCATGTCTTTCTCCCTTTTGGTGATATTTCTCACTGCTGTCTCTTCAGTGACAGAGAGATGTCTGAGGCAGTCATCCACATTAATACTAGACATCCCACCAAACAAAAACTCACAGTGAAGTGTGAATTTGAGGGCCATTTAACACTGTAAATTTTCCCCTTGTATAACAATTACGGAAGCAGGCATGCTAATTGATATCACTGAGCTACACTGTGCATATGTGAACAACGCTCAGTAGCCCTCATAATTCCTCCTTTTATTGCTGGTGGCAAGCTTGTCCGGTCTCAGTCTGTGCGCCAGGCTGGGGTGCTCCAGAGTACATTCTTGGCTTCAAAGTACTGGCGGAGACTCCCTTCCCCCCCAAACTGTAGGTATTTGGTTTTTATTGATTTATTGTCATCTCTGGGAAATGTGCAGGTGTCTTTTAGATGAAAACCTAGCTTTTGGGCCATCATGTGAGTCTTAGTCTCCTAGTTCTCAGAGCCTTGATTTCTTCATCTGGTCATTTACATTGAAGCATTTGGAAAGTATTAAGTTAAAGATATAAACCTCTGGATGTGACCACATTTGAGACCACTACCACAAACAAAAGCAGTTTCCCAAGAGGATGGTGGAAGGTGGGAAGGCAGACATTTTTATCCTAGGACATTCTGAATGCACCAGGATGACAGCATCCTCCTGCAATCCTGAAAGTCAACATCCTAGTCATTTGTTTTTAATCTGATAGTGAGAACGTGCATGTCCATGCATGTATGTGTATATGATATTGTTTCTTTAACATAATCATAATTTTATCTAGTTCTTGCTTCAGGATGGAATTTTTGTCTTTTCCTTTGAGAATTTGGAATGTGTACATGTGTGCTATATTGTATATACAAGGCATTCTGCATCAATAAAATAAGCTTACTTTAAGGGGAGGGGCCCAAATAGGGCAAGGGATTGTGGGACTGCTACAATTTTCCCTGTTCCCTCCTCTTTTAGAAAGTCCTCAGTCTCCTATAGAGGCACCCTCAGTAGAAATCATATAGGTTCTCTTTTCTCACAGGCTGGTCAGGTTTGTGTGGAGAAAGAAGTAAAGACAGGCCTGTTTTTGAAAGTGGGGGCAGAAGGGAAGGGAGAAGGTAGAAAGGGAAAGAAATTTCATAGTTTTTTTTTTTAAACAATGTCATCAGAGAAATATATGATTGAAAAAAGAAGCCAGCTACTAGCTCTGTGGTATCCTCACCATTAAAAAGTAAACCCTTCTGCAGGTTGGGTAGAACTCTTTTGGTAAGCTTACAGGAGGATATTACCAGAGTTACATGGGAAGGGCAGTCATGGGATTGTATTCCGAATCACTGAGGGGAAAACCCATGTCAGTGAGCTGTTATATCAATTTTGTATATCAGAGTTTCTGAGCCAATTTCAAGCTGACTTTACAGTCTTAATTGAGTAACAACTATATCCAAACTGAAATTTTTCTTTAAGTACTCCATTACATATGATAGGTACTTTGTTTTCAAAAAGAAATTGGAAATGAAAGATGATGCTGAGCTGCTTGGGCCTTCTCCATTGAGAGTACCTCTATTTACTCTGTATGTATCCTATGTGAACCCTTTTATTTATATGTTGTATCCTCCATTAGAATATAAGTTCTTTCATGGTAGGTATCATTTTTGCCTCTCATTTTTTTTGGAATTCCCATTGCCTGGCACACAGTAAACAGTACATGTTGACTGATGATGAATAAATGATTGAGTATTCATGTCTCTGTGGCCATTTGGACAGGTACACACAATGGTGCTTATTATCTCTGTATCATTTGTGTTCCTGGGATAGGTTATCTCTCAAATGTACACCCAGCCTATTCATTTTAACCATTAATCTTCCTGCACCCCATTTCTCTAGCCCCTAAACCTCTGTTTTCAGAATGAGTTTTTACTGTGGGGTGAAAAAAACACCATTAGATTATAACATTTTATAAGTTGTCAAAGCTATAATGATATTAGCCACCTGACTGAAGGGTGAAGCAAGCTTTGCAGTGTCATATAACAGGTTGCAGTGGGCTTTGCAAATTTCAGTGAAATAAACAAGGGAAAAAGGAAAACACACACACACACCAGTGCACACAAAAACCCACCCCAAGTGTGTATTGTCACCCATGTTCATACCTTCTTGCTTATTAGCCCCTGGAGGGCATTTTCTATATAAAATATATATAAAGTCTTCCCAAATCAGAAAGGTCTCCAATTTAATTGGAATGGAAAATGCTAACTAATTGGCATCAAAATTTGATTTGTGGGAGAAACCGCCTTTTTGTTTGAAACACAACAGTATGTCTGGGAACACAAGCTCAGTCCTTCAAAAATCATCCATGGGCACCGCGGAGGAATCAATTAAAGTTGATTTGGCATATCTGCTTTTGACAAATATAAAGAAATCTCTGATTAGGCAAAGAAGAAAAGAATTCCTCTCTTTCGGGCTCTCTCTCACTCCCCCTTCTCCCTCTACCTCTCTTCTCTTCTTTCTCTTTAAAGGCAGTAGATGTCAGAAGGGGGTGGGTAGTGATATGCAAAACACGGCCTCCATAACCAAAGTAGCCTGCAAAATTAGGTGTCAGCATGCAAAGCTTATTGATGTATGAATGCGGAAAATGAAAGCCGGCAGTAGACAGACGGGGCTAAAGGTGAGACAGCCACAGTGAGAGCCGCTGTAGATCCACGTCAAGGTGTTGCTATATGAGCTGGGGTTTTTTCTGGAGGGCCACAGCCTAACAAGCTATGCCTGGCCATAAAATGATGAAACAATACAATGTAGCCACACGCTATGTGAATACCAAATAAATTGACTCGGTGTCTCCCCAGCCCCAGCCCTCCCTCCCTTCCGCCCTCCCTCCCGACGCCACCACCCTCCCCTTCAAAGTAGGTCTGTGTATTCATTAATAAATTCATATTCTCAGTTTTCAATAAAAGAAGAAAATGCAGTGTAAACTGGAGTTACTTAGTGACACCCAGCTCATTGCTTTTTATTGTAGCTTGCAGCTACGAAGCCTTCACAGCGCACTAGCAGAATTTATTACTGTCTGTCTTTGTGGCAAGTTGGCGAAGTGCGCCTTTTGAAGAAAATTGACCCACACTTCATGAATATGATGAAAAATGCCAATAACACTACAAAGACGAAGCTCTTGACATTAGTCTGCAAAGAGCTAAAAGACAGTAATGAAAGTATTGCAATTACAAATCATTACCTCCTCTCCAGCCAATCGTCAGCGCTCTCTCTCTCTCTCTCTCTCTCTCTCTCTCTCTCTCTCTCCTCTCTCTCTCTCTCTCTCTCTCTCTCTCTCTCTTCTCTCCTCTCCTCCTTCTCTCTCTTTTCTCCTCTCCCTCCTCCTTCTCTCTCTTCTCCTCTTTTTCCTCTCTCTCTCTCTCTCTCTCTCTCTCTCTCTCTCCTCTGCTCTCCTCCTCCTCTCTTTTCTCCTTCTGTCCCTCCTCCTTCTCTCTCTTTTCTCCTTCTCTTTTTCCTCTCTCTCTGTCTCTCTCTCTGTCTCTCTGTCTCTGTCTCTCTCTGTCTCTCTCTCTTTCTCTCTTTTTCCTTCTCTTCCTCCTCCTCTCTCTCTCTCTCTCTGTCTCCTTCAGCACTCCTGGTTGGCTCCCCGTTGCTGTCTTGTATAGCATGATGGCAAATGGAGAATGCGATGGCTCCATTTGACTTCTTAAAGGAGACAGAAAGAGGGAAAGATAAAAAAAGATTCTCTCCACTCCCTCCTGGAATAAAGAGCTATGGATACAAAGATCTCTTGGTCTACAATGTGATAAGTAATGATGGAAGTCTTTTAGACTTTTAAGGAATCCTGGTTCAACTCACATATCTCAGATTTTGCCCAACTGTAAAGTGGGATGAAGAATGTCTTGCCTCCTTATGTTAGATGATGTCTTCATGTTTGCAAAGCGTATGTGGTCTCTGGGATTAGCAGCACATTCAAAAATTCTCATTAATTACACAAATCTGATTCTTTGATATCTTGGAATGAATAAAGAAAATAAAAATACATTTTCAAAATTGGAAATCAGTGTTTTCATGTCTTAAATGGCAAAGTATAAGAAAGAAAAATGTGATGAATAACGTGACCAAGAGCATTATATAGTTATTGATGGGTGAGTTGTACAACAAATATCTTGAGGGTCCACAGCAGAATCAAGAATATAGGTCTTTGCTTGGGTCACTCAACCCACTAAAAATTGCATTTTTCGCAAAAACATGCTTGATTTGGGGATCTCTGAGTTGGCTGATTGTTGAACATCTGTGAAAAGGTTTACATTTTTTTTCCATTCCCCCCTCAGACATAGTTATTCCCTGCCTTATAAACAATCTGCTTAAGACTTTTCTATTTTGTTATATTTGGTTTTGTTTAGTTTTCCTCATGGTTTCTCCCATTCGTTTTAATTCTTCTATGCAACATGACTAAGGTGAAAATGTGTTTAATAAGAATGTACATGTACAGTCCCTATATGATTCTTGGGGGGGAGGGGGAGAAAATTTAAAACTTATAGAAATGATTGTAGAAAACAAACTTAAAAAATCTGCTTACAGATGATACGCCTCCATTTTCAACATTGCTTCCATAAACCCTATGTGGGGGGAAAAGAAAAGAAAACATAGTTTCTATAATATCAGTGAGTTAAAAGAAGTTAAGAAGGAGAAGAAGTCATGGAAATCAGAACAATTTAGGAGAGCTGACCGTGAGGCCATCTCCTAGTCAGAAATGGCCTTCCTACAGTATAGCCTCCCTGCCCAAAATGATGCCTCCTTACCCTCTTGGAAATATTCATTTCAATTTGCTACCTTGGCTATAATATCATCAATTAGGGATTCATTTGTGTTCAGTTATCCTCTTTTAAAAATGCAGATACATCAGGGAAAAGGTTATAGGGATGACAGTCATTCATACATTAATGTGAATCAGTTCATTCAGATTGCTCACCTCTGACACCTACCAAGTTGAAATCAGTAGCATTGAGGAAATGAGAGTTTTGATTTGGCGAGAGGGGAGGTAATTTGGGAACATGTACTATGAGAAAAGCAAATCTGGGTGGGGTCTTGGGGCATCTGAAGCCTTGGGAAGGGGATATCAGAAAGTAGACAATGAATAAAAGGAGATGGGAGCATGCTGTAGGAAAAGCACCAGTTTCACTCAGGACTGGCCCCTGTACCCACAGAGGGATGTAAGCTCCCTCAATGAAAGAGCTTCTTTATTTTTATCTTTTTGTCCCTGCAGTCTGGCACAGTGACCTTCACATAAAAAGTGCTTAGTAAATTATTATTCAATGTAACCAGAATTGAATTGTATTTTCCTTTCTAGTATTAAAGAAAAAGTGCTCGTTTCTAAGTTTGAGGAGCCAGATTCCAATTCTACTTCTGACATTATCTATATGTTCCTGGGCAGTTTGGTTAACCTCTTTGTTCCTTGTCTTTCTCACCTGTAAAATGAAGGGTTGGAATGGATAACCTCTGAGCTCTCTTTCCAGCTCTTAAACTATGTATGATTCTGTGGTCTTCTATCCTCTTTTCACCTATTCCTAGTACTAGGTACTATTAGTACTGTAGTTCCATTACAATGGAATTTTAATAAGTTTTTATGGCTTAATCTGAATATCTGACAAGCAATTATAACATTGTTTCTATAGCTGAAGGCATTTGAAGTCCCAAACAACTCAACTATAAATAATATATTTTGGAAATTCTTAAGATTATCTATAATATTTGGGTATTAGAGACTTAATCCATTGTGTTTTGTCACTGTACACAAGATCTCAAATAGCTTTGTGGCTTTGGCAATTTGCTGAAGTTCTCTAGAGCTCAGTTTCCTTGTCTGTAAAATAGAGTCATATCAGATGAACTCTTGGGTCTTTTTTCTGCTCTAAGACTTTATGTGGCATGAGATTAGGTAAAAATAATCCAGCTGATATGTAGGGACAGAAATCTTTCAGTGAGTGAGTAAGCATTTATTAAGGTCCTACTCTGTGGCAGATCCTGAGCAAAGAGTATATATACATCTACACATACACATATACAGATATATGTATACTCATATGTTTGCATGAATACAAGATACATAGAAAGTAGTTACAAGGTGAACTTAGAAGGGAACTTCAGGGTATTAGCAGTGGTAGAAGGCCTCATTCAAAAGATAGGACTTAAGCTGAGTCTTGAATCCTGGGATTCCATGAGACAGATGAAAGGGGATAAGCCGTCCAAAATAGGGAAGAGAGCTAGTACGGAGGCCTATGTCTTTGAATGGAAAGTCGTGTGAAGAACAGTAAGTGAGTCAGTATGGCCAGATGGTAGAGTGTGTAGAGGGAAGTACTATATGAGAAGACTGGAAAAGTAGGAAGGGCCCCAGTTAAGAAACAGTTTGTTGTTGTTATCAAACATTAAATAGTGATTTAGGGTTTACAAAATGCTTTACAAATATTTTATTTTTCATTTTATTTTCACAATAATTCTGGGGCTATTATTATCCCCATTTTACAGGTGGGAAAACTGAGGCTGAGAAAAGTTAATGACTTTCCTAGGGTCATACAACCAGTAAGTGTCTGAGGTATAATTGGAATCCAGGTCTTCTTGTCTATACGTCTAGGACTATACTGTAGTAACTAGTTACTTTAAATATCAAAAAAAGAGTTTATATTTTGTCCTAGAGGTAACAGAATTACTGGAATTTAATGAACAGGAGGGTAACCTGAGCTTTGGGAAAATTGCTTTGGTGTGTACATAGGAGATGGATTAGAGTAGGGAGAGACTTGAGAAATGAAGGCTTATAATGAGATATTGCAATACTCCAAGTGAGAAGTGATGAGGGTCTGACTCTGAACAGAGAGAAGGGGACATATAGGATAGCTGTTGCAGAATGCACAAAATGTGCTCATGGTTCATGGAAAATACACTTGTATTTCCTCCTGAGATTAAGCTGTAGTCAACAGCTAATTCATTGAGACTAGCCCTCAACACACTGTGGACAGAGAGTCATCACATACGTGGGGACATGGAGGAAGATGTTAGATCTTTTTTTTTGCTATGAGGCAATCTAGATTGAATGGTTTGTGGCTACTAGCTGGTTGTGCCTGCAGCAAGTGGACCATCCATTCTTAGGAAGCATCCAAAATGGTGTGTGTTGTATTTATTTTACTAATGTTGCCTTAGGCTTCTGTAGTCAGACTGTCCCATTGACTTGTGGTCTAGGCACAGTTAACATCATTAAGGAGCTAGCCTGTGGTGATTCTGTGCCTTCAGGCTTAGGAGAAGTTGCAAATCTGATTGGTACCTTCTGAGTCTAACTCCTCATGTCAAGACATATCCAATGGGTCCTAGAAAAGTAATATCATGATTTTTTGCTGAAAGTTAAATGTGTGCCATTTTCTAAAGGCCCCCTTCTAAGAATAAAATGAAAAGAGAGCTGAAAGATGGGAAAATTCCAAAAGAATGTAAAAGACCACAGATGACATTATTTTGATCTAATAGCCTGAAGACTTGGCAGCCAAGGAAAAGGCAATCATGAAAGTCTCAGTTAACTATTAACTCTTATGCCTTCTTTAGCATCTATCTCCATAAGTGTTTGTGAGAATGATCTGTGCATTTTCAAGGATACCCTTGATGAAAAAATACGAGAAGAGAATAGGATGGCTTTAACAGATCATCTCCCCCAGTTACACAGATAACCTGAGATGTCAATAATATATGATTTCATTCTTTTGATTGTTGATGACAAAAATGAATTTGACACAATAAAGCAAGTCACAGACCCAAAGTCTTTCCTCTGAAAAAAACACAACCATTGAGATGATGTTGAGCATCATTTGATTGTTACTATCCAGCAAGGCATAAAACTGGGAGACAAATGTTTGCCAAAGGTGTTAACTGCTGTCATGGAGAATGATGTCTTTAGAAAAGTTCAAAAGAAAAAGGGATGGTCTATAAATCAAGAATTTTTACCCTGGGGTCCATTAAATTGTTTTTTTAAATGTTTATATGACTATATTTTAATATACTTGGTTTTCTTTGTAATGTAATATATTTTGTTCTATGCATTTTAAAACATCACTCTAAGAAGAGATCTATAGATGTCACCAGACTGCCAAAGTAGTTCATGATACAGAAAAGATTAAGAACATTTGCTATAGATGATGAAGTTCTGTTTAAGGATATGTTCCTGATAAAGAAAGACAATATGCTGATTGCATCACGCCTTTGAACGTTATAGAGTTTTCTCAATGAACTCCATATCTTCTCAAAATAAAAATAATACAGAAAAGGTTACCCCAGTGGAAAAACTGAGTGAAGAATTGGCCAGATAATAACATAAAATTGAAAAGCAGTCCATAGAATTAGTCCAAATAAATAAAGAGATATGTAGATACAGATTAGAATATAGATATATTTCAAAGGAATTATAGACATACAATAAGTGGGGCCTAAATTTGAATAGGAAACTTAGATTGAATTTGGGAAATTTCGTAACCTTTTTAAATGATCTGAAGTAGCTCCCTAGTGAGGCACATATTTTTTCTTACCATCTATATTTTTCTATATAGCTGTAAATCATGAAATGCCCATCTCAGAAAAATCAAAATTGCAGGTGCCACAGAGGTAAAAAAACAAGGTATATGGTAAGTATAAGCAAACTATGACATATTCCTTGTGGTCATTCCCAAAGACATTGCTGGAAAAGGAGCTGGACTTTTTATGCATCAAAAGCAGAGGATAACATAGAAATAGTATCCCTATGTGTTCTCTCCCCCATTAGAACATGAGCTCCTTGAGAAGAGGGAGGGTCTTCCTTTTCTACTTGTATCCTTAGTACTTAGCATGCTTTTGCTCAGTTAGTACTTAATAAAGGATCCATTCATTCATTTATTCATGCATATTGCACTAGTAGTATCTATAAAAAATGAGAACACCCAAAGGAAGGTCTTTGGTATGGCAAGTCACAGACAAGACAAGAAGACATAGTTGGTTTTTAATCTTCAGACCAGGGGAGTACCCACACCAGCTTCAAAACACATAGAAGAGACAAATTCTAAGTTTAGCATAGAAAGGCAAAATGTCACAGAGTCAAAACAACTCTCTCTTTTGTGGGTCACCAAGGTGCCTCTGACATCTTGGAATGATCTAGATAAGGGAAATCAATAAGTCAGATACATAATTTGGGGGTGAGGCTTGATTCCATATGCTGAGTCCATTGGGTTAGGAGAAAACAAAGCTTAGCTTAGCCTGGGCATCTAGATGTCCAGAGATGACGTTCTGGTCGTGGAGTCAGGAAGGATTACTTCAAATTTTTCCTCAGATGCTTACTAGCTGCATGAACCAGTACACATCACTTAAGCTCTATTTGTTTCAGTTTCTTTACCTTTAAAATGGGTATAATAATAGCAGACATTTCCCAGGGTTGTTGTGAGGGTCAAATATGATAGTCTTTGTAAAACACTTAGCCCAGTGATATAGTACATGGCACATAGTAGGTATTATATCAGTGTTTTGCTAACATCATCACCCTCATCATTAGAATGAGCCACACAACTTTCTCCCCTCCCTCCACTCCCTACTCCCCTAGCTCTACTGTTGGGGCTGAGTATGGCACTTAGATGAAGGAGGGATTAAGTTCATATCTTCTATCTCACATTCACTCCATGGCATTCTTTCACTGAGTTGACTGTCAGGAAAACTCCCAGAACTTTTAAATTGTCCTTTCCCCTTCCCTCCCTTCTCACACAGTTGAATTTATTTAAGTTAATTGTTCCAGAGATGACCCCACTGTATTAAAAGATGAATCTTCAGAACTTAAAATCTAAATCAAGCCCCGTGGCCACCTGTTGTGGAGGGTGTATGGTTTCTGGCAAAGTAAGCAAGCAAGCAAGCTAAAAAAACATATAAACAACAACAGCAAGCAAACAAAACTACTGGAACCAAATGCAGATTCAGAAGGAGATGCTTTTCCTTAAGCATCAGGAGCAGATAAGACCTATGAAAGCAAGTGAAGTTGTACATTGCAAATAGAAACTGACATTTGATTTAATATTGCTTTTTAAACTCTACTTTTAAATAAGCCAAAAAAGGGGAATGGAGTAACTTGCAATAAATTGTGATCAGGAAAAGGACAGCGAAAGAAAATAGCAGCGTCCGACAAGCAGTAGCCTGAACTACATAAATAAAGATAAACAGGGTGCAAATTTTCTACAAGCAGACATCCCAGCTCCAAATTCGCCCACACATCGGAAGACTTTGTGTGCACTTGCTCGGTTAATGCAAACCTCTTGTTCTCAGAGTGGAGGGGAGGTAAAGGGAGAGTGAGACAGTGAGGCAAAGGGTAGAGAAGGGGAGGGGATGAAGGAGGGCAGGGAGTGGAGAGAGGAAAATGGGAAAGGTGAAGGAGAGAGGAGAAAAGTAGAAGAGGCAGTAAGGAAAGGGTGAACAGGAGAGTCATAGGCTGTGAAAGAATGGGGAAGGGCAGAGGGGAAAGGAGAGGGAGCAGTTGAGGGGGGCAGAGAGAGGAGAGAGGGAGGGGGAAAGAAGAGAGGGACAAAGTGAGGGAGACGGGGAGAAGAAAGGAACAGGTGAAGGAGAGCTAGGGAGGAGGAAAGGGGAAAAGAGGGAGAGGCATAAGCTATGAGAGAATGGGAGAGGGGAAGGGAAGAAGGAGACGGAGAAAAGAGAAGGAGAAAGCGAGGGAGCAACTGAGAGAGAAAGGGAAGAAAGGGGAAAGAGAGTAGGACAATGGGGAGGGGACGAAAGAAAAGAAAGAAGGGGATGGAGAGATGAGGAGAGGGGGAGCAGAAGAAGAAATACCCGGCAGTAGCAGTGGGTAATCAGGAAGCCCTATCCTTACACACAGGTAAGTGCCAAAGGAAGTAACTACCGCGAATGTGCCTATAAAGAACAGGGAAAAGTCACTTGCGGGCAAAGTTCTTTCGGTTTTACTAGTGTGGGTCTGCCTAGGAAGGTCCAGCATTATGTGGTGTTAGTGCTTGTTTATAGGCATACTCCCTACAGCCTCTACTCCCCCTAAAATACATCCACCTACTTCCTGATACTCAAGATTCATTTCCCAAGGGAAAAAGTGTTTCATTTAGTAATTAAACATTAGGCTAAAAACACTAACGAAAGGGAGTACAGTTACCTTAATTCACACTCAAGTGTAAATAGCTAATAAGAGTCAGTATGGCACAATGCAATGAGACCTGGCAACCTACATCCTAATTCTAGCTCTGTCGCTAATGAGCAATATGAACTTCCTCTACCTAAACCATTCAGCCTTGTCTGTAACACGGGGGAGAGTGCACTAGACCCTATTTAAAGTGCCTCTCATCTCTAATATTTTCTAAATCTGTCATTAAAATATTATGAATAAAATATGATCCATTCCTAAAAGAAGATTTTTATGGGGAGAAAAATACAGGGCTCTGATGCCTTAAAGAGTAAGAGGAGAACAGGCGAAAAGAGGTCAGTGATACAAAGTTAAGTTTGCCAGTTTTATAATTTCACCTTTTGCCAGCTCTGTGTCTAAGAATCATTTATACTGGCTAACAAGCATCTATAAATATCCCCCCCATAATTAGTGTGTATATGTGTGGCTGTCTGTCTTTGTATCTGTCTCTGTCTGTCTGTCTCTGTCTGTCTCTGTCTGTCTCTCTGTCTGTGTCTGTCTGTGTCTGTCTCTGTCTGTCTGTCTCTCTCTCTTTCTCTCTCTCTCTCTTCTGTGAGATATCCAAGTTCTCTTGTTTATGGATTCAAATCTGATTTTCAGAGTAATCAAAGGCATCCCAAGTATCTGAAGAGCTCTGCTCAGAATGACAGTATCATTTTTTGAGGGGAAGCTTCTGTACTGACTTTCCCCAAATGCCTTCAGAATGGCTATAAATTAAACTATAATAAATTACTATAATAAAATAATTGACTATAAAAAAGTACACCAAGACTACCAGGTAACCAGCAAGGTGTAATAGGAAGAAACCTTTAGCCAGGCTTAGTAACACAGGTCTGCAGTCCCTGTTGCTGGGGGAGGTTGAAACTGGTGGATCGTTTGAGATCAGGTGATCTGAACTGCAGTAGAGTTAAATCCTTGGGTGTTTACCTCAGTTTCCACATCTGTAAAATGAGCTGGAGAAGGAAATGGCAAACCACTCCAATATCTTTGCCAAGAAAACCCCAAATGAGATCACAGAGTCAGACCTGACTGAAGCAGCTGAATAAAAACAATCTTCACTAAGTTCTTCACCAATATGTCCTTGGGAGTAGGCGGCCACTAGGCTAACTATGGAACAGTATCTCTGGCCAGAAAAACAGGGCAGGACAAAGCTTCTAAATAGCTGAAAGGAGGGGAGGGGATGAACTCTGAGTTCTTTGAGAACCAAAACTGCTTTCACCTTTATATCCCTAGAGCCTACCATAATTCCTGGCACAGAATAGGTCTTCGATAAATGCCTGTTTGCCGATTGAATGGAATATCAAATATATGAAGATGAGTAATAATATGTACTAGAAAGGTAGCTTAGAGTCTTATTGTGAAGATATCTTAAATGCCAAACCTAGCGTGTTATATTTGTACTGGAAGCAATGTAGAGTCTCTAAAGATTTTTGAATATAGTAGTGATATACTGAGATTTGTCTGTTAGGAAGATCCTTTTGGCAGCTGTGTGGGGAATGGCTTGGACAATCTGGAACTCAAATCTTCTGACTCCAAGACCACAATTCTTTTTCTATGTGACTGGAAGTAATTGTCTGGAAATCAGGTTGTATTATGAAGGTCACTGTGCTGGGAGTTCTGTGAAACTGCCCATCTATCAGAAGGAAAGAGGAACTGGTAAGTCAATACCACTATTGTAGGTTTTACCTTAGCATGTCTCCATTAAGAAAATGGGTTCATAAGCCCTAATATAAGAATGTCAACAACAAACATTCAATAAGTGCCTCCTGAATTCAGAGCTTTGTACCTACACATTAAAAGTAGATAATAAAGCTGAGAAGAAAATTTCTCTCTAAGCAGGGGAACTGGATACTCAACTTTCAGTACTCAACAACCAGGGCTAATCTTCCCTTGAATCTTTGGTTGAATTTTTCTCCTTTACTTCCAGGCATCATGTGCCTTGAACCTACTTCTGATGCTGATTATCTATCTCAGAATGAGAGAGTTAGAGAAAAAAAATTCTTTGCTATTGCAAAGTATTGTCTCCCATGATTGAGTAGCTTGACTGCCAAAAACTTGACTGCCAACCTTTATTGTGGCTGGGGGGAGATGGGAAGGAGAAAGAAACCCTCTTGGCAGTTTTGATGTCTTTGGTAGAGGTGAAGGGATAACATTCCACAAAGCAATTTTCTGGCCAGACTGTCCCAAATGGACTGGCAAATTTCCTTTGTAAGAGTCTGCAGTGGTGTGGCCAAGTCTCCCATCTACTTTCATCAGGGAGACTTCTTCCTACTTAATAAAATATATATGTATTAATATATGTACAGATTTGTCTTTGTACTTCTTTGGACATGTTATTAGGTCCCTTACTTTCTCTGATTACATCAACTAGGATGGGGAGTGGAATGGGTGGGAATATGTACACATACATATATACGAGGATAGGAACTAGACCTGTTATTTTTTTTTAATACAAGGAAGTCTTAGATAAGAAACATCCTTTATCAATACAAATGAGCATCTTCTTTTAGTCTTAGAATGTGCCTAGAGAAGTGATTTGCCCAAGTATACACTGATAGTATGTCAGAGACTGGACCTGAAACCAGGTCTAATTGGATCAGAAGCCAGTTGTCGCCATGCTGCCTTTATACATTTTATATATATATATATATATATATATATATATATATATATATATATATATATATACATACATATATATATATATAATTATTCCATATGTATGAATGTGTCTATGTGAAGTGTATAATATTATTTATTTCATTCTCCAAGTTGAGTCAATGGTTGGAGACTTTTTTCTATTTGGAATTACACTGGAAGAGTCTGGATTCCATTTCAATAAGTAGCTGTAACTGGCTTCTAATATTTCAAGCCATTGACTCCCTTGGTAAATAATCCTATTTTCCTCCTCCAATTTTGCCTGTGCTCATGACTCGTTGGTCATGATGACTTGGCTAATGCTTTTTAATATCAGAATCTAGTACATCAAGTACTTGGTTAATAACATAAGAAAAAGCTTTGGTGACTCACCTTGACCTAAAGGGGGCAGAAAAACAACTTTTTAATAATCTGGGAGTTAATTTCAATTGGAGGGATGCTGCATGTTGCACAATCTTCCCTCAGAGTCACATAGGTAAGAAATATGGTCCTTTTTATTATTATAAAGTCAGAGAAGCAATGAAGTGAGCTAGGTTTGCACCTGCCTCGTGGGCTTGATCATCAAATGCAATTTTAATGTGATACCCACTAGGAAATCTCAAGTCCTAATGAGTTTAATGGGCTGCATTCAGAGTCTTTGCCCAGATGTAACCCATATTGTTATTAGGGTGCCTTTTCTAAAGGGAATTGAAAAAGATGCCACACCTCATTTTCAGGAGTCAGATCCTATTGTGCTGAATTCCACATGTTTAGTCACAATGAATGATTGTGGACCCAAATGGTAAGATAGCACAAACGTTCAGAATTGTACAGACTGCTCCACTGATGCAGCTTCAGGGGAATCACAGAGTCATAGACAGACATGGAGAATGCTCCTATGAATGTGCTGTGTGTGTGTATGTGTGTATGCACTCATACAAGAACATATATGGAGCTGAGAACACAACCTGGGGGAAATTACTCTTTACCTTCTCCTTGATAAGTTAATATCTCATAGCTGACTTCTTAACTCTATTTCCCTAGTAGCACTGGAATAATCCTCCTACACACCCACCCCCTTTTTTGTAGTCTCCAGCTGGCAAAGGAGTCTTCTTGGTTTGGTTTCAAAAAGACTCTACCTCAGTTCAAACCACTGGCACCATCCATCCTCCCTGCCTCCCCCATACTACTGGTCTATACTAAAAGTAAAAAAACTGATAGTATAAGGGCTGGGTAAATCAATTAAACAACCCCACCTTAGTCTCAAGATGGAATTAAACCAGTACTTCAGTATTGGTACTTTAACCAGGTGAAAACACTTCTCTATTCAATCAGTCAATCATAGCTTTAGAAGTCCTAGATCAATGGCAGTGCTGTTACACAAGAAGTGTGTTCAGATTGCTTGCGGAAACTTTTCTTATCCTAGGAATGGATTATCTATAAAAATATTGAGCCAGTTTGGGCTCGAGAGATTCCCATGCTGGGCATGGGAGAAGAGAAAACATTCTACCTAAACCCCTGAGAAGGAATTATTTGGAGGAGAGAGAAAAATACCCAGTCATGCCCATCTGGAGGAGGACTCTGCAAGTTTCCTAGTGACTGGGGTGGGGATCTTGTACTTTCCATTTTCCCACCAATATCCTTGTATCACCCTTGGGATAGTGGTGGTTGATAGTAGTATTTTCATTAGGAGCCTGAAACACTGAATGAAACCAGGAAAACAGATTCTAGGCTCCCCAAAGAGGCCAGTAAACCATATCTAAAAGGAACATTTTGGAGACTCCAGAAACAGGACTTCTAGGAACTGTGAGTTAACCCTTTGCTATATGTACTCCCTTTGTTTAATCTACTTTCCCCTGGACTCTGTATGTACATGTGTATCACAGAATTTTGATATCATGTACTAACTCTTCTTACTTTTTAAAAACTAATTATGAATTATTGACCAGTTGCTGTAAACTTATAGTCACAGTAAGCCCCTTGGTTGGGATTCTCTTATTAGGGGAAAAAAAACCCCATTCCTTCTGCTAGAAGTTGAGGGAACAACTAGTAGCCTTTCTTTGAGAGCTTGACTCATCATTGGAGTTGGGGGTTATGAAAGTAGGTGCAAAACATGTGAAACAAGTGAGTACTAATTTATGATGAACAGGGAGAACCAAATGGAATATGCCTATAGACATCACTCTCCTTTCTTGTCCTATAACCCAGTGGGAATGGGGAAGGGGATGGGAGACAGGGGTCAGGCTTGAAAAAGAAAGCAATGAAAAGCTAAGTTATTAACTGTGTTGCATAATCTTTGCCAGTATCTCATCTTGAAAACAGATACTGAAGCTTATTCTTGCAAGTGCCACCCTCACAGTTTGGAAAACCCTTTGGAGATGAGCACCAAATGTATAGAAACAAATCAGAGAATGTTTACTCTAATGATACTCTCAGAAGCATTTGGGATTTTTAAACATATGCTTCCGGCTTATCTCCCTACCTTCAAAATGACTACTGAATTATAGGATGACTGTAAATAGAAATAATGAAATTAGTTTATTTTTAATTAGAAGAATTCTGCTCATAGCAGATATCTCGATGTTTCCAAGTGTGTCTTGCTTTCATTTGGAAGGAAAGAACTTGAATTTCCTATCGCTTTGAGTTTGAGCCAAGCATTCTCTTCTTCATCTGGGAGGATTGTAGGATTCAGAGATGGAGGGAACCTTGGAGATGATGTAGTACAGCCCCTCTACTTTACAGTTGAGAAAACTTGAGGTCCACAGAGGTAGAGTCACTTGACTAAAGCCATATGGATTATAACTGGCATAATTAGAATTCAAATCCAGGTCTTCTATTATTATCTTTGCTACTACTGCTACTACATGATCATTATCCTCGTGCCACAACCACTATTGCCACCAGCACCACTACTGCTACCACAAAGACCACTGCCATTCTTACTGGAGCTGCAGCTATTAGTATTGCTAATTCTGCCACGATTTCTACTTTCTCACACTTACATAGTTCTTTTATATTTGCAAAATAATTTACATATATTATTTCATTGGATCCTCATACCTCTCCTGTGAGGCAGGTACTATTTTTTTTTATTGATTTCATGGATAAAGTCACTAAGGTGCAGAGAGACGATAAGTGACCAAATATGAATGCTTTCAAATCCTATCTCTGGCTATCACTAGCTAGTGACTTGGGTAAGTCACTTAAGTACCTACTATGTGCCAGGCAGTTTCTAAGTGTTTTATAAATATTATCTCATTTTATACTCTCAACAACCCTGGGAGGTAGGTACTATTATTATCCCCATATTACAGTTGAGGAAACTGGGGTAAACACATTTTTTAAGTGACTTGCCCAAAGATAGACATCTTCCTTTCCTTTAGGTTTTGTTTCATCTGTAAAATGAATGAGGAAGACAAATGGCCCCAAAGGTACCTTCTGTCTCTAAATTTATGTTACCATAGCTAGCATTTATATAAATGACCTGGGAATTAGGTGCTGTTAATACCACCATTTACAGTTGAGGGAATTGAGGCAGACACAGGTTATGTGAATTGCCCCTGGTCACGTAGGCAGTGTGGCTGTATTGGAACTCAGGACTTCCTGACTTTAGGTTTAGCACGCTATTCACTTTGACACCCCAGGAAGACTCATCTTTGTGTTCAAATCTGCCTTTAGACAGTTACTAGCTGTGTGACCCTGTGCCTCAGTTTCCTCATCTGTACAATGAGCTGGAGAAGGAAATGGCAAACCACTCTAAGATCTTTGCCAAGAATACCCCAAATGGGGTCACAAAGAATCGGACAGCTAAAATAACTGAACAACCGCAAAGCCTCAGATTCGCTTGGTATCACCTAGCTTGTAAATGTTAAGAGATGAGATTTAACCTAGGTTTTAAAGTTTCCATGTCCAGAGCTCTATCCGTTCTGCCACACTGCCTCTCAGATCTAGTGTCTGATTCCACCACATATTACCATTCTGGTTCTGCCCAAGCAGGGGAAGTTCAGTATGTTATCACCATACACACTTGACCCTAGTCAGCCCTGAGACCCGTTGATCTCATCTGTAAAATGAAGGGATAGGACAAGAGGGTCCTCCAATTCTGGATCTGTGAAATTTGGTAACAAACTCAAGAAATTGTCATGGTGCACCGAAAAAAAAATGGAGCATTGAAACCAATAGAATTGATCTACTGCTTTGTCTCAATCTTTCCCTATTATTAAAGATAAAGAATTGATTGCTTAAGTGGGAAGTAATCAGAGTTCAGGGTTGTCTGTGGGATGCCACGGTAAATTTGGAGTGATTATTTCTTTAAAAATGACTGTGCTGAGTTGAAAGTACAAGCTGTTTCTAAAGCCTACAGCAACACACTAGACTAGCAGTAGCCACAGGCAGAATTGGCTGTCCCTGGTCTGTTGATCTTGGATTAACCCTTTGAATGCCTGGACGATTTTTGGTGGATGTGCAAAGAAGTGACACATCCTATGCTTTTCAATGGATGTATGCTTTCTGTCAGATCACTCAATTAATTATAATTGTCCTGCCTTAAAAGGCATTGCCCTGGGCAGACCAGGGGGTGTGGCACTCCAGGGGTTTTATTTCAAACCATATTTTACTGATGCCAAGTCAATGGACTCTCCTTCTCAATATTTAATCAGGCCTGCCCAGCTTCCTTGTCACAGGATCTGACTCTCCATCCAGAGTGAGGCTGTGTCTTCCTGGCCTTGCCTTGTGAAGAATAAAAGCAGGTTTTGTTCAAAGGTCAAGAAGGAATAGGAGTGACATTTCCTTGTTGTTCCATTACTTCACTAGCTCTAGGGAGGAACTAGATAATACCCTGGGCCAGTTTTAATTGATAGCATAGAACCTATAGTCGGGGAAAATGTAGAGGAAGACCTGCTTTGGGATCAGCTTATTGATTGGGAAGCAACACTCATTTATACTATGAGGATATGTTTTGTTGTTATTGCTACATATTCTGTTTTCCTCCAATAGAAATATTATCAGTATCTTGAACAGTGCCTCATACTTAGGGGCCGGGACCAAAGGAATGATTTTATTAGTAAAAGGAAATCTGCAGTGAGAAAACTCTCTCTACTAATGCAGGTCAAGAACTTCTTTACAACATACAACTTTAGAGACTGATCTAGAGCACTGAAAAGGTATACGAGCACTGTATATGAGGTAGGAATAGAATCCAGCTTCTCCAATTTGTTGAGTGCTTAATATATATTGAAGAATTGATTTGTGGAACAGGAAGAGGAACAACTCCAATGATAATGATAATTGTTAGGGCCAGAGTCATCCCTAGAAGGCCATGTTTCCAACTATGACCTTCCCCAATGTGTTATATGGGAAAACTAGCATAAAAATGAATATCTCATTTATTAACCTGGGGACAAGAAGTCATAAAAGGACAACGTTCCACCCTAAAGGGGTTGAAAAGAAGAGGCGGCTTGCTTTGGTGAACTTTCAGAAAGAGAAAAGCAAAACAAGAAACATTTCAGGAGGTTTCAGAATAGATGTAGTAAGATAGCGCTTACTTCTCAGTTCATATGAATTACCTGTCAATACACTAAAATTTATTATGGATATGTGTGTGTATCTGTGTCAACCTCCTAATATGCTCTTTTCATAATGCTTATTATCCTAAAACAGAACACTATGTACAAATCCCTTTTTCCTGATACCTCTTTCTATGCACTTATATATAGACTTGATCCAAGTAGAAATTATGCCTCATCACCATTCATATTTCTCTTAGTCCATTCCATGCCTTCCCTTGGTACCCCATCCTATTATCAATAAAGTTCCCTATTTTTCTTCACCTTTCACACAAATATACATTCAACCTCCTAGAATAAATTGTAAATGTAGTTAGTTCTGAAAATTATGCCCTCACTCCCCATTTGTACTTCTACTGGTCCCTTCTAGCGTGCCCCTTTGAGTACCCATTTTATTATATACAAAGTTCCCTATTATACTCCGTCTTTCATATAGACACATACCCAACCCCCCTAGAACTAATGGAAACCCAGATATTCACCGGAGGATACCACATCTTCTTCAGTGAAGGATGCGTCATCAAACTCTCAAAGAAGGTTAAAGACATTGACCTACTTGATTTCCACCTTCAAACTCCTCTCTTTTGAATTTCAGCCTTATTAAAATAGATTTTTAATCAATATATTTATTTGATATATTTCCTGTGTATCCCTACTGCTATTGCCTCCCAGTAAGCAATCCTTTATAATTTTTTTAAAAGAGGAAAAAGAAAAAAAATCAGGTAAACTAGTTAACCTTATTTTAAAAATTTGGATGTTATAGGCAGTGTTCAGCACCAGTGAAGTCCCCTTCCTCACTTTGCAAAAGAATGGGGGGGCAGATGTTTCCTCATTTCTCTTTCTTAGGGCCAAGTTGGTATTATAATTTCACAAGAACCAGTTCTATTGTTTTATGGTGGTTTTTTTTTACATTTACGAAAGAATTATTTGGTATAGTCATTATGTATATTGTTTTTCTAACTTTGTTTTATTACACTTTGCATCAGTTCCTATAAATCTTATCATGATTCTCTGGATTAGTTGTGTTCATTATTTCTTATAACACATTAAATCTCCATTACATCCTCATAACATGATTTGTTTAGCCATTCACCAATCAATGGACATTTATTTTGTTTCCAGTTCTTTGCTACCACAAAAAGTATTGCTATAAATCATCTGGAGATTTGCTTTTGTCATTGACTTTCTTGAAGTTATGTGCCAGAATTTGTGGGTCAAAGGGTATGAATACTTTGGTTACCTTATTTGGATAATTGCAAATTTATTTCCTGAATGGTTTACCAATTCACCACTGGCACGTTGCATTAATGTGTCTGGCCTTGTTGTTCACTTGTGTCCGACTCTTTGCTATCCCATTTGGGGTTTTCTTGGCAATGATACTGGAGTAGTTTACCATGTTCTTCTCCAGCTCATTTTATAGATAAGGAAACTGAGGCAAACAGGGTTAAGTGACTTGCCCAAGGTCACACAGCTAGTAAGTGTCTAAGAAAGATGCGTCTTCCTGATTTCAGGTCCAGCCTTCTATCCACTGCACCACCTGGCTACTCTCAATTCATATATCTAACTTCCCACAACTCTTCGAACACTGACTATTCCACTCCAGTTATCTTTAATTATTTGAGGTGAAATCTCAGAATTAATTTGATTATTATTATTAGTGGTTTGGATTATCTTTTCATGTGATTGTTAGTAGCTTGCAATTCTTCCTTTGAAAATTGTCCCCACCCTTTGACTACTGAATTGGGGAAGAGTTTTTGGTCATATTAGTTTTAATTTAGTTTGATTATTAAACTCTTATCAGAGATCTTTAATTTTTTTTCACAGTCAAGCACTTCCTATCTTAGAATAAGTACATTAATTTTGTTTGTGCACAATCTTTTCATTGGTATAAAATCAAAGCATTTTTACCTTTGGTTATTGTTTCTGTTCCTTGTTTGGGTAAGATTTCACCCTTTACCAAGAAGTATAAATATGATCTACCTCTTATATGCTTTTGGTATAGTCTTTAATCCTCAGATCATATGAATTTATTGTGAAATATGGTATAAGAGGTAGGTCTAACCTTGGTATTTCTAATTGCTTTCTGGTTTTCCCAGTAGTTCTTTTTAACTAAGGAGTTCTTTCCTAGGTAATGAATATTTTTGGATTTATCAGAAACAGGGTTATTGAGTTCCACTGTTTCAGAGTCTTCCTTGCCTAGACTGTTCCATCAATCTACTTTTCTGTTTTTAATCAGTGCCAAAAGGGTTGATTACTGTTACTTTATAATATGTTTAAAGGTATGTAAGTGCTATTATCCTTCATCCTATGTTCACTATTTTTCTTGATATTCTACATCTATTTTTTTCTAAGTTAATTTTGTTTTTAATTTCCCCAGCACAGTAAGGTGTGTCTTTTGTAGTAGAATTCAAAGAGCATAAATATGTAAAATAAATTAGCTACTATTGTCATTTTTATTATATTTGGCAAGGACCAAATATCAGCACAGAATAATTTTCCAGCTATTTAAGTTGGTCTTTGTTTCTTTAAGATACTACTACATTTATTTGGAAACTTCCCTCCTAGTTCACCAAGTTTAAGTCATATCCCTTCTCCTTTTTAACATCTTTTGGGCTGCATGCTTATAATGGAGTCTAAGTGGGGTTAAGTATACTTCAGGAGATTGATTTTTGTATGTTTTACGCATTTTGCAGTTATTTTAAATGGAATTCCCATTTCTAGCACTTCCTTGTGGATCTTGTTGCTAATACAAGTATTCCAAAAGTTTTAGGGTAGTTTTGAGTTTTAATAGTTTAAAATCGCAATAAGACTTTGGGACACGCTGTATAGAAGAGCTGTTAAATTTGTGGATTTATTCTGTGGTCTGCAACTTTCCTGGAGTTATTGTCTCATTTATTTTTCTTTGTTTATTCCCTAAGGTTTTCTAAATGAACTATCATACCACCAACATATTAGAATAGTTTTATCTAGTTTTTGCCAGTCTTCATGTCTTTAATTTCTTTCTCTTTTCTACTACTGATAGCATTACTAGAACTATATCAGATAGTGGCAGGGAAAGGAGATATCTTTACTCTTACGCAGGTAAAACTTTCTATGTTTCTCTATTGCATATAAAGCTTTTACTTGGTTATAGACAGATACTTTTTACTTTATTAGAAAAAAGATTCCTTTATGATTATTTAATGGGAATTTTTAAAGCAAAAACAAGTATTGTAATTTGTCAAAGGATTTTTCTGTAGCCAATTTAGCAATGTGATATTGGATATTTTTGTTTTCAATATGATTCATTTTGTTGATTATTTTTCTAATGTTGAAATATTCTTGCATTCTTGTCATAAATCCAATTTGATCACAAAGAATGGCTTTTGGATAACTATGTAGTTTGTTTGATAGAATTTCATTAATTTTTCAATATCTATATCCATTAACGATATTTGTAAATAATTCTCTTTCTTTGTTTCAAATTTTCTGGTTTGATAGTAAGACTATATTTGTTTCATAAAGGGACTCTGGTAAAGTACTATCTTAATCAATTTTTGAGAATTTGTGTAGTATAGGTATTAGTAGTTTTTAAAGTTTGATTAAAATCTCTTGTAAATCCATCTGGACCAGGACTTTCCCTCTTTTGGTAATTCCTAAAATGTTAGTTCCATTTCCATTCCTGAGATTGGATTTATAGAATCTGTATTGCATGATCAGTTAGTCTGAGTATTTTCTATTTTTAAAGTTAATCTTGATGGTTTCCCCCTCTCAGTTTTGTTTGTGTATAACCGTAGTATATTTTGATAATTTTTTCTTTTGGTTTGGTACTTTGTTTATTTTTATTATATAATTTGATTTTTTTCCCACTATTTAAATATGTTAGCTAAACATTTTTCTTAGTTTTTTCAAAGAAATAATTTTTTGTTTAAGATTTTTATTTAAAATTTATCTATTCCCCTTCTAATTTTCAAGATTCCCTTTTGATGCTTATTTTGATTTTGTTTATTTATTGAATTTCTAATTTTAAAATGTACATTCAATTTATCTAACCTCTTTTAAAATCATTGTCCTTTTTATGTACCTGAGAACTACTTTAGCTATTTTTCAGGAAAAAACAAAACATTATCTTTTTTTTTTTTTTTTTAGTAATAGCTACTGATTATTTCGATGGCTTACATTTTTTTCTTTTTAGAATTTCATTATAATCATTACTCAGGTCCCTGATTTTTGGTGTCTCCAGAATTGGTTATTGTTTATTGCATTGTGGTTTTATAGAGTATATTTTTAATATTTTTTCTTTTTAATATTTGTAAATTTCTCATGCCTTAATATGGTATTCTTTTTGTAAGAGTGCATGTGGTGCTTGGAAATATATTCTTTAATGATCTCACTGAGAAGGTAACAAATCTTTTAGTGTTCGATTTTCCAACATTTTGTCCAGTTCTATATTTTTCCTTTTGTTTATTTTTCAGTGAGATTTGTCTAACTGTGAAAAATGGAATATTGGAACCTCCTACTATTATTGTGTTATTTTCTACGTTATTTTATAGTTCACATTTTTCTTTAGGAATTCAGATAATGTGCTATATAATGTAGATTTGACTTATTGTTTATGGTTCCTTTAAATATAATGTAATTTCTTTAGCTCTGTTTATATTATAAAATTTTACATTTGCTTTGTGTGATAGTATGGTTGCAAATTCTGCTTTTTAAAATTTTCTTGCTGCAGTGAAATTTTGTTCTAACCTCTCATTTTCATTCTATGTATGTCTTTACTTTTTTTTTTTCTCCTATTGGCTTTTTTTATTGGATTATTCAATGCATTCACATTTATTCATGAAAGTTGGGGGGTCTTTTAGACTCTATTATTACATTTTAAAAATTACCTTCCTCTTTTAAGAAAATACTTAGTATTATGATTACAATAAGTTTTGATTCAACTAGACTCTCTTCTTCACCTTATTCTCTCTCTTCCATTTGTCAACTCTTTCCCTAATTTTAGTTTGACTTAGATTATTGATTTGTTTTTCTTTTCTGTTTAGTTATCTGATTCTTCCCCTCTTTTTTCTTCTCTCTGAGAATATACTATAAGCTTCTCTCTCTCCTGAGTTGTGATGAGTTCAACATCACCCTAAATCTTCTCTCAACTTATTTTCTTTTTGCCTTTGTAGATTTGCTCACTAATTCTCCCCTTCCTTGTTGTACTTTAGTGCTGTTGCCTTCTCAAAATTTACTATTCTGTTTAATTAGAAAACTTATATCTTACATCTTTGTCCTGTTACTTTACTCAATCGCACACATGCCACCTGCGGCTGATCATGGAAACTTGTGGTTGAGAGCTTAGAATGATCACAGTAAGCGCTTTTTCCAACATTAATTCATAGAATTTTTACTTTATTCTCTTGGTGATGGGTTGAGTGTGAGAATGGAAAAAAAATGTTTAGTTGATAATCTTCATGACTTGACCCACAAGTCCTTATTTTGGCTATATGTCTTGTCAGCCCCTTCATGAATTCTTTGTTTCAACTGGATGTGTTATAACATTTCTCCCTCTATATGATTACCCAGGCCATCTTGCATGTCAGAAATGAAGTCTCCTGTTATTTCTGCCTTTTAAAATTATTTTTTCCTTTCAAGGCTCAGCTTAGGTACAAATCTCAATGGAACCCTCCTCTGATATCATCAGTTGTTAGTAAACTCTTCCTCAAATTATCTGAGTTTAAATTCATTTTGTATATATTTTATTCTCCAGTATAATATAAGGTCTTGAGGATAGGTACTGTCTTTGTACATCGTAGGTACTTAATTTTTAGAAAATCATATCCTATTCAATTCAGACCATCAGGTTATATAGATATCTCTATACTCACAGGAGTCATTTCCTAAATTTTAGACCCCATCTCGCCTTCCTTAGTATTTGGTTCATAGTTTTCCTCCTTGAACCACTTCCTGCCATAATTGTGGAGACTTTAATCCATATTGATGAATACTCTTTTAAATCTTTTCATCTCTATTTCTATTCCCTTGATTCTTCTCTTTTCTTTTATACCTTCTCACTTACTCTAACTTCACTTACCTGTGGCGCAAGCTTGGATTTGTCCATCTGTCATTTTAACCCACGACTCAGATCCACCTAATGTGGCTCACACCTCCAGCTATCCATAACTCCTCGTCATGTGCACACCATCCCCCACTCGAGTGTGCTGTAAACTTCTGGGAAAAATATCAATAAACTGCTAGGATTTTTTAATCACTGTAAACTCATTCTACTTCATCTCATCAGGATAGTTCTTTTTCACTACTGTTCTATCATTTTTTAGTCTACTTTTTATTCAGCTTTTTTATAGATGCCTATGTTTTCCCCACAGCCAATTTTTTTTCACTCTATGTACAGAAAATGTATAAGCATCAAATGTAAGTGATAGTAACTCCCTTTCTCATCAACTCAAAACTTTTTTATTATCTTCACTCAACCTTTTCTTCTTATTTTCTCTCTGCAAGGGTATAAGTACCACTGAATCAGGAGGCATAGAGAAATTGCTCCATTTTTCCATGCTCTATACAGATAGGTCTGAATTAGTGCAAATAAAGAATTCCCTCAGTGTGGTCATATTATTTGGATTCACACTAAAAATTTCCTTTGGACTGGAACTAATGATCATATTTTACATAATTATAACTTTGATTAGTGTGAATTAAAATACATTCACCCTCTTCAAAGGATTCATTTTTCACGTTATTTGGAACCTTACTGTAGAAGTTTCTTGGTATGGTTTCTATTTTCCCAACCTTGTCAAATCAAGTCAAGAAGCACTTATTACTTGCCCTACTGTGTGCTAGACATAGTGTTAAATGTTAAGGATACAAAGAAAGCTCCCCCTCCAAAATCAATCAACAACCATCAAGAAAACAGCCTCTGATCTCAAGGAGTTCACAGTCTAATGGGAGAGATAGCATAAACAACTATGTGCAATGCATACACACACACGCACACACACACAGAGTAAATTGAAAATAATCTTAGAGGGAAGGCACTAACATTAAAATGGGGAGGGAAAGAATTCTTTTTTAAAAAAATTATTTATTTTTAGTTTTTGGTATTCATTTCCACAAGATTTTGAGTTCCAAATTTTCTCCCCACCTCTCCCTAGCCCCACCCCATGACACTGTGCATTCTGATTACCTCTTCCCCCAATCTGCCCTCCCTTCTATTATACCCCTCTCTTCCCTTATGCCCCCCTACTTTGTTTTCTTTTAGGGCGAGATAGATTTCTATACCACATTATCTGTCTTATTTCCCAGTTACATGCAAAAACAATTTTTAACATTAGTTTTCAAAACTTTGAGTTCCAACTTCTCTCCCTTCCTCCCTTCCCACCCACCCCCACTGAGAAGGCAAGTTATTCAATATAGGTTATACTTGTGTAGTTATGCAAAAGACTTCCATAAAAGTCATGTTGTGAAAGACTAATTATATTTCCCTCCATTCTATCCTGCCCCCATTTATTCTATTCTCTCTTTTGCCCCTGTCCTTCCCCAAAAGTGTTTATTTCTAATTACCCCCTCCTCTCATTTGCCCTCCCTTCTATCATTCCCCCCATATACCCCATTTACCCCCTTCTCCCTTACTTAAAGAAAGGATTCTTATGGAAAGTGGGATTTAAGCATACATATTACTTAAGGAATGTAGGAGAAAAAAATTACCCTTCTCAATCATATTGTATTGGATTAAATGATCAATTAAAAAGTACTTTCCAAGAATCTTCTGTGAATTCAGTTCTGTGCTAGGTGCTTTATAACATACAGAAAAAGTACAAGACATTCTTTATCTTCCAAGAGTAGAAAATCTAGTTGGGGAGACAAAAACTAAGATATGCATCATAATAGTGACCAAATAAGACAGAATGAAAATAAGTATTAAGTTGTGTCGGGGCATATATAGTATTGATGTTGAGATATGCTATAGGTGTAAAGATGAGATGGAGATCCATGAGAGCCAAGGAGATAAAAGGAGATTTACACAATAGATAGGGTATAGGATTGTGGTGGGGGACAGGGAAACTTGTATTTGCATAGCTCTTGCCCAAGTAATTGTTTTAGTAAAAGCAGGAGGTATAGAGAAAAGACTGAACAACGGATACTCTAAGACATTTCAATTGGACTTTGGAATTGGAAGTATTCAAAAAAATGCATATTCACATTCATATTAACTCCCCTTGGTGTACCCCAAATCCATTCCTATTTGACTTGCCTTCAGTACTCCAGGAATGAGTGATTGTGTAAGGCACTGTTTCAGAATAAAGAACTTTCAGGCAACTGAGTCATAGAGGGTAGACTAGAGATGCCAAATAGTCTCTCTATTCTGATTCCACTGCTCTTAAAATGCATTGTATGTCTTTCCCCAGCCTGGTTCTCTCTTGCTTTCATGACCAGTAAGTCAAGAGACATACTCCATGTCTTCATATGCCTGAGTCCTATCCTGTCCAGCTATAAACTTCACTTTGTAGAGGAAAGATGCCTATAGTCGGTGAAGTATGTACAACTTTCTTTCTTTATAATGAAAGATATTAGGGAAAAGATGACTTTTTAATGGCACAGGACAGGACAGGCACCTCAGTTATCACATAATAACCATCTGTCCGAGGAGTTAGTGCTACTAATTGGTCTCTCACCTTCCATCTAAAAATGTGCCTCAGACTTGAGGTTATTTTACAGTTCACCCATCAAAATCTACATTAAATGAACCTTCAAGTCGTGGCACAGACCACAACTTTTTCTGTCAGGGAAATTGAAATGACTGCCAGGAAGGCATTGAGAAAGTTTGTGCGACAGATGGAGCGGTTTTTGAGGCCAAAGGAAGTCTGTAACTGAAATTCCCCACGGCTAGTTTAAATACCCTCCCAAAACCTATGGGGGGGTTGTCGTAGAGAGATTGGTCAATCAGTGAACAAGTATTGAGTGTCTAAGGGTGAACAGCAGCTTCCTAGACCTGGCATATTTATTAATGAATAGACTAAATCTTTGTCCTTACAGAGTTTGCAACCTAACAGGTGCCATGGTAGATAGGCAATGGAATTAGAATCATCTTTACAAGTAGTAAGACAACCTACTGTGGTATACATAGAAGAGAATTTCTACCAAAATTATTATTTGTCTCCTTTTGACCAAAATTATTCTTCCTTCAATCTGTCTTTGTGTCTGAAATTTTACCATTAGCATTCTTTTCCTTTGGATCTTAAAGATTGTTTGGTCTTTAAGAGACCTCTGTTAAAATGTAATCTTACATTACATTTATAATCTTACATTACATTTATGATTTTAATGTAATCTTACATTACATTACATAATCTTAAACCATAATCAATTAAAATCCTAGAAAGCATTAATTCATTTTAGTGTTTTAGTACCCTTTGAGAACTCAAATGGCCCTATTTGGGAGAGAACCATGAAAAGGGAAAGTAAAAGGAAGCTAAACACAAAATATCTGACTAAGGTCCTCTTTGAAGACCCCAACATCAACAATGTAACATCTAATTTAATACTCATCTCATAGATGAAACCGAGGCACAGAGAAATGATATGTCTTGCCTAAGGTCATATTGCTAGGAAATCACAGAATTTCAGACCTGCAAGGAGGCCAGTTATCATCTAGTGTAACTCATATCTCCCAAAAGAATTCTCACTATAACATTTCAGAGAAATGATCATTCAGCCTCTGCCTGAAGACCTCTAGTGATGGGGAAATGGTAAAGTCAAGACTTAAACCCAACTTCTGATTTCAAGCCCAATTCTCTTTGTATTACACCATGTAATATGTTATGTCTCCCTCCTTTGCAACACACACACGCAGCACTTTCATTCACCCTGGAAGCTTCATAACTCAAGAAAGAACTAAGTTCAATTTCTTGGAGAGGGTTGTTACTGAACTATGTCCAAGCATGGACTTATTATCACCATCTATCTCTTAACTTTCCATCTGATGACCTGAAACCAGTGCTCTATATAGAAGTAACCTGAAACCAAGCAGTTTTCAGGAAGTTAACTGTCAATAGTGATCACATGTGTTTGGCTCCAATATAATGATAGATTTTTTAAATAGTTAGTCAAGAGATAATTAAGCATTATGTACAAGGTAATTGCTAAGTTCTGGCAATACAAAAAAAGGCAAAATCTCAGGACTGCCTTCTAGGACTTCATATTCTAGTAGATGAGGTAGCATGCAAGCAACTAAATAATACAAGATAACATGCAAACAACTAAGTAACACAAGATATATACAGTTATCTCATTCACATCATAACTTTCCCCATTGCAGTTTCAATATATCACATCAGAAATTAAATGGGAATTTTGGGGGAGTTTTGTGGAAGCCATAGATGATATGCCAAGCCTAACAGATGACATCGAAAAAGTTTAGAAACTCAGAAATGCAGAAAATATGTGTATAGTATTGTATAATATCAAACTATTTGAGAGAGAGGAGCCACACATATACATACCAACTATAGGTGTAGCTTTATAGATGCTTCTTCCTGGCCAGTATATGATTCTTACACATAGAGCTGCAAAAGGTTGAATTATAAAGTTGGCAAACTTTCAGACTTCTTCTCTAGTATGAAGGGAAGGACAAAAATTTTTACATGGATTGTCCAGATTGTGGGAAGCCGCATCCCTAACTCCCTCCCCCACCAGTGATGGAGAAGGAGTAACTGTACGAGAAAATTAGGAAATAATCTTGCTAGTAGAGGGCAAAGAGTAGGGCAGACTGAGAAAGATCTCTTACAGAAGGTGGGATTTGAGCCAGAATCTTAAAGGAAAGTAGGTAAACCAGGAGAGAGAGATGAGGAGACAGATCATGCCACACATGGGGGACAAGCAGTAAAAGAGTCATGGGAGTTAGGAGATGTCTTGTGGAAGAAACAACAAAGAAGGCTAGCATTGTATTTGTGGAATATATTGAGTGGGGAAGACTGGTAAAGTTGGAAGAGGCCAGGTTGTGAAGGACTTTAAAAAATAAACTGGATTTTATATTTGATCCTGGAAATAATAGGGAACCACTGGAGTTTGTTGTCTAGAGGAATGACATCATCAGACCTGCACTTTAGGAAGATTACTTCTGCCCTTGAATGGAAGATGGCACAGAGTGATGAGAAACTTGAGGTATGGAGACCACCCAGCAGCCCATTGGAATAGTCCAGGCATGTGGGTTGAATTCATTAGATGTGACAGTGGATTTGGTGAAAGGTCATGAAGATTGAAATATTTCAAGACATTGTTGAGGCATTGAGCAGAGACACTGGACTCTCCTCTCCTGTCCTCTCTGCCCCCTTTTCTGCTTCTAAAAGAGATTAGAGTTAATAATGATAACAATAACTGATGTTAATAATGCTGCTGCCTCCAACCTTGAGCACCCATTTCCCATCTGACTATCCACATTTTATTCATCCTTTGAACCACAGTAGGCATTGTACATGTGGACTCTTCTGCAGCATCCTCACCCCTGCCCCAGGTCGAATCTCACCCCTTTTCTCACTCTTCATGTAGTCCTTTACCCTCCATTGATTTTCCCCTTCTCTTCTCTCCCATGGCATTCACTTTTCATACTATTTACTTCAACATTACAGCAAATACTGCCTTAAATTATTAGGTGACTAGCTATTCCATGTGAGTTATTTTTATCTCTCCAACTGGACCCTAAGATCTTCAAGAGAAGGTACTATGTCTCTTCCTTCTTTGTCTGCCATCACACATCAATAAAGTCCTGGATGTATAACGGTCATTAAATCCTTTTTGAATGAAGTTGAATTAAATAGATGACTCTATTTCAGATTTGAGTTATGACCCAAACCCAGATTAGCAATTAACAAAGGAAGCAAGAAAGGCTTAAAACTGAACAGGTCTTCTTCAGAACAGACCCAATAGAAGCGCAAGGTGTTAGACAATAAAACCCTGCTAGTGGCTGATGAAAAGCAGGCTTTGAATATGTAACCATGATGATCAGAAAAATGCAAGTGAAAAAAGTCAAGTATGTTTTGAGAGGAAAGAGTGGGAAATTAAAGAAGATTGGGGAGTATGGAGAATATATTTTAATGTTGTGACCAACAGGACAGTTAATCAGTGTGGGTGTGAGGGCAAGAAGCTCATCATGAAATGTAGTTTCTGAGGAGAAATGCTAAAGCAACAGAGGAATACAGCTGTGTAATATATGGACAACTAAGAAGGGCCTAGAGAGAAGAGGAGGAATGTGAAGAGGGAAAGCTCTTCTGGAAAGACGAATCTAGGCTGGCAGTGGGAACCTGTAATTTCTGGGGAGGAGACAAGGAAATATGTTGCAAAAAGGTGGGTGACAGACAAGTCCTATGAACATTGAATGGAGTTTGACACTATGGCTTGTACAATTATTCTTTGACGATCCTACATCAATTGCACTAAACCTTGGGCCATGATAGTGATCCATATAATTTTGAATGTGTACCTATCAGTACAACATTTGTGAGTGTATGCTCCACCTTAGTATGTGTATATTTACTTATTGTAGACAGGCACTTGTTCAGTTGTCTTAGTTGTGTCCAACTCTCCACGACCCCTTTTGGGTGTTTTCTAGCCAAAGATACTGTGCTTTGCCATTTCCTTCTCCAGTTCATTTTACAGATGAGGAAAGTGAGGCAAACAAGGCTCAGCGATTTGTCTAGAGTCATGCTGTGTCTGAGGCTGAATTTGAACTCAGGAAGAGAAGCCTTCCTGATCCCAAGCCTGTTAGACTAAAATTGCACATATTATACAACTTATATAAAACCAGAATTTTTTTTTAAAAAGCATAAGATATAAACAAAATAATATTTGGTCCTCGAGTCAATAGAAGAGCTGGAATTTATTGAGTAGTTCAGACCTAAGATTTAGGAAAATCATTTTGGATGCTGTGTTGTTTTGTATTGTGTTGTGTTGTGTTGAAAATGGATTCGAGTGCGGGAGATGAAGGTAAGGAGGCCAACTAGGAGAATATTGCAACAGTACAAGTGAAAGATGAGAAGAGTCTAAAATGAGGTGGTGTTTGAGGCTATGTGAGTAGAGAGAAGGGGTCAGAATAAAAGATATGTGGATGCCGAAATTTTTCAATAGATGATATTGAGGTTTTAAGTTTGGATAACCAGATAAATGGAGGTGCCCACAATAGTACTAGGTAAGTTTGGAAGAGGGGTGGGTTTCAGGGGATTAATAATGTGATTAATGAGATCTGTCATCTATAGAAAGACATCCATGCCTACTCATCTTCTGTTGACTTATTGTAGAACCCTTCCACTGAAGTGTGCTTGCCTAACCAAGAGATGATCTGGGGAGCAGAAAGTTAGGTGTGCCAGGGTGGACACATTCTTTCTTGTTATGTTAGTTAGGAACTATTGTGGATATCCCACTAGTGATTATATTATAATTGCCATGAAATGTTGCTGTCTCCTTTAGAAGCAGGGAAACTTGAAGCTTGTACATCAGAAGGAGATAAGTGAAACAGACTTAGAGGATAAGAATAAGTGTAGTTAGAGAGCAACCCTACAGGTCTCATCTTTTCACTCTTTCATTGGGGAAGTCAAACCTTAAACCCCACTTTGGAAACCATTGCATTGAAACAGAGAGGCTTAATTTTTTTGTCAGACTCGCCTTTCTCAGTCTTCTGAAAACTATGAAACCTTCCTCAGTATGTTTTACAAATGAATAAAATACATTAGATTTCAAAGGAAGCCCATTATAAATGAATATACATACATATCTATCTATCTATCTATCTATCTATCTATCTATCTATCTGTCTGTCTGTCTGTCTGTCTGTCTGTCTATCTATCTATCTATCTATCTATCTATCTATCTATCTATCTATCTATCTATCTACATATCTATCCATCTATCCACACATGTAGACCTCAGGTTAATAATGTTTGTATTAGAGAATCACAAAGATTTAAAGTCTTTGCTTTGAAATTTGGGAATCAGAATCCATGGGAAATGGTTCTCTCACTGTCCTCCACCTTTCTATACAGGAGTAGGTGGGCTGTTCAAAAAACAAGGAGTTGCCATGGCAGTCAATGGAAGAGTAGGATAAACAATCACACCATCATCAAAAGTTGGAGACTCTGTTTTTGTTTTGGCCTAGATCCTTAACCTCAATCATCTAACTCATCCTTGGTTGAAATTACCTATTCACTTTGAATATTCCTCATTATTTACATGTTATTTTTCCTATTGGAATGTATTAGAATTAAGAACTAGGACCATTTTTTCCTTTTTTTACATCCTCAGAATTTAACACAGCCTGGCATATAGAAAATATATAATAAATGCTTGTTAAAATCCTTGTTGTATATTTATTATCTAGGAAGGTTCAGAGATAAGACTTTCACTTAGATGTTGTAAACCAGAGGTGGGGCCTGTGGGCTACATGTGATGTATAACATTCCCGAGGGTTGCCTAAACCACATTAAATTTTAATTAGGAAATATTTAACAAAATAAATAGAAATACAATAAAACATAGATAATATTACATTTAAAAATTTTCAATATGCAGTTCACAGGGATCCTTATGTATGGTTTAATTACTTCCATTTCTATTCTAGTTGGACACAACTGCTGTAGAGTATAGAACATGACTACAAGAAAGAATCTTGTAGATTGAATAGAAGAGGCAAGGGCAGGGGTAGGGAACCTGCAGCCTTGCGGCCACATGTGGCCCTCTAGGTCCTCAAAGGTGTCCCTTCAGTCAAAAGGTCACACTTAAGGACCCAGAAGGTGACATGTGGCCTTGAGGCCACTAAGCAAGGGGCTAGTTCTTCTCCAACTGTGGGGTCATGGTCAGTACCCAAGAGTTTAGTACCTATGTGTTGTGGACTGAGCATTTTCAATAAACCGTCCTTAGTCACCCTGTATTTTGCTCATTTCTCGCCTACTGAATGGATACTGGTCACCCCACAGTTGCTGCTGATGTTTGTTCTAGGCCTTGGTTTGAAATTGACACAAACTTCAGTGGTCGACCTTAGCTCTTTTCTATTTCACATATTTATTTGCTCTATTTAGGGATTAGGGATAGGATAGGGGCAGCAAGGTGGTGTAGTGATACAGCATTGTATCTGGCATCAGAAGATTCATCTTTCTGAGTTCAGATCTGACTTCAGATACTTACTAGCTATGGGACCCTGGGCAAATCACTTACCCCTGTTTGCCTCAGTTTTCTCATCTGTAAAATGAGATGAATAAGGAAATGATAAACTACTCCAGTATCTTTGCCAAATGGGGTCACAAAGTCAGACACTACTGGAATGATCAAACAACAAAAGTAGAAAGTAGACCTGTGGCTTTTTGTATAGGGAGTTCACAGGTAAAGAGTTGGCACCTTCTCTTTAACAACAGTTTTAGAGCTTAGAACTGTGAGCAATTAGGTGACTTGTCTTGCCTCAGAAGTAGGATTGAACTTAGTTCTTCCTGGCCCTCAGGCTTCCTGACTTTTCACTACCTTCTTCACTACCTTGCTTCTAAAATGGGATAATAACTATTCTGCCCAGCACTCTTCTATAACTAGATCAATTCATTTGGGTCACAACTTTTAAAGTTGAGGAGGACAAGTCTTATTATAATCATTTCAACATTTTCCCTTTGAGAACTTCCAAGTAGATGCCCAGAGAATGCTTAAATAAATTTAATTGGGTTCATTTTCTTCCTGGGGAATTAGCATATACAAAGTTTGCAGGTCAAGATAAGGAGTATGAGCTATAAGTGGAAAACAGCTAGGGATAGAATCAACAGCTTGAATAGATAACACACATGCCATTTATGATAAGGCATCTGAGGGACATTTCTGGCTTGTCTTGGGTGAAATTCTCTAACTTCAGAGCACTGTACGCTTAACATGGAAATACTTCACTAGTGTTTGGGAGGTCGTTGAGATGTGAAGCAATGGAGGAAGGGAAGATAGGAGAGAAGACATAAGAACCCGTCTCAGACAAGTGAGGAATAAAATGGAAAGGTCTCATGTGAATGCCCCAGTTCTAAATGTGCCCTGCATTCTACTTCAGTAGCCAAATGATGATTTCAGGGAGAATTTATACCGTCCAATGGGGTTTTGGTTATCGAAGAGTCAGTCTCGGTGTAAGACATGTGGGTGATTTTTTTTCCTTTTTTTGCTCTTTCCAGGCTGATTCTATTAATTTTCCTTGACTTCACGTGCAGCCCTGCACCAATGCTGCCATTGATGATCTCCTTATTCATCTTGTAGCGGAGAGGCCATTTAGATGAATATATGTTCCCCATTTTCTTTGCATTATAAATTCAGTGTTGTGGGAAAAGGAGTATAATGTAATGGCAATGCATCCACAGAGAAATGTCCCTATCTGAGAAGTAGAGTTTGAGAGGGGGGAGCAATTGACAGCCTCTCAGTACAGTGGGCACATTTTTTCTGTACAACTGAATCGCCACTAATGATAAATGAGGAATGTTTGATAGCTGGCTCTGTTGTCTGACAGCTACAGTTTTGGCCAGAGGGCCGTGGCAGGCTTTAGACTTCTGTTCAAAATGAGTTAAACATATTAGGCATTATGAAGGCACAGAAGCCTCGAGAATGAGTGCTGAAATGAGTTATCCGGGTAGGCTCCTGGGTACACAACTTGCAAAGCAGATGTCATTCTAATAATGTGTGATATAGAACATGCCTGGCCTAAACCCTGCCGGATGAAATATGAAGCCCCGTTGGTGATATTTAATACCATTTTATGAGGTGCCATCTTATAAAGACAATGCCCGCCGTATGTGGAATGCTTAAGGTATTTTGCCAAAGGCACCGGGAGGTATCTGAAGTAAGTAGAATTTTTATTATTTTATAAGCCTTTACTTTGTAATATTTCTGTTTCCACATTATTGTGGGGGCTTGCTGCACTAACCCTTTGTCGAATGAACTTCATGAGCAGCTTGCTGCTAGATTGACTGATAGCCATGGTTGTTTCTGGAAGTAAAGGCTGTTTCTTACCTAAACATGTTCTTTAGAAAACCCTCAAAGAGAAAGGACAGCTTTGCTACAAGCATTTTTAGAACAGGGGATTTTGAGGCCAAAATACAAAAAATATTGCTACTTTTTCCCCAAAGGGACAATCTTGAAAGTGATGAAGGATTTATGTGGTCTCCCCTAATCAGAACCCTCATTTCTTTCATCTCACTATTTATTGACTTTGGGGTCCCTTTCTGAGTAACCCAAGAAAATATGATTGAAATCCTGGTCTAGGGAAGTGGTTCCTAGTGTTAATACTGACCTTTTCCTTCCCTAGGATCCCTGGAACTTCTGAATGAATAACCAGTGAGTCGTCATTACTCTGGGGGAGATGAGGGTGAGGAGGATGGTGATAGAATTTATACAGCTTCTCAAAGTTTTGCAAAATGAACAACCCTGAGACATAGGTGCTATTATTTTTACATTTTACAGATGGGGAAACTGAGATTAAAAGACTTGACTGATGTCACATAGCAAGTGTGCAAAGTCACATTTGAATTCAGGTCTTCCTTACTCTAGATCTGGCACTTTATCTTATGTGCCACCTAACTACTTAGATAGTGATAATGATAAAGAAGACAGAAACATAACATCATAGGAAATTAGAGCTGTTAGTACCCTTTGAGATTATCTAATGACATTCTGTCATTTGATATATATAATATATATACAATATACATACATATATAATATATGTATGTATATTGTATATATATTATATATGTATATATTGTGTATATATATATACATATATATATATATATATATACACATATATGAAACTGAGACCTAAAAACTGAGTTATGTAAGGTCATATAATTAGCAAATATTTGGGAGGTAGAGTGGGAAGGTGGGAACTACAACCCTGGTCTTTTGAATCCCACTTTATTTATATTTATCTTTTCAATATCTATGCTATGTCTCATAATAACTTACATTTACAAGTGATGATAAAAGTGTTATTATTAAAATCTGAAATATTAGTATTATTTTAAAAACAAGTAAACCTGGACTCAGAGTTTAATAATTTGTCCATGATAACACTGTTAGTGAGTGTTGGAGCCAAGACTCAAACGCATATCTTATGATTCTAAATCTAATATTCTTTTGGTTATAACATTACCTTTTGATAACATCAATTTTTATAATTTTTAAAATTTTCATTCAAAGTTCTTCCATATTTCTTATCACTATTCCTATTTTGGGGATTCCAAAGGATAAGAACCATATAGTCCTTAAAACTCTAAAATCTTGGGAAAAACTACACCCTGGAATAAGCCCCTGTATTCTTATGCTGATGACCTAACTGTCATTGACACTTACTGGGTATGCAGCATCATGGGAGTCAGCATAGAATCAGTCATAGAAGGCTTCTCAGAGGAGGAGAGTTTCTTTCTTTACAAACAGTAACATTCTGAAGAAGATACCTCTACTTTAGTGTGAAGCTCCCCTGTAAGGTAGAGTGGGGAAAGTGGCAAGTGGTTCATCGTAATTCAACACGTCTTTGTCTAGAGTGATTATTTTGGCTTTGAAGAACTATCTCCTTCATGTGACCTACTGTGTGGGTAGTTATCCCAATGGATAAAACACTGGATATAGAGTCAGGAAGACCAGAATTCAAATCCGTCCAAAGCTAGCTACTTCATAGCTGCATGAACCTGGGTAAGTCACTTAGCCTCTGTTGCCCTCAATTTCCTCATCTGTAAAATGAATATGACAACAAAATCTACCTCTTAGAATTATTGACATGTAAAGCATTTTGCAAATATTAAAGTGCTATGTAAATGCTTGATATGATGATGATGAACTGGACTTTGTTGTTAAGTCATTTTCAATCATGTCTGAATCTTTGTAATGCCATTTGGGATTTTATTGGCAAAAATCTTGGAGTGCCATTTCCTTCTCAAGGTCATTTTACAAATGAAGGAACTGAGGCAAACAGGATTAAGTGATTTGCCCATGGTCACACACCTTAAGTATCAGAGGGCTGGATATTTGAACTCGGGTCTTCCTGACTTAGGTTTGACACTCTATCCACTGTGCCATTTGGCTGCTCAATGAACTGTGCCAACTTGGTTGCCCAAATCATTCCATATTTAGCAGACAGAAGCAGAGAGAAAAAATTGACCTAAACATATGCCTTTTTAAAGTGTTAAAGTGCATGTTTGTTGAATGTGGACTTGTCCTACTGGCAGTAGCAAGCTTCCATCTGAGATTTGGATGGTATTAAGTATACTTGACATGGAGTCAGCAAACCTGAGGTGGTTTTCAGAAAACCTGGTCAATGTCCAGCTTCAGATCTGGTCCCATGAATTATTATCTCTGTGACCTAAAGCAAGTAGCTTGACATGTCTACCTTAATCTAATTATCTGTGAAATAGGGGTCATCAAAATACTTGTACCACCCATAGCAATAGCTAAAAGCTTCATGAAGTGGTGACAAGTTCATCTAGTCTTACTATCAGAAGACTAGAACATAAGCCCTTATTCCAGCATTCATTAACTATGTGATCCTAGGCAAGTCACTTAATCCTCCTATGCCCCAGTTTCCCTATATTTAAAATGGTAATGATCACATGTTTATCCAATATATCTAATCACACATGTATCCAATCATGCATGTATCCACATGTATTGATGTCACATCAATCATAGGATTGATTTGAAGAATCTTGAGTCTATTCCATGTGACGATCCATTGAGGGAATCTTTATTAAAGTGTAGCTTAGATATTTTGGTAGATTGGTCATTTCTTCAGGGTGAATACATCATCCAACAATTCAGGTTGTAATCTCACATGCTTTGCCATTTTATGCAATTCTTCACCATGTTTTCCCATAAATTCTCCCCAAGTAACCTATCAAAAACAAAGGACTCCTTGTTATTTTAACATTTGCAGGACAATTGAGATTATTTATGTTTTGTTTCTTGCTCTCATTGCATTTTTTCTGTTGTGTCTCGCTATCTCCAGTGTCTAGCACAGTACTTCATATATAACAGGTGCTTAATAAATGCTCAGTGTATGAATGAAAAAAATAGCCTTCCTTCAACCTTCTCCTCTATCCAGCTACCATTCTACTTGTCTTCTCCCCTCACCTCTAGACCTCTTGAAAAAAAGTTGTCTATACCTATCTCTTCATCATCCTCCATTTCTAACTAATTTACTTAAATTTTTCTGTCTCAAGTCATCAACAGAGGCCTAATTGCCAAATTCAGTTACCAAAATAAAAGCTCTTACCCTCCCTTGCGTTGATGACTGTTGTCTTTGAGAAGAGTGGGTTGTCCACAATTTTTTTTTGCGGAAATGCCTTCATTACTTGTCATCTGAAATGTCCAACTTTCTTGGTTCATTATAATGATTCACAGTTACAGAGTAAGTTTTGCAAAGTATTTATAACAACTTAGTGTAGCATCTAAAGTAAGTATGTTTATCACCATTTTACAAGTCAATAATTCAAGGGTCTGAGAGAATGAAATTTGCCTATAATCTAACATCTGATAAAGGTTTGTGATTGAATTTGAACCCATGTCTCTTGACTCCAACTCCATCTCTGTTTCCATTGTAGCATACTGATTCTACTCCTTCATCTTTAAATGTTTCTACTTTCTCTTATGAGTATTTTCTTCTTCTTGAAATTGTGTATAACTATGTATTCACTTTGGTTTCACTGTCTTTGAACCTATTGTATCCTTCCAGTAAAATGTAAATTTCTTGAGGGTCTAGAGTATCATATATTAGTATTGTATTTCTAACACCTAACAGGGCCTTCGTTATCACAGAATCATAGTATTTCCAACTCGGAAGAGACCTCAATGTCTATATAGTCTAATGTGTTTGAAAAAGAATTCCCATTACAGTGCTCCCAACAAAATAACAATTAGCCTTTGCTTGAAAATCTGCAATATGGAGGACACCATTACCTCTAAACACAGCCCTTTCCACTTTTTGAATGACTCTTACTGTTGGAAAGGTTTTCCTTACTTTAAACCTAAATTTTGTTTCTTTGTAACTTCTAATCATTTCCCCTAGTTATATCTTAGGGGGTCAAACACCTCATGTCTAAACCCTCTGCCACATGACAGCTTTTCAAGAACATATTTGATGACTGTCCTCATGTTCCCTTCAGTCTTCTCTTTTTTAGGCTAATTATCCCCTTTTCCTTCAATGGATCGTCACATGAATAGACTCAAGGTATTTCAATATATTGGTTGCTCTCCTCTGAAAGCTCTTTAATTTATAAAGTAAATTGTTGTTTTCATGAAGATCTGTCTTTTCTCTCTCCCCCCAATCCCACTGAGAAAATAAGAAAAACAATTCCCCTGTTACAAACATAGGTATAGTTAAAGCAAAACTAATTCCTGTGTCAGTCATGTCTCCCTAAAAATGTATGTCAGTCTATACTCTGAATCCATCACTTCTCTATCATACTTTATTTTTTAAATTATATTTTAATTTCAGCTTTTATTTATCAATATCCTTCTTGAAACTGTGGTGTCCAGAATTGACACCAAAACTCCAGATGTGATGTGATCAGAGCAGAATTTGAAGAATCTCTCACCTTGGTATTCCTGGAAGTTACATCTAGTGAAGTGCTGATAAATGTTTAACAATTAAATTTCAAAAAAATGTATGCAACTCATGACACACCTTTAAGTTGAATCCATATTATTAATATTTTCTGCATCACTTTCTTAAGTCTCAACAATCAATGAGCTATAAATGAAGCCCTCTTTCTAGCATTTGCTGGTTTCTGAGGTGGAATTTTTCCTACTGCAAATATAACAATTGGCCTCTGATTATGCCTCTTAGTGAACCCTGAGATCATATTAATTTTTTTTTTTTGCTACCCATATCACAATGTTGACTCATGTTGACTGTGTTGCCTACTAAAAATCCTACATCTCACTCTTTTTTTAGACAACCAGCTTTCTAATCATGCCTCTTCCAAACTGTGCTCATGGAACTTATTTTTTCTAAACTCATGTGAAAAACTTTATATTTTTCCTATTAAAATTCATCTTAATTGATTTCATCCTGGGTCCTATTCAGTTAAGTTATTTATTTTATTTTATTTTTGAATACTGACCGTCATTTAGTGTTTTACCTGTCCTTGCCAGTTTTGTGCCATATTCAGATTTGGTTAGGCTTTCATCTGTACCTTTATCTAAGTCACTCATAAAATATTAAATAACACATGCCAGAACACATCCCTGGGACACTCCACTAAAGATTCCCTCCCCCCAACTCCCTCTAACAAACATTGAACCTTTAATGACTGCTTTTTTGTTCCTGTAATTAAATCAGTTCCAAATTCATCTACTTATGCTATTATTAATCCTGTATCTCTCCATCTTTCCCCACAAGATGATCATAAGAGACTTTATCAAAGATTTAAATAAATTCAAAAAATTATATCTACACAATTATCAACCCGTTTAGTGACTGTCAAAAAAGGAAATATGATTAGTCTGACATCAGCTGTTCTTGAGAAAATCATTTTGGAGTTTAGTGGTCACTGCTTCTTTTTCTACTTAAAAAAGACTTTCTAGAATTTTGCTGGAAATCAGTCTATTTTTGCAACTTAGAGGTTGTAGATTTCGTTCTCTTGTGGTTCCACTCCTGGGCTGCATAAGCCATCAAATTATCATCATCATCATCATCATCATCATCATCATCATCATCATCATAATCATTTTGTAACCACGTACTTCAGGTCTTTTTTAGAATCTAAGGAGGAAATTTATCTGGGCCAGATAACTTGAATCCATCAAGGAAAATTATGTGTTCTCTTACTTTTTTGTTATTTTCTTTACTATTTCCCACAATTGTGTTCCTAGCACATCTTGGTCAGTCTTTTACCAATGTTTTCTATCACTTCATTATACTGGGAGATATTCTCTAGATTTATTGGAAAGACTAGGGGTCATGTAAGTCATTACATTTTCATGTGTAAATTGGTATTTGCACTCATCAGGTTATCATATATGTAGATTCCTTGGAATTATAACAAAACATTTTTCCCCCATATATCCCTTATGAATCAAAGAATTTTTGATCTTTGGTAAGGAATAAATTGGAGAACAATGGATGTAAGTAACTAAAAGATTAGGGCCAAGACCACTCTCTCTGTGAAGCTCTTGTCTTTACTACAAGAAGCCAATCTCAAGTTATAATTTCGTTCTTTCCTCTGATCCTTCATAATGTAATAATCAATGATGGCTTCTTTTTTCCATACCACATGGCATTCCCAATTGCCTCAATATTTTCAAAAATATTCTCAAAGCAAAATGTACTTTAATTCACATTTCATACATGTATCTCTACTCTGTCACTTACCATGCATATGTTCTTGGACAAATCATTAGATTTGGTCTATTTCCTCATCTATACAATGAAGAGGTCAAACTACATGCTCTCTATGAATCCTTCTAGCTACAAATCTTTCTCAAGATCCTATGAAATATATACCTTATTTCATTTTTCAAAAGTAGATATCATCACTTCTGAAGAGCTAGATATTGCTGGATAGTGACCATTACCCGTATGTATATTTATAATTCTTATGTGAATATCTAAGTTTAATATAATGCAAACCTCTATTGCTTAGGCATATTTTACACTGTTGACCCTAACTTGCCGTCTTATAAATTCATGCCATTGCTGACTAGTTGATGTCGTGGATAGAGTGCTGGACTTGGAGTCAGGCAGACCTGAGTCACTTAAGCTCTCAGCTCAGTTTCCTCACTATAAAATGAGGATAATAGTATCTTTCTCCAGGGGTTTCTCTAGGTTGTAAGAATAAAATGAGGCTATACACACATGCACATGTAGATGTGTATGTATGTGTGTACATATATATACATACATACATATATACATTCTCTCTCTCTCTCTCTCTATATATATATATATATACACACATATCACTTTACAAACCTTAAAGTAATTCTATGTGTGCTAGTTATTAATATCATTATCATTATTAGCATCATTATCATCATCACACTTTTGGTGAAAATAGTGCAAAGTGCTAGTATTATTGGCTGTAAGTTTATCACAGTTAAAAGCAGCGGAGTAGCTTGGTTGTGGGAGCAGGAAAAGAGCAGTTTTGGCCAGTAGCCCCAGCATATTCTCTAGCCCTCTCTTTCCTTTGGGGACTGCCCTCATCATCTCTTCTCATAGTAAAATACTTAGAGAATCAAATGGTACTGGAAGAGAGAGAAGGACAAGGGTAAGGTTTGGTTATGGTAGACTAGCAAGAGTTTAGGGAGGATTTGGATGGGTATGTATCCTTTCCTTTGCATCTACTAATACATTTCCTGGGCAGCTAGGTGGTGAAGTGGATAGAGCACCAGTGCAGGAGTCAGGAGGACCTGAGTTCAAATCTCACCTCAGATACTTGTCACTCACTAGCTGTGTGACCTTGGGCAGTCACTTAATCCCGATGGCCTCATCCTGGGTCATTTCCAGTCATCCTGATGAATATCTGGTCACTGAATTCAGATAGCTCTGGAGGAGAAGTGAGACTGGTGACCTGCATAGCCCTCCCTCACTCAAAACAAAGTTAAGTGCAAGTCATGTCAATATTTCTCTGATGGCATGGTCTTCTTCAGCATTGAAGGATGAACACACACACACACACACACACTAATACATTTCCTTAATCTCTTAGTTTTGGGGGAAGGGGATGGCAAGGTGATATCTTTATGTACCTGTCCATGCTGTCATGCACCTCAATATCTAGGCATGTCTTAGACTACTAGGAAGTGACCTGTGGTAAGTTTGCACTGAAATGTCACCAAAGAACACTGAAATCTCAAGCTAGAAAAAATCTTTGGATTTATTGGGTCCCTTCCTTGTCAGATGAGAAATCCGAGACCCGAGAAGCCTAAATGCCTTATCTTGGCTCATACAGACAGATAGGAAAGACCACAAATAAAATTTCAACTCAGGTCTTTCCTGATTCTAAGTCCTTTTTTCTTTCCATTAAATTATGCAGTTTCTATGAATGATAAAAAATGTGCCAGACTTAAAAAAAGTCCTCATACTTTGCCCAATGTACAATTCTACTTTGAGTAAGTTCTATGTATTTTTTTTAAAAGCCTGAGCCATCCAGGAAAATTGTGAAATTGCTAGATTCCTGAACAGAAAGAACATTGCAGGGAGGGCAAGTTTCCACCTTGGGCTCACATGACTTTGAGTCTGTCTCTCTCCATTTTCTGAGCTGTATGTCTTTGGCAGGGGGCATATCCATTCTGGATCCCCTTCCACCTCCCTCTCCTCCAAGCCTTGAAGGAATCTTGGTGAGTGTAAGAAATAAAGCTAGAGGTTAATTTACGAAAAATGAAAGGAAATTTGTCTTTATGTTGCATTGATAAATCTGTGGTTAGGCAATAATTGAAAAACAATATATGAGTAAAAATGGAAACTGACAATTTGAAGTAGCAAACTGATTGCAGTGGATTATATTAGGAGCTGAGACTAGTCTGCCTCCCTGTCTGTTGCACACTTCCTTGAGAAGACTCGGAAATTAGTGGCAAATTTCCAATTCTCTTATTTTGCTTGTACTGGTAGTTCATTTATAGCAGGCTTTCTCCACCCCCACCCCCCATACTCTACCCCTGCCTTGAAATATGCATCATTCCCATCATAGTGGGTCTTAATTGTGATATCTCCATAGCCCTCGTCTCCAGCTATATGAAGTTTATTCCTTTTTTCCCCCTTCTCAGGATATTGTTCCCTCCATCAAACAGAAAATACAAAGGAATAAGAGATTAAAAATGTAAATTTTATAAACAGAAATCAAAGGTCCTAAATCCTTAGCAAAGAAAAGCCAACATAAGTATGAACATTAAAAAACACACATAAATAGTGCTTCTAGGCTGAATATGTTAAATAATTCAACAGTTAAGTCATAAGCGTTCTTAAACTTAAGTATAAAAATGCCCCTGACAATATTTCACAGCCATGCATTTCTTTAAAATATTTAGCATTCTCATTAAAGAGAATGACTTTAGTTTATATATTAGTTACACTCCTGCTTGTTAATATGAAAGAATTTAGGAGCAAAAAGCATTCTTATGTATATAAGCAAAAGGCAATTTACATATAAAGTTGGACAACTATTCACTTTTTATTTATTTCTGGATCATCTGCATCTACATATAGCCATACAGCATTTAAACAAATTTGTTCCTTAATGTGTAGTATTAATATTCTCTGCCCCAAAGTGCCATTTGCTAATGCCATCATGAAGACAGGTTCATTCAAAGCTACAAGGAAGTTCCTGCCTCAGAAAGACTTAATGAACCTTACATTTTTTGGAATACTGCACAGTGTAATGCCTATTACATATTCATTGCCAGAATGGAAGATTTCCTTTAACTCTGAGCTTCCTGGTCTAGTTCTCTGTAAAACATTGTCAAAAGCCACCAGAGACTTTCGTGGAAAATTGTGACTCGATAGCAGGATGTAATAGGGAGGCCTAGAGTGGAGAAGGCAGTGGTATATAGGCCCACAGGGAAAAGTTCTGACAGACAAATGGATGGATAATGCGATTTTTGACATAATGGGATAAAAAAGTTTATGCCAGAAAGAACCAAATTAAAGTTATTACTTGAAAAGAAAAGTCTGAAGTTTTCAAGACCAACCGAATTGCCTCTGTCGGCTTTATTCAATTGCTTATATGCAGAACAGCTTCTAAAAGAGAGATGCTGTTGATTGATTTATCGCTCCTAACAAATGTGCCATAAAATTTTAGCTACATCTTTGGAGTAACAGCACTGTCTAGCTGTTTAGATATTGTTAATAACCATAAAAATAATAAAATGGCAATAATAGGGAAAGGGACCAAGCCAGGGGTTTCACTGACAGAGGGGATTTCTACCATTACAGGGCAGTACCTTCTCTGCCACACGTATAGTCCCAGAGAGCTGGCTAGAGTGCAGATGGATTCAGTGACTTGCCTAGAGTCACATAGCCAGTGTGGGTAAAAGGATCGATTTCAAGGGAGGTCTTCTTGGCTCCTAGGTCTGGTCTCTATTCACTATCCATAGTATAGTGTCTCTCATGGTAAAAATGAGAGTAAAAATTAAAATTGTCCGTTTTACCTTCATATTATGTTTCTATTTTCTCAGGACAGTTTTCAAGGGGGTGGGAGAGTGATGAAATTAAAGGAAGTGGAGGGAAGGCAGAAAGAAAGAAAACTCTAAGGTGGTGTGGACTTTCATTTTTCATTTTTTAAAAGCACTTAATGATATGATTATAGGTTCAGAAATCCACAAAAGGATAAGTCATCTACAGGTCACTATTGATGGGGTGGGGAGTGATTTTGTGCATTTATCATCCTTCTGTGTTTTACTTAATCAAAATCTTACCACAATCATATAACAACCATATAACAATTGGCCTTCCTTAACACCAGCACTTGAGAAATATCCTAAAATAATCAGTAATCTTATTAGTGAGTTGCTTCTAACTCCATAACTCTAATAATTTGGGAATGTTTTAATAAAAAATTATAGATTCTTTATAAACTTTCTCTAAGCATTTAAGATATGGAAGCTTTCATATATCCCTAATATATGTTCCTTGTCCTCCACTTTTTCTGATGCTTAAATTGGTTACACCATTGCAATTGCTTTTTTTGTCATTGTTTTAAACTGGATCTGTCATTTCATTTATAGGGTTCTGGTAAGGTAACTTTACAAATTCAGATGGGAAGCAGATCTGCATTTTATCATCTTGAATCTCCTAGGGAACTCTGAGGTTAAATGACTCACCCAGGGTCATACTGTCAGTTTGCTTTAGCTTTGGGACTTGAACCCAGGTCTTTCTGATCGAGGCTATTATCATTGTACAAAATAGTTGGTTGGAGTATGGTATCCATCGATGAGATAAGATATGATGAGAGTTATTCTTGTTTGTTTTATACTAGGACTCAGCCCACCTAATGACCAATACTATCCTATCTACCCTAGCTGCTTTTGATTTTAAGCTCTTTTTCTTTGAAAAAAGGAAAAGATCTAAAGACAGCTGAACCACTGAATATCATTAAAATCCTTCGAACTCACCTTAACTACATTGTGTTACTTTGCCCTTGGGGAAATGTGTGGACAAATCAGTGGGTTGGATATGTGATTTGTTCACTCTCCCCCCGCCTGGGCTACTTACTTGCTGCCTGGCCCTAGTCTTCTTCATTACTTAGAAGCTATTTTCCCATTGGACCAAGATAAAAGGTTGAAAAGATGACAAATTTAGAGAAGTAGGTTATTAGGAATCTTATTAGCCAAAACACAAACCAAAAGGTGAAGAATTAGTTGTTTGGCTAAATTCTACCACTCTACACCCCCTGGTGAATTTCTCCAGATTGGTTTTTAGAAATATAGGCATTTAGAGCCCTGGTGGTCTGAAAAATCAAGGCAAACTCCAGCAGTTCCTTGGTTTTGACCAAGGATACATAGTTCTTTTTGTAAGCCTAGACCAAAGCAGATTCAATTAAAAAAGGAATTCCTTTTGATTTTCTCCTTAATTTTGCTAAAAGCAACCAAAAATTGTTTCCGTGCTTGACATGGGTCATCTCTAGCTTCACAGCCTCCAGGTGTCTTGAATGGCCATGCTTTGTATCTCTCTATGATGATGCTTAAGAAAGTATATTGAATTTGTCAGAGGAATCAGTAAGAAGTCCATGGCTATGTTTTAGCCAGTTTTTGTCTTAACACAGGCTATATCACACTACTGGAGTTATCACCAGGTTGTCCCAGAAAGAATGCCAACAACTACAGGTTTGGCTCATGATATTTTAAATGTCATTGGCATTAACATGCTCCTATTGAGTTTTTACCTTTTTTTTAAAGGGCCATTTTATGTGTGCCCTGTCCCTTCCAAAGAGACCCAAACTGTGTGAATTGACTCTATACCGATGTATGCAGTGACAGAGGGGAAAAAAATAATCTAATGCAGACCCTTCCTCTATGCAGAAATACCATGCTCTCCTAATTATGATGATCACAAAAACCACTGTTTTATATAATACCCTGGAGCTTCACAAAGGAGATGAATGGACAAGCCGGCACCCACCAATAAGTGGCACTGAACATCTACTAGGTCTCCCAAACAGGTTGGCACATCTCTCAATGGTACATCTGGTGGATTTGGATGGCATTTATCAGGAAATAATCCAATAATGACATGCCAAGGCCCTTACCAAAAAAAAAAGTGCTTGTGCCTAATGTCAATCATTCACCCTCTGACAGTTCAATGAACATCCTTTCTGCGATGGCTCTCAGCCACATCGACTCCCCAAACATAGCAAACAATGCTACAAGACTTGGGAGATGAAAATGACAATGTCACAGTAAAGCATCAAAAGAAGTCACACAACACGGGCAAGAGGTTGCCAAGTGTTGCTAAGCAATACAATACATGCAGGCCACAGGATTATCGATATTACTCACAAAGGGGATGACATTTGCCACCCACACTGAAAATACATCATTCCAGAAAACAAGAGCCTACCACAGCAGTAACAAAACAAAATGCCAGAGTCTCCATGTGGAACTATTGGCTTTTAGGGGGAAAAATACAACTAGCTAGCTCATAGCCCAAAAGGGGCAGGCACACACACACACACACACACACACACACACACACACACACACTCACTCACTCACTCACACTCTCTCTCTCTCTTTCTCTCTCTCTCTCTCGTTTCTCTCTCTCTCATCTCTCTCCCAATCTCTGCACCAGTCTCTGCCTCTCCCTTGCTACATTTCCCTCTCTGACTCTATCTCTATATGTGACTCTGATTTTCTGTCTCCATCTCTCTGTTTCTTCAACTCTATGTCTTTCTGTCCTTCCATCTCTGTCTCTATCTCTCTGTTTCTCTCCCTCCCTCTTTTTCTTTCTCAGCTTCTGTCTCTCTCTCATTCTCTCTCTGTATTTCTCTCTCTGACTCTAGCTCTCTATTTGACTATTTTTCTATCCTTATCTATCTATATCTGGGTTTACATCTTTCCATCTCCGACTCTGTCTCTCTGTGTCTCTCCGTCTCTTCTTCTACATCTCTGTTTCTAGCTGTCTGTCTGTCTTCCTTCCTCTCTGCCAGCCTCTCCCTATCTCTATGTCTAGCTTTCTCTGTCTCTATATTTGTCTCTCTCTCACTCGTATTCCTTAATGGAATGGTGGCACATATATTGGTTTATTCTGAGAGATATTCAACCAACTACTCACCACTAGGGAGTAACTATCTATCTATCTATCTATCTATCTATCTATCTATCTATCTATCTATCTATCTATCTATCTATCTATCTATCTATCTATGTCTTCTCTATCTGTCTATCCATCTATGCAGAGTTACATGAAATGTTCTTCCACAAGGACCTCATTGGTATAAGATGGGGTTTAGTCTGATGGGGCAGGTACAGAGGCATGAGGTCACCTCATTCAAAGTCATTTAACAATCATATTGTTGATAGGACTGAGAGCTAGAAGAGACAGAGACAAAGCCCACTTTGCCCAAAATATAAATGATAATCAACTTTGACATTTATAGCATTACTCTTATGGAACTGACCAGGTCTACAATGTCACTTCATCTGAAGTGACCTTTTTGCAGAAACAACTCATGATACTCAGTAAGATATATTTTAATGGGACCTATTGTTTTATTGTTATAATTGTCAATAGAGATTGGTAACTAATATCCAACTTCCAATCTTCAAAGAGTTACCTTAAAAGTTAAGTGACTTACCTAGAGTCACACAGCCATTAGGCATCGAAGAAGTAGGACTTTGGATCATATTTTCCTGACTCATTTTCAAAACTTTTAATACATTAGGTCCTTGGGGTGAAACACCTTTTGCCTCACTGGACACATCAGGCCATCTAATTCTTGGTGAGTTGGAGAATGGAGCACAGGTGGACTTTGGTGAAGGAGAAAGTTCATCATTCTACAAATGGTAATGTTGTATCCCGAACTAGGAATCTGTCAGTTCCTGAAGTCTCAAGACTGCATTTCTCAGGATCAGGTGTGAAGATCAAAGGCACAAACCGTAGTTCTCACCTCTGCACACTGACACACACACTCATGCACATACATACATATGCTTGCACATACACATATATACAAATAACAAAAACATACACACAAAGACACAAACACACACGCTCTTGGTAAGGAGTCAATGTTAGGATGTTCTGTGTACTCGGTTCTAGTATATTGAGCCCCAGACCAGTATAGGTGGTTTGTCTACTTTTGCTTTATCTGGCTTACTCCCTCATTTCGGCTGTTTGGCCCTCATTGCCACATGTTCCCAGGGAATGAGCTCCTGCCTCCTGCCTAGGGCCAGTGGTTTCAGGCTTTGGCTCAGGACAAAGGTCCCTGAAAGAACATGGATCATTATGGGGCCTTAACTGTGTGACTGTGCTGCTAAAGGTGGAAGGTCAGCATGTGATGGTACCTTAGTAGTGGGAATAGATTCCATAGAGAAGTGATTGATGATAAGATCTGACTGAGTCCCTTCCTCGTGTTGGAGACAGCTATTGTGAGATCCTACCTTACTTGTTAACCTTTGAATAAGAGCATTACTAGAGTTATTTCAAATGCCAGACTAGGTCTAAATCCAGATCAATGAACTTTTTTTGGGGGGGGGTGGCACATTTGGAGAAATTGAATGTTGAGAGTCACTAAGGTCAGTGCCTCTTTTTGTATTCCCAGAACTTTGACACACAGCGTGGTACATAGTAAGACACTTAATAAATGATTATTGACTGACTGACCGAGCTGTAATAAAAATACCATTGTCCTTAGAATTAGGAAAGATGAGGATTGGAAACCCAGCTCAGTAAATTCCTTTGGCCAATGTTAAATACGTTTTGATGGCAGCTAGGTGACATTATGGATAGAGTATTGAACTTGGAGTCAGAAAGACCTAAGCTTAAATTCTGACTCAGACACTTATTTACCATGTAACCCTGGGCAAGTCACATAGCTTCTACCTGCCTCACTTGGCTCATTTATAAAATGGGGATAATAACACTTACCTCCCAGGGTTGTTGCCAGGATCCAGTGTGATAATATTTAAAGTGTAAAGTACTTTGCAAACATTAAAGCACTATATAAACTCTAGCTATTATTATTAGTGCTAGTAATAGTAGTATAAAATAACCTATGCATGAAGATTTGCAAAGCAGAATACTGTTACTGCTACTAATAATATTACTACTCTTCCAGCAAGGGCACCGAACTTCTGAGTTACAGCACCTGAGTCCAAATGTCACTTGCTACTGACTACCTATGGGTGACTAGGTGGCACAGGACTGGGTCTGAAGTCAGAAAGAACTGAGTTCAAATCTGACCTTGCACATTTACTTTCTATGTGACACTGGGCAAGTCACTTCACCTGGTTTGCCTCAGTTTCCTCTTCTGTAAAATGAGCTGGAGAAGGAAATGATAAACCACTGCAGCTTCTTTGCCAAGAATACCACAAATGGGATTATGGAGATTTGGACAGGTTTGAAATCAATGAATAACAGCACCAATTGACCACCTGAAGGATCTTGGTCAAGTCATATAACCTTTTGTGGGGCACAGTTTCATCATCTGTAAAAATAGACATCCTCTAAGATCCCTTTCTGAGTGAGTTCTATAAACTGTGTTCTCCTTCTCTGACATGGTAGATGGGCAGCTTGTGTGGTCATAGCTTCACCAGATACCCCTAAGGGCCCTTTGGTTGGCTGGTTGGTGGTTGTTCTACATTCTCTAAGAGGACCAAAATGACATCACCATGATAAAGTGGAGTTTCAACGTGTGTGACTGTGCCTGATCAGAACAATTTGAGCTCAAATATGAGCTCAAAATGCTCTACCACAGATTGGGCACAGATAGTCTGGTGAATATTTGGGGTGGATACTTCAAATTTACACATCCTGCATTTCCTTTGTGTTATCTCAATTCTACTTTGCTCATAGAGCACAGCACCTTCTCTGATGTGGGCATGCCATGCTGAGAGGTCTTGCACCAGTGTCTCCCATGTTGCATAGTCAAATCCAAAGTTCTTGAGAGAGACCTTGAGAGTGACCTAGTATGGTTTCTTCTGGCCACCATGTGATCGCCTGCACCATGCAAATTCTCCATAAAACAGTCTTTATGGCAAGTGTACATTTTGCATTTGAACAACGTAGAAAGTCCATTGGAGTTGCATTCTCTGAAGCATAGTTTGAATGCTTGGCAGTTCAGCTCAAGCAAGGACTTCAGTGTCTGGTACCTTATCTTGCCATGTGATCTTCAGAGTCTTTCTGAGACAGCTGAAATGGAAGCAATTCAGTTTCCTGGCATGGTGCTGGTAGACTGTCCATGTTTCACAGGGATACAGCAATGAAGTCAGTACAACAGCTCTGTAGACCTTCAGTTTGGTAGTCAATCTAATACTTCTTTTCTCCCAAACTTTTCTTCAGAGCTTCCCAAACACTGAACTAGCTCTGGCAATGCGTGCATCAACCTCATTATCAATGTGTACATCCCTGGAAAGCACACTACTAAGGTAAATGAACTTATCCACAGCATTCAAAACTTCTCCATTTGTTGTAACTGATGGCTCCATGTATGGATGGTGTGGTGGTGGCTGATGGAGCACCTGTGTTTTCTTGGTGTTAATTATTAGGCCAAAATTAGCACAGGCAGCAGAGGAGGGATCCATCCTTTGTTGCATCTCAAAGGGCCCTTTGGAAGTTATCATGAAGGATATGGTTGAGGCTGTGCAAATCCCTAGCTAGAATGGGCCCCTAAACATGAGGCTCCCATTAAGGGAAAGCCTTTGGTAAGAGGAACCTTTCCCCCAAAGAAACTGTTCTTCTTTGTGGGGAGGGAGAGTTCATGTAGAAGTTGTTTTTCAGGCAGTGGTTCTTAAGTTTTTTGATCTTGGGACCTTTCATACTCTTCAAAATTATTGAGCCCCACATCCCTGTCTCAGAGAGCTTTGGGTTTATTATGTCTATGGATAATCATCATATTAGAAAATAAAACAACTTAGTATTATTATGAAAAAAAATAATCTTGAACTCTCTGACCCCTTGAAAAAGTCTCAAGGCCACCAAGAGATCCCTGGATCACACTTAGAGAACTACTGCTTTCAGAGATTTGGCTATGACTTTGACTGAGGTAGTATGGTGTTAAATTTAAATAGAAATGAAACTCTGCAAGCCACACATTGACTTAGAAAACCACAAATTAATATTATCTAGGTATTATATTTATATGTATTTTATAAAACATTTCCCAATTGCATTTTAATTTGGTTTGGACCCACTTAAGAGTTTTGCGGCCAAATGTGATGCACTGGTTCTAAGTCTGACAATGTTGGTGTTGTGGATAGAGTGCTTTAACTTGGAGTCAGGAAGACCTGAGTTCAAATCCTACCTCAGGTACTTACTAGCTATGGGGCTCTGGGCTCTCTTTAAATTTCTGCTTCTGCACATATATGTATATATATATATATATATATATATATATATATATATATATATATATATTATCATATAAAATGGGACTAAGTATATCTAAGCCTAAGATATCATATCTCATAGGTTTTTTTTTGCTTTTTTGAGGGGACTGGGGGGTGAAGATCAAGTGAGATGATGTTTGTAAAGTGCTTTATAAACTTTAAAGTGGTAATATAAGTGGTAGCTTTCATTGTCATGGGTATCCCTGCTATCTCTGTGGTGTTAGAGGACTGATGCAATCAAGGAAAGGACCCTGAGGCGAATTGGGAGGCTGAAACTTGTTGTCTTCTGCCTTCCCCTGCTGAAGGAGCTGTATGCCCAGGAATAGCAGCATCAAGCTGCGCGGTGCGAGGACAGTTCACGGTTCAGCCATGTCTACCCAGTGTCCACTCCCATCAGACAGCAGTGTCTTTAAATGTTTGAAGGCCTGCCCTGTGGAACAAAGATTGAGATTGTTTTTACCCAGCCTAAAAGAGTAGTTTTAGGAGTAATGGGGAGAAAAATCAGATTCAGTTGGGTATAAGGAAAAATCTTCCTAGTAATTATTCTAAAGTCATTTCAGTTGTATCTGATTCTGCATGACCCCATTTGGGGTTTTCTTGGCAAAGATGCCAGAATGGTTTGCCATTTCCTTCTCAGCTCATTTTACAGATGTGAAAACTGAGGTAAACAGAGTTAAGTAACTTGCTCAGGGTCACATAGTCTGAGTCAGGATTTAAACCCAGGTCTTCCTTGATTATAGGCCCAGCACTATCTATTGTGCCACCTAACTGTCCTTCTAGTAATCAGAGCTATCCAAAAGTGTAATAAATTTCCTTGGGAGGGAGGGAATTATTCCTCAGTTTGAGGTTTTCCAGATGCTACTAGATGACCAAAAGTTTGGCAAGTGGTGGAGGACATTTCTACTAAGGAGCAACTTGGACTAGATCATCCATAAGGCCATTCCACATCCATAATGTTATTATCATCCACAGGAAGATTTGGTTTCTTTTTAGTAGACAAAGACCTGACTCTTTGTGATCTTGTGGGTCAAATACTTACCCTGTTGACTCCTGTTGTCTTAGTTTCAAGTATACTCCCTTATATGGCTGAATACACGCCCTAAATTCAATCTAGTTCAACAAATAAGTTTTAAGTTCGTTATATGTAGAAAGTACTGTGTTAGAGTCTAGGGACTGTTTAATTAACATGATGTGATAGTATCTGAGAGATAGTGTGGTAAAGTCAATTTGACAGCTGACTTCAGAGAGGGGAAGAGTGAAGTTCAAGGCCTTTATCTGACACATATTGGCTATATGCCTCTGGGCAAGTCCCATAACCTCTAAGCAACACTCTATTCAATTGCAGATAAAATGTGGACCTGTATTAGTAGAGGGATTTTTTTTCATCGGGAGTTCCCTACATAAATGAAATCACCAGTCCTATCCCTGTTCCTGTCCCTATAATCTGATCCAGTGGCACCTATCACAAGTCCATGATCTCTTATCCTGTGCAATGATAATCCATGTCTTTTCATCTTTTCATAAATCCTTCAAAGTGTATCCACTCAATATGTTTTAGATCTTCTAGAACTCTTGAGTTGTAAATATCACTATCCAACTATTATTCCTTATTCTTCCCATGATTGCCTTGTCTTTCTTTCAGATCATATATTTCTTTATGACCTCTTTTACATTGCTTTTTCTTGAACATAATCATTGATGATATGTTATAACCTACGTTGCCCTCTCTGTACTTCCCCATTACCCTTTGGGTGCCTCTCAATTTCAATTCTTTATTGACTACTTATGGTATCCCATGACTTGTAGCCATATAGCATCTCTAAAAGCATGCTGTTGTTTAAAAGATGAGCCTTTGTTGAGGAAGAAGCTTGGGGGGGGTCACTGAAAACTCTGGGCAATTTTCCAAAGTCAATCCTGTTGACTCTTTTCCCATTAAATGTTGGTTTAGCTTCATTGTCCATTTAATACTTCAGCGCAAAGGTTGATAGATAGGAAGATGACAAAAAAAAATATGTTGGAAGACACGCCTCAGGAGAAAGAAAATGAAGGTCAAAGCTTAATAAAATATATGGAAACCTCATGTCTACATATCACGTATAAGTTCTTTGAAATGTGTTGAGTTAACATGGTGAATGTAAACTGACATCACAAAAAAATGGAAGTTATTATATTTTAATAGAAGTGGAATCTACCTGACTTCAAACTCAACCGCTTAACCGATATGATGGCAATGGTCAAATGGATAGTTCAGTTAGTTAAGCTATCATGGCTCATCATAGATTTTGTGAATATCATTTGAATAGTGAAACTGGTCCTCCTGAATTCCTTTCATATGTTTCTCTAGATGAGCCCCAGAAAACAAATATGGCTAAAGTTTTTGGTATAGTTCCAGTTGCTATTGGCATATGGGCATGACCAATGGCACTTAGAGAAGGACATTGATTTCCTTGAGTCACTTATCAAACAACAGGTCTAATGTACTAAAAGAAAAACAGTCCTCAGGGTGCAAGATAATCAGTACGGTTGCAGTCAAAAATACCAGAAGGAAGACTTTGCCTTCTTTCCAAGTCTGGGCTTTAAATGGAATGAATGTTCTGCTGCATTTATCTAATTATCAGTTCTCGTTTTCCCTTATGTCTTGGTGACATTATGATATGATTGGCCACGCCCTCCTTATTGATAGCCTCTCCTCCCCTGGTTCCTGTGACACTGCATTCTAATTTTCCATGGACTTGACCACCTGGCTCATTATGTCTCTGAAGAAGGAGGTGGGGAATTGGGTGAGTGCCTGCAGGAAAACCCCATTCAGACAGCTGAGTCCAGGGAGTTTATCTCTTTTCGATTCATATTTCTGAATTTACTTGGGTGCTTAGCAATTGGTCATATTGCTTGCTCCACCCTACCTATTGTCAATCCCAACATTCTCAGTCTTCAGCCTTGCTTGAGATTATATTTCTCAGCATTCTATGCCTGATCTTCATGAAACCATTGTGAGCCCTGTCCTACCTATGCTTAATGACTGGTGACCTTTAGTCAGTCCCCACCTAACCTTAGTTGGAGAGATTTTACATGCCTACCCACCCTTTTCTCTGACTCCTTTGCTGACATCTCTTGTTATTCTTTTGTCAAGGATCTCCCAGGGTTTTCTCTTTAGCCCTCTGCCTTTCTCCTTTCTACAAGAATTCCTTTAGACAGTGACCATCAGCTCTTAGGGTTTCCACCATCACCTCTGTGTTGATGATTCTAAAACCCATAACTCTAGACTTGACCTCTTATATCTGTCCTAGTCTCTTATATTAACTACACATGTGTGATTCTGTAAAGTGAAGATTAAATTTCCGTTAAATATTCTGACTTGTTAAAAATTAACTTCATTACCTTCTGCCCACCCCAACTCCTCTCTTGTAATTTACCATTAATATCAATAGACAAAACAGTTTAAGAAGGACATTGGTAAACTGGAAACTGTCCAGAGGAAAAAGAGAAGTAGAATGCTGAAGGTCCTTGAATCCATTCCACATGAGGATCAGTTGAAAGAACCAGATATACTTAGCTTTGAAAAAGAGAAGGTTTGGGGGAGAAATGATAATTCTCTTCAAGTATATGAAGGATTGGAAGAGGAATTAGATATTCTGTTTAGGAGCAGAGCGCAGAATTAGGAACAATAGAAGAGATACAAAAGATACATGTTTGTAGTAAGCTTAATGTCCTAACAGTTATAGCAATCAAAAGTAGATCGGAGGCAGCTAGGTGGCTCAGTGGATAGAGTGCCAGGCATGGAGTCAGGAAGACCTGAGTTCAAATCCAGATCTAGACTCTTACCAATTCTGTGACCCTGGACAAGTCACTAAACCTGTTTGCCTTAATCCATTAGAGAAGGAAATGACAAACCACTCTGGTATCTTGGGTTATACTCCCCACGGATAATGTCAGTGGAATCATGAAGAGTCAGATGTGACTGAACAATAAAAAGTACATTAGGCTTCCTAGGATTGACTCCCTCTCTTTAGAGCTTTCTAAGCAAAGGCTACAGGACTGTTTTTTAGATAAGTTATAGTAGAGATTCTTATGCAGATAGGGGTTAGTCTAGACACCATCTAAGGTTACTTCCAACTCTGAAATTCTATGATTTCATGAATTAGCGCAACCATTGTTCCTTTACCACAGGAGTACAACTTTGCCTCCTAAAGTTTTGCAACCAATTCTGAATCATTTCTCAAGTCTTGGTGCTCATTCCATTGAAATGTTTATCATTATACTTTTTCTTTCCATTTCTCTATATACTATCCTAGATAACGTGCTCATGGCCGTGTCCCTAGATTAATGCAGTTGACGCCTACTTAGCCTTCCTTCCACTAATATAACCCTACTGTTCACCAGAAAACACAACACAATTATTCTCTTACTCAAGAATGTAGAGCACCTCAAAATCAAAATACTTTTCTCTGGCTTTCTTTTGGTCTTCATCTATCCCATATCTAACACAATATCTCTGAACCAGTTCTCCTTGTTTTACTCACAGATACCATACTCATCCTAACTTTGTTCTTTTATTCCAGCCTCCCTCACATGTGTCTATAATAGGTGGCCATTATGTCATCTGAGACCAAGTTCTACTGAATTTTCTAGAAGGTATGATTAATTTAACATCAGTCTGACCATCCCCTTACTTTGTCTCTTTCCAACACTTGTTATGTCATTTGAGAGAGGCAACACAGTATATTGGAAAGAATTCTATTTGTAGGCAAAGAATCAGTTTTATAGTACTGTATCATCTAAAACTGTATCTAATACTGCATCATAATACACAATACACCACTTGTGTATCCTTTGGCAAGTTACTTCACATGCCTGAGTCCCAGTGTTCTCCTTTGTAAAATCAGTCAGCAAACATTTTTTAAAGTATTTGCTATATTCCAGACATAGTTCTAGGAGCTCAGGATTAAAAAAAAAAAGGCAAAAAAGACCGAAAAACACTGGGGTAGACAATGCATATAACTAGATATGTAGAAGACAAGTAGAGTATAAATGGAGGCAGTTAGATGGCACCATAGTGTACAGAGTACCAGTCATCTTCCTGAGTTCAAATCTAGCCTCAGACACTTAAGAGTTGCGTGACCCTGGGCAAGTCACTTAACCCTGTTTGCCTCAGTTTCCTGATCTGGAGAAGGAAATGGCTAAACCACTCCAGTATCTCTGTCAAGAAAACCCCAAATGAGTTCATGAAAAGTCAGACACAACTGAACACCTGAAACAAAGGAGGAGAGGTTGCAGATTGAGAATTTAGATGCGTTAGGGGGAATAAGGAACATTTAACTCTCCCACCATGGCCAGTAAATTGGGGAGTATAGGTGGAGGTACAACCAGTAATGGCGAGTGTGGCCAGGGATGTAGTGTCGTCCTAAAGGACGCAAGTCTCCAAGAGCACCAGAAGACTGAAAGGGTTGTGAAAGAAGAAGGTTTGAGACGAAAGGAAGCTTATTAATGTTTGTCAACAGCACTCATTCTAAAGAACAAAGTAGAAAGACAGGAAAAGCTGGAGTGGAACATTTCAGAAATAAGATTGAGGGGGGGGATGGGAGGAAAGGAGTAGATAGATGGGGACAGGAATTTTGTATCAGCAGCTGGGATTCAAATTATTGGGATGAAGGGAATATAAGAAGGTGAGAATATATAACCATTAATGAACGAGTGCAGACAGATTATTGGTGACTGGAGAGAGGGTTGTGGAAGAAGGTAGATTATTAGACTGTATAAGGTCAACTTCAAGTGGATGTGCTAAATTGTGTACTATAACACACTATATCACAGAAGACGAGAGCATGTGTAGGTATGAACATGGGGAGTCTGGTCCAGAGGTAAGAAGGAGGAATATCAGATAAACTGGCTAAACAAGATCCATAGGTAGATCTGGTTGAGGGATGGCTTTAGGATTTCTGGAGAAGACCTTGGGTAGAAGACAAATGCCCATGGCATGTGGCCATGATCCATAACTCCAGCAGGGGACAGGACTGAGGAATTGGGCCTTAGGCCCCTTTCTGGCTCAGGGTGCTGAAAAGGGATTAGACTAGATAATCTCTAAAGTTTATTCCAGCTCTAAATCTATGATCCTTTTATCTTGCCCTACATTTGACCCTATTCTCAGATTGTAATTTCCCCAACTAGAATAAAAATCCCAAAGAAGTCAGAATATAGGCATTCTCTGCTGTTCTTGTTGACTTTGTTCAAATCCTTTTTGCCATCCAGAGCTGATCAGAAAGAGCAGCGAGGTGCAACAGTGGATAGAGCATCAGGCCTGGAGTCAGAAACATCAGGTTTTGAATCAGATCTCTGACACTTACTAGCTGTGAGATCCTGGGCAAGTTACTTAACCCCCTGTCTGCATAAAAGTGGAGAAGAAAATGTCAAACCACTCCAGTATCTTTGCCAATAAAACCCCATGGACAGATGGTTCATGGGATCCTGAAGAGCTGGAAATGACTGAAAAATGAAAACAATTGACCAGTTCACATAATAAGAACTCAATAAGTTCATGTTGAATGATTTTTTTGAATGAATAATATGAAATCCTTTTTCACTTCAATTAAAATAATTTATTAAGTATTTTCTATGTATTCACTGTTGAACTCGGTGATATGAGGGATATGGACAAGGGTGTGCTGGTAAATATTTAACAACTGGCTTCCCATAAAAAATGTTCATGATATACTTTTAAATTTATTCTGTATTAACATTTTCTCTATCACATAAGCCCAGAAATAATAACAAGAAAAAAAATGAAGCCCTGATTTATAGCATTTGCTGATTTCCAAGGTACAAATGCTCACACTGAAAATTAATAACTGACTCTCTGGGGGTCAGTTTGAACTAACTCTATCACATCTTTGGACACAGAAAAATATAGAATACATTCCTGGCTCTTGAGGAGCTTATTCTATTGTTGGAAAACTCAGATTTGAAGACATGAAACCATCAGCAAACAATTAAAGGATGACACATGATAAATGCTAAAATGAATTTCATCACGTATTAGAATACGTTATGCAGGGAGATGATTAATGGTCAGGTAAGTTCAGACGGGGGTAGCAGTGTCAGATGTGAGGTGAGGAGTGATAGGACTTGACGTAGGGTTTGATATTCAAAAGGCTAAATTTTGTCCTCACGTTTTATTTGCATTTATTGACTGTGGAGGATAGCTCTTTTGGAGTGTGACTTATCCCACAGCCCTTTAGAAACAATCTAGTAAAATGAAATCTTGTTAGTTGATAAAAGCTATTTAACAAATGGGTAACCAACCTTCCACCTAGGTGCTCTAAGAAGGGCTCACAAACACCAATGAAGACATGTAAAAATCTTCTAATAGCAAATGAGCTGGAAAACCTTACCATTACCTGACTATACTGTACAATATACGACAGCATCAAAGTTAACAACATATGCAATAATACTAGATATCACACATATGCAAAGGGGCTAAGAGAATGGTGTATGGGGAAACCGATCCACTAAGATTTTCTGACTTTGGGGCTTGTAAGAGAACAGCGGCAATGTTGTATGAACAGAGCTTTTTGCATTAAATGGAGCTAAATGTTCTACACTTTGCCTGACATTCAAAGTTCCTCACTGGAACAAGTGGTGCCCAATTTCCCTTTGTCTATGTATATTGCCCCAACACTTACCAAGCCATGATGAATGAATACACTAATGCACCGAACTCTAAGGCTGGGTAGATTCTTCTGTGTGCTTATGACAGTTTTCTAGAAAGAAGTCGTATCTAACTCCATCAGTGCCTCTGAGCTTAAACTGTTAATTGGCATTATTTCTTAATTCCCAGCTATATTTTAAGGTAAGAACCTAAGGAATTTTAAAGTCATTATGTGGGCAAGGGACTGATAAAAATAAATCCTTCAGGTTTAAAAGTGGTAGAGAGGGAATACAGAGTGTTAAGAAATCCTGGGGTTTTCAGCCAATTGGTTCAAAAAGCATCAGGGTGGGCTACAAGTCTCTGGAAAAGGTCATTGGTACCACTCTGGGTCCTCTGTTATGTACTTTATGCCTTCCATAAAATAAATTTAAAGCCGTTTAATTTAACTGTCTAATTAGCAATGGATTTTTCATTTTGTCTTTGTAACTGTGTCTGATACAAAGTGATCCCGATTTGACTGGGAGTGGGCAGAGACGTTCGCATATTAATAGTTTAAAGATGGGGCTTCCTAAGCAACAGGGGCTGAGATTTAAAAGAAACAAAAATCGCAAAGTTCCATTCCTAGTCAATTGCTGAAGACACAGAAAAATATCCTCATCATCCTTCCCAGATAAGAGGTTCAGGAAATGAGGAGGTCATAATATTAACATTCTACCCCTTACCCCATCCATTAACTTGATCCTCAAAAAAGAGAAGCAGGTTCTATACAATAAGGACATGCCTGTATGTGAAACAGACACTTTGAATACTTTAATGTAGTATTTGGAGTATCTCCACCTTGATTCATCTGTAATAGTGGCCAGCACATCCTCTCCCTCTCTATCTCACATCTGATATAAAGAAGGAAAAAAAATTGCCCACTAGATCTAGAAATTCAACACCTTGGGATTCATTTTCTTAATTGGTTTTACACCTCTGAGCTACAAAGCATAGACAAAGAGGAGCTTTCTTGATACTTGACCAAGAACTGAGAAAGAAATCGCCAGAGGCAAGGGAGTAGAGTTGGTTTGCCCAGGTCTGGTGAATTTCAGAGGACTGTTGGGAAGAAAAGTAGTTTTCAAATACCTGTACATTCTGCATCCCTCTGGTGGAGCTCTGGAGGCAGTCACACTTCAATCAACTTTTTTTTTTTTTTTTTTAACTAGTTAGGGATTGGATCGAAACATAAGTACATCATATCTTAAAGAATCATCTTAAATGAAATTAAAAAGAAAACCACATTGATGGAATATCCAGCAGAGAAACAATTTCTCAGAGAGGAAATATCATATCTCTATGAATAAGTACATCAAAGCATAGGGCAAAAAGTACCCTCCAACTTGCCCAAATGAGGTCTGTAAACTTATTTTCTTTCATACTTGTGACAACTCTCTCGTGAGGGGCAGGGCAGGGGAGTGTCTCTAATGTTTCTTTAAATGAAATGCTTCTTTCCATATCCTTCTATACCAGTATTTTGTTGGCTGCTGGTCTCTGTTTTGTACAGTAGCTGTAATCCACACATCTTGCAACATTTTTTATTTTAGAAAAGACAACCTGTGTTTCCTTTAGAAAACAAATCATATTCCTGTAAACTTACTTGCAGCTTAAAAAAAAATCATAAAAGAGGGGTATATGTATATGCATCCCAGGGGAATGCCGCCTATTGAAAGAAAGAGTATTTATTTCCTCTGGTCTTGTTTTGGCTTTGTTTCTGTCAGAGATAGCGACTCCAACCTTTAGGCCAAGTGGGGCAAGTTCACATGCTCTCTGGAGTTCAATCAAGTACTGCTTTTGCTCCAACTTTGAGGCAGGCTTTATCTGCTTCAAAGGTTTGCAGTCCCAGAGTTGCTTATAAGCAGACAGCATCTGAGATTAATTGTAGGGGGTTTTCTTTCCCCACCCACGGAGATAAACGCAGAGAAACCAATTTGGTAATTACTCTGTGTCCTGGTGCCCTCCTGAATTGTTCCAGTGCTAGAATAAACTAGGGCAAAGGGATATTTATCCAAACATTGGATGGAAAGATCATTTACATTCACTGTCTATGCTTAAGAGCTCTGATTTCCCTCCCCTTCAGGAACAGAGGAAGGGGAAGATGAACAGGGTAAGTTATGTGGCCTTCAGTTTGGGGAAGGGGGAAAGTTTGGAAATGTGCTTCCAGGTGAAGTTAATTGAATGATGTTGCAAATGGCAGAGTGGAAGTGTTCATGGGCTTCACCCATGCTAGCTGATTCATTTAATTAACTTTGAAAGAAGCAGCTACATTGTTTTATCATTCAGCTCCATCATGCCTGGCAACCTAGAGTCAAATCAGTCAGGCTGATTTGGGGGCCCTTTTGTCTATTTTGCACACGTGTAATTCTAAAACTTGGAGATCCTGAAAGAAAGCCTGGAGAATGAAAAGGGGTCACTCTGGTCAGGAAAGTCCCAGCAGCTACTCTTAACCGTAGACTGTGGATGCTGAGGCTAAAGAATTAAACCAAAGCAAAAAGGAAAGATGGAAAAGAGATTCAATGGAAAGGCTTCTCCCATTCTCTCTAAGAAGGTATATAAACAAAAAAAAGTGAAAAGAACCTCTGGCACCTGTTAGGGGTCATTAAAAATCGGCCATGTACTGCTAATCTGTGATCATAAAAAGGCCATCTGCTAATGCTCAAAGGTCATTAAGATACCAGCCATGTTTACTCTGCTCTCATTGGCCCAGCAGATCATTTCTGAGGAAAGAGGGCTTAAATGGTTATTATGGTGGCGTCTGCTAATGCCCCTCTAGTTAAGGGTCTGTCAGTGTTTCCATTATAAACCCCCTACTTTCAGGGGTTTATAATACAGCCATAAAAAATTTCAGACTAAGGTGGTGGATGCTTTCTTACTCAGATAAGGAGTGATTTCTTTGGTGTGTGTGTGGGGAAGAAAGTTGATACAAAGCATTTTGATCCCTTCAGGTGAAAGGTATTTGTGTGCATGTGAGAGAGAGAAATGACATTCTTCACCTTCTCTTATTAGGCTCACCTCACAATGTTTGTTCATCGGCTACTGATGTGCTGGCGATAAGTTGTACAGGGGCCTCATGAAGTGTTTTTGCTAGAGATAACCAACATTCCCCCAAAGGCAGGGATGTTGACTCAATTGGAAGATGAACTCAGAGCCTCCTGATGCAGCTGAAGAGAATGGATCGAACTTAGGCTCACTGAGGATACCATTATTGCATCGTTGGGACGTCGGCACACAAAAGCAAGGTCAGGAGGGTTGGAGATGCTGGGTCTATCCACTGTGTAGTCATGGATTTGGGACAAAAATAAAATGTTAAATTTAGGCAATAACTGGCTTTAACTGGGTAAAATAAAGATCATTATTTGTTTAGATGCACACAGAGTACCACTATCACATTAAAGTTTTAAAATGGTCTAAAAACTGTGATTTGTAATACCCTTTGCCCCTTTTCTTACCCTTCTCCCATTTTCATGGAAGAAGGTTGAAGGGAACTGTACAGAAGTGAGGGCCATTTTATACTTTTCTTTGTTTTATGGGCTTTTGTTAAATACACTTCAGGGTATAAGTAATGAGGAGCTTTGAGAAAGAATAGGAGTAGAAGATGTCATCAAGGAAATATGTGATGGGAAGAGACGAGTTGGCCACATGTTGATGGCTAGAGATGACAAGTGGTAGCCAAAGTGCTACCCTGGTAACCTTGTGATGTCAAGACAAAGCAAGTACACAGTAGCTGTGGACTTATGGGAGGACATGTGCATGAGTCTCATGGAATGAGCAGACATGGATGGCTTCAGCTTGCACTGTTGAAGGGAATTTCACACTCCCTTGAGATCATATCCCTCTGGGTTTTTGTTCAATTATATGACCTTGAAGATCTCTTCTAGCACGAAGACTGGGATCTTCTGATTAGCTTTCTCTCCTACTATTATGTGTCAAATGGAGCTCATCACCATCCCTAATAATTCACTCCTCCAAAAAAAAGTCTTAAAAACTTCTTTCTTTTTATAGAGGGTCCAACCACTCTTCTAGTCAATGGGGCTCAAAGCCTAATAGTCACCATGAGCTCTTTCCTTTACTGCTCCCCCCAACCAATTAATTCCAAGAACTTCCAAACTCTATTATATTGGCTTCCCCCTCAAAACTTGCCATTCCATCTTCATTAGCAGAAACCATCTTCCACTCTTAGAAATTACTCCTTTTTGTTATTATAAAAATCCTTTTCTTCCATCAAGCCTTAGTTTAGAATATTCTTTCTCTCTCTCTTTCTCTCTCTCTCTCTCTCTCTCTCTCTCTCTCTCTCTCTCTCTCTCTCTCTCTCTCTCTCTCTCCTCGCCCCCCCTCATACCCTATAGTTAAGTATCTGTATTACATATTGTATATCCTTCACTTCCAACCCTCCCACTCCCCTCCCCACTCTCCCCAGTAGGAGGTGAGCTCCTGTTTTAGAGACTATTTCGTTTTTGTCTTTCTATTCCCCAGTAATTGGCACTGAAATTTAACCTGTGTTTTTGTCTTTCATTTTCAAAGAAGACCATGACATCAGAGAAATGATGACATGACTTGCACTTGACTTTGTTTTGAGTAAGGGAGGGCTGTGCAAGGTCACCAACCTCACTTTTTCCTCCAGAGCTATCTGGATCCAGTGAGCAGATATTCATCAGGAGAACTGAAGAAGGCAATGCAATGGGAGACTTTGGCCTATTCAGGTACTCACTTGGAGTGAGGTAACGCCCATTCAGTGAAGAGGCCTCTTAGGGAATGGCTCTTTTAATGAGCAAAGTAATAAGTAAATCAAGCTATGAAGGAAAGAGAAGCATTTACTACTGATAATCACTCTGAAACCAGGAGTGTCCTGAAAACAGTCATCAATTGGAGTTTAGGCAGGGATGTATTGTTGTGCAGTGTATGGGCTTCAGAGGGCACAGGTTTTGGGAAAGAAAAGGAGAGAGAAGAGAAGAGAAGAGAAGAGAAGAGAAGAGAAGAGAAGAGAAGAGAAGAGAAGAGAAGAGAAGAGAAGAGAAGAGAAGAGAAGAGAAGAGAAGAGAAGAGAAGAGAAGAGAAGAGAAGAGAAGAGAAGAGAGAAGAGAAGAAGGAAAATCTGGCCCCTAAACCCCAAGCTAACTGGAGGTCCTCTGGCCATCCACATTTACCTTCCTTTGGAGAGGAGAAGGAAGTGGGGGACAGAAGGTAGCAGATGAGCTGAGTTACCTAGCTTTCTGGGGCCCTGTTCAGGTAGCTCATTTTACTCACAGGTCTATGTTCATCCTTCATTTTTGAAGAAGACCATGACATCAGACAAATGAAATTTAATAAATATTTTTAAATCAAGTCATGTTAAAATACTGATTTGGTTGAATTTAATCTCTCACCTTCCCCCTAAATAGTCTGGCTCTCCTGAACTTCAGTCCTACATCTTCAGTTGCCTGATGGACACCTCCACTTGCATGTCTCATTGACATCTCAAATTCAACATACCCAAAATGGAATTGGGAGCAGAGAAGGAAGATTTTTCAGTAACGTAAAAGAAGCTAAATTTTTCCGAGGAAGTTGACCTTGGTCAGATTGCCAGGAAAATGTGGAGAACCTGAGGGTATAAAGAACAATAAAGCAAATAGGTAAATTCATTGCCATGTTATCCAGCTGAGAAGACTTTGTTATCTATATACAAAACTGCAAATTTTCCTCTTTTTGTTATTATCTACATCATTTTACTCCTCTCCTTAGAAAGTAAAGCCAACATGAATTTCCAGTATGTTAAACATCTAACTGAAGTCTACATAAGTAAGTTATGTAACTCAATTTCTACGGCTTCTCTCCCCCACTTGGTGCTTGGGTAATGAAGAGGTCTCTTATCGGTGGGTAGTCTGACAGGCCATATGTTCTGCTACCTGGACACAGCAGGCAAGGGAAGAGCACAGCCAAATACTCAAACTATGCATTTTAGTGATTGTGCTTATGTACATGGATGCTTATATATAGATTGAGGCCCACTTTTAGGATTAACATAATCTCGTGATTAAATTGGACTATCCAAAATTTGGAGTTGGTTTTCTTCTGATATTTCTCATACATAAAATGAGATTACTGTTTTAGAGTTAACCTTCGTTTTTGATAATGCCATTATCTCATCAAACCCTCCCATGCCTTTATCTCTGCTAATTAACCAGATTCATTTCCTTATTATAAAAAATCTCAAGCATTTAGTGAGCTCTTTTCAGAAGGCAACCAAAGTACCCTCTGATGACCTCTGAATGGCATGCCTCACCACTGGACCTAGTCTGCACTGCCTTAAGTACCAGTGAGAAGGACTGTAGATGACCAAGAAACTGAAGAATGGAATCACATTCCAGAGATGTTAAATGTGGGTTTTTATTGGGAAATTCTGTTCTTGTCATCTTGTCATTATACATGTTATTGTTCTGAAATCTAAATTGGATTCTATTGAGTTCTTTCATTAACTCTCTCTCTCTTAGCGACATTTGATCAGGGCCTTTTTGGGCCTTTGCTCTGGAATGTAATCACATCATTTCAGAGTCTAGTGTAACCCATACCTGGAAAAGAATTTTTTCTACATCTTTACTTTAAGACTTACATTGAAGGCCAATCTACTACCTTATAAGACAAACCATTTTAAATTAGGATTATTGGCACTTCTTTGTATAAGAGGTTTTCCCCCTTTTAAGGGAAAGTAAGTTCATTGAAGCAGGAATCTAGAATCTAATAGGGACTTAATAAGATACACAGTACACACATGATAGATGCCTCTTGACAGACTAAAATTCTTTGTGTGTTAAATTGATTTGAATTGAAAAGTTCTAATTGACATAAGGAAAAACTTCCCTATATCAATCTTAAAAATTTTTATAATCTCTACCTATTGATTCTGGTCTTTCTCTCTAAGGATAATCAATCTATCAAACATTTAGAGCAATTCTAATCACTGGTCTACCAGACAACCCTTCAAATACTCAGAGAGAGCTATCACATCCACCCAAAATCATTTCTTCTCCTGCCTGAACTTCCCTGTTTCTTTCAGCTGATCCTCATATGGTATGAACTTGATTATTATCAACATTCTACATACCCTCCACCTTATAAATATCTTTCTTTAAACATGATACCTACGCCTAACACACCACTGCAGATGACAAGGCAGTGTCTGAAAGGGCAGAGTATAGGGAGACTCTTATTACGGTAATAACAAACAAGCAAACCAAACCAAACACCAAACTCAAAAAACCAAACAAAACCATGAAACCAGGTTTTCCTCTTTGTGGAATCTACATGAAATTTCTTCAAGAGATGGAAAGCATAGATGCGCAACTCGGCAGTCAAGGGTGATGCCCTTAAATCCACTCAATTCCCTAAACTCAGACTACACTTGGTGGTTTTCTCTCTGAGAGCTTGGACTTTATTCAGTCTTACTAGAAGCACCTACACCAACAAGATTCCCAAGTTGGTAAGTTTGTTTTTAACCAACTCTTCAGCAGGTTAGATATAAAAAACTCTATAAGTTCAACCATTTGTCAGAACCCTTTTCCTGCCTGCCAGTCTGTCGTTTTTAATATAAAACTATCCAACTATCGACTTTGAGCAACTCTGCCTCACTTAAACCCAATTCACATGCAAGTCAATACATTTCCTGTGATGCCATGGATCCCCTTTGAGAAGAAAGGATCGCCACCACCACCAGCAATGAATTATCCAGCTATTGGTTAAAAATAACCTTCCGAAATTGTGAACAGGATGGTTGTTCATCTAATGTCCATCTAAGGCCAGGGAAAGATCAGGGATGAAAATTTTGGGAGGTATATGGACTCTGCTGTTAGTGTATTAAATGAGGACCAGAAGCAGAAACATGGGGAGAGGGGTTAGAGGGTGGGTGAGAGAGAGGGGATACAGTTATTAGATGGGGATGTAAAACCTTGGTCTGTGCTTCAGCTATAGATGCACCGACATGCAGCTTTTTAAAGTCCTTATTCCAGTGCTCCACTTGTAACTATTTTTAACCTTATTAAAAAGGAGAGAAATGCTCTGGCTTCACCAGCAGTCACTTGATTCTTGCAGTAAATTTCTTTAGTTTATAACTCTACCTTTGATATCTAAGGCCAGTAGGGGCCGGAACTTGGATAAACATAAATCTCACACAAATCTGCCCGTGGTAACCACATACTGTTAGGGAGGAGCTGGGGACCAGCCCCAGGTCTCCAACTGGAGCAGAGGGGAAGGTGATGTTCCCCTCTCTGGAATTTCAGGCAGCTCAATCTTCAATTCAATCTTGTAAAGACAGAATTTGTGGCATTTGTGTAATAGAAATACAGACAAAAGTCAGAAGAATGCACCCAGGCAGGTGATGCCTGATAGCTTCAGCTCCACGTGATCAGCTTTTCGACACAAGGTCAACGGGCCTGCAGAGCCAAATGCAGGAACAACAGGCAGAACTGGGGTGTATTATAGGTTTGAGGATTTTTTCTTTCTTTCTTTCTCTCTCTTTTTTTCCCTTTCCCATATAGCAACTCCTTTTATATCAGTGGCAGGGGCTAAAATCTCATTTAAAACCTCTTCACATTTTCTACTTTGGGAAGCCTCTGTTAACTTTTGAAAGAACTAATCTTTGGTCGAGATTTAATCTTTCATTTTGGGAATCTCTTCCTGCTATGGAATCTTGGGGTTAGTCTCTTGTCATGTGCTCAGGTGGCCCAAGTTAGACCAGTATTCCAAGAGATATCTAAAGAAGGTTGAGAGACTGAAATGGTAGTCAGACACTAAGAATCATTCATTCATTCAAAAATGTTCATTGGCTATCTAGGATGTTCAGGCACTTAGTGAATTACAAATGAAATGTACAACATGATTCTGTACTTTTAAGAGCTTATATTTTTTTTTTTGAGAGACAGCACACACAAACCATAACAATTTAGTAATAGGGCAAGGCATTTTATGGTAAGTACCAACATGAACGATACAGATAATAATGTTATAGTGGCTCAAAGGAAGAGGTGAGTACAGATTTGAGAAGCCAAGAAAGGCTTTCTGGAAGAAAATAAGATGGAAACTCTACTTAACTCTTTATGGGTATTAGGTAGAAATTCCCAAAATTAAATAGGAAAATGTGGCCATAGTCACCTTGCTCTTGATGCAAGTATGTAAGGTTTATAGTTAATAAAAGTAGCATGGCATCCTTGGATGAGGAAGAGAAATGTTTCACCCTCTTTGGCCTTATATTTTTCTGCCTTAATCTTTTCTCTCACTTCCCTGCCCAGTCACCATCCCCCAGTATGCAATTATTGAAGGAAGTCAAAGAGGTAGAAATGAGCAGGAAGAGCATGAAAGACAGCGACAATCCCTTGGAGTTGGAAGTATCCTGTATGAGAAACATACAGGAGACCAGGGTCATTGGGTAACAGAGTCTATGAATGGGAGTAAGGTGGTATGTTTGATTGTAGAGGTAATAGGGAGCCACTAGAGTTTATTGAAAGGGGGGGTGAGTCATCTGGTCAGATATGTATTTTAAGGGGATCAATTTGACAATTTAATAGAATATGAATTGAAATGGAGAATAACTTGAATCAGGGAGACCAAGCAGCAGGATATTGCACTAGAAAAGTCATGAAGAGATCAGGCGCTGCACTGGAATGATAACGTCATAGGAGAGAAGAGATTGCATATGAAAGATGTTACAAAGGAAGACGCTATAGTACTTGACCAATGACAAGAACCATGGCTAACACACACCTTTTAGTAGCATGTCAGAATAATACGTAAAATAGTGCCCTAAAGGCCCAGGAATCAGAAGAGACCACAAAGGACTCTTTACCAAATATAGGACGTTGCTTTTGACTCCTCTTATGGGCTGCAGCTATGCAGAATCCTGGAATGGATGCAAAAAGTGCTGTTTGTACCAGCCCTCCTGCTAATGAATTTAGAGGTACCAGATAGTGGAACTGAGTCTGATGCATCAATGAAAAGCCAATCCTATAGGTGACAGTGAGCAGAGTATGTGATGGAAAGATAGAGAAACAGCCTACAAGAGACAGCAACAAATGTTAGAGTGCCTCGTGTCTTCATTGTGATGTATATATGTGAGGGGGGGAGGGGAGTCATGTTCATGGGTGTCTACATTGATTGAAGCCTCTTTGATCGCACTGTTCTGGAATCCACACACAGGCATGCCCCTGAAGTGCAGTAGTCAGTGCTAAGCAATCAGACAACCTAGATATTAAATATAGAAATACACATGTGAGATGATCCCTGTCTTAAAGGGATTGACATTAACACAAGACCACCCGAGCAGGTGTATATGTACACATATACACACATACGCACACAGGTACACATATATGAGAGAGGATATGTCTATCTAGTCCATATTGCCCATATGTATGATTTTGTTGGTGTAAAGAATTCCTCACATACTCCCTCTAAAAATATAAATCACAAACTATCCTGTAACTTATAGACTTAGGACAAGTTATTTACCCAGGATCACACAGTAAAAATGCATTAGAAGTGAAACTTGAACTCAGATCTTCTTGACTCTAAGGCCAGCTCTGTATCCATGCTATCTATATAGTTAGGAAACTGTATGGAAAATGAATATTGACTTTGCTGACTGGTTTTCTAGAGATAGATTTAGGTAGATAGAGTATTTAAGTGTCTATTATGTGCCAAGCACTGGACTAAATGCTGGTAATATAAATATAAATGGGAGAAGAGAGGAGAGGGGAGGGAAGGGGAAAGGAAAGGGAAAGGAAAAGGGAGAGGGGGAGAGAGAGAGAGAGAGAGAGAGAGAGAGAGAGAGAGAGAGAGAGAGAGAAGAATGAGAAAGAAGAATGAGAAGAGAGAGTTACTTCCTTCCCAGAAGGAGCTTGCATTTGAGCAGGGGATGACAACAAATAAAAGGGAATTAAAAAGTTGGAGAGGGCCAAGGAAGAAAAGGGGACAAGATAGAAAAGTCTAGAATCAGGAGTAGAGTTAAAGAGAACAGTAAGGCTCCTAGTGAGGAGGTTAAAACAAAAACATTCAGAGAACTGAGAGCAGAACCAGAAGAGAAGACAACTTCACATTAGATGATAGTAGACTAAAACAACACCAAACTCAATATTTATATAATTCTAGAAATGCGGGGGATGGAAGTGTAAATCTGTCAGTGTGAGAGAAGTAGTTCTACCAAATACAGGGAAAATGACTTTACATCACAGAGTCAACTTAGGGAGCTTGTTACTCAAAGAGATAAAAGAGGATGAAAATGTGAATAGGTTCAGGACCATTTTGGATAAACTAATGGAAAGCTAGTCTTATACTGAGTTATTTAGAGAAACAAAGGATGTTTAAAGTACAAATCTCTGAATGTGAAGGTTGACCTCAGTGAGGACTACCTTTTCTGAATTACCCATCAGAAAGAGAACTGGACTGGGGGATCCCTAGGGATCCAGGAGGATTCAGTGTGGCACTTGGGAAGTTCTGAATCTTAGCCATTAATCTATAGTCCCTCGCATGCCAGGGGTTTGATAAATATGAATTTATAACTAGTGATGGTGATGATTTCACAAGGAGTCCTGTGAGGTTAAGAATAAAGAAGTGTCACACACTCTGCAAATATAAAGTACCATAAAAAACACTAATGGAAGATAATGCCTGCCCAGTCCTTTGCACATTGGCTCAATGTGGCCAAATATGACAGAAAAGGAGACTGACTTTTCAACACACCAAGCACTCACCGTCTGTTCATGTCGTCCCCCTGCACATGCTGCCATGGGACCGTACAGCTCTGCATTCATTTCTCACCTCCAAACAGTTCCTTTTCGTCTGGAAGCTGCTTTCCCTGTGAAGAAAGAATCACTAAAACCCTTTGGCACCATCAACAACTGCATCAACAAAAGTTTGGTTTGAGAAATTCATTCAAGGAGTAAAATAAAACAATGGAAATCTATCATGTATGTTTCAGATTCAGAACTGGGCTTTGTTTTGCATTTTTCTAGGAAATGATATATGGCCACATTGTAAAACAGTTATATTAAAAAGATCTTCTTGCCTTGAATTCCAAATACATATTGTACTCTCTTATCATCCAGTCACTTTAGAGTGAAAGTTAAAAAATGCTGATACTGGGGTACTAGCCTTTGGTATATCTCATAGCTGATATATTTGTCTAATACTTTTGTTTTAGAAGGCCCATTATTCAGGGCTGGTGTGTAGGGCCGTTCGTTTTAATTTCTTCTAGTTACTTAAAATGAAAATTCTGGGAATAGTTTCTAGGTAAAAGTATACTTCCAGACATTATAGATGTGTGCTACATCATAATCCAGGTATCCATGCAAATCAGTTCCATAGAAAAAATAAAGATGTTTCTGTTTGTCACCTGGCCTATGGGGATGCCTATCTTTATAAAGACTAGAGATACTTATCAGTCAAGAGAGAGTAAGGAGTCATATATATTATATAGATGTCTATATAAACATGTTAAAAACTAGTGATGATTGAGATGAACTGAGTCAGGAGGGACTCCGACTTTTACTAGCTATATGACCTTCAACAATGAACATAAATGCTCTAAGCCTCTGTTTCCTTATCAACATAATGGGGATAATACCTAAAGTACTAATATCACATGAATCTCATTTATGAGGCTCAAATAATATAATATATGAAGTCTTATATAAATTCCAGCTAGTATCATAATTCAGATGCACACATTGGGGTTTTCAGTGACATCTCAGTACTAGGTCAATGCAGCATTATATACATGTGTGCATACATTCATATTTGTATTTATACACACATATACATGCATGGGATATATAGGATGTTCAGGGAGGACTAGTGCCTCTGCTGCGAAGATTTGCTGACTCCTTTTCATAGCTATTCATCTACCTTTGGTGCCCACCTGGCACTCAACTCTACCTGTGACTCCAAGAGCATGTTGCATGCACGGTGGCCAGAGTCAGGTAAACTGTCTCAGCAGACAGGCTAAACAAGGTTGCGGGTAACTGAGTTAGAAAAGTATCTCCCCCAAGCATGCGAAAGCTTCTTTTGGCAGAATGGATGAATGTGAACTACTTCTTCCAATGACCAGGAAGGTGACTGAAGCAAACTCTGCCGAGTGCTTAGAGCTTAGTCAGGCATCGAAGATGCCAAGGGCATTTACTGTATCCTGGGCCATTGCCAATCAACTTGACTTTTGTCCTGCCACTGGACTTCAATGACTCTGCCTCACTTAAATTCAGTTCACACACAAATCAACAAATCACCTACAATGCCATTGGTTGTCTTTGAAGAGAAGGACACCACACACACACACACACACACACACACACACACACACACACACACACACACACACACAACAAAATACACACATACTTCCACTTTGCTAGCATAAAAAGGACTCCGGAGACAAGCTTTCACAAGTCAAACAGTAGGCAGGGGCCTTGACAGTGGTCCTGCATGGTGGAGCTGATGGAAATTAAGGAGTCTCTTTGCCTAGTGGTTACTTTCAAGAACAAGAATGATTCAAAGAGGGGGTGGCTAAGTGGCCCAGATTAAGTTGTTTAACAGGGCTGATATTTGCTTGGTTTACACAAAGGCAGTCCAGCAATTATCCTGATGCTTGACAGTATTATCATCATTATTTATTTTGCTATAAGCTAGATTTATAGAGATTTGTAGCATTTGTAAGACTAAGCATAAGAAACATTAATAGCTTTACTAATTATATCACTACTTTACAGATATAAATAGTGATAAAAATGCCAAGTAAAGTGAACTAGTAAAACATTTTTAAGAGAATTTTAAACCCAGTTGCTTATTGACGATGCCTTTGTCAAGTCTTTGGTTTTGAATGGAGGGTGAAAGAGCCTTCCTGGAAGATTTAAGTCTTACTTTCCTCCCATTCATGATACTTAAAAAAGGAATTCTGACCTAACCTGGCCATACTTAGCTATAACATGAATTCACTTGGAGCCTCAATAAGAAGGACTTTTTGTTTTGAGTTAGAGTGCAATGGAAATCATAAGAAGAAAACCCTCATGCATACCTGGGGAAGGGGGATAAACCTAAGTGTAGGAGGGGAAGAGAAAATTCAAGAAATCGTAACATAGAGTTTTCCCCCATTTTATCCTGGCTATTGATCTGCCTTGCTGTGTTCTCCAGTGTGCACCTTGTTATAAATGAGGATATTGAGTGAAGAAAAAGAGTTAATAAATCCTCTGCCTTTACCACAGTTACTAATGGAAATCCATCAGCAGTTTAAGTGCTGCACAAGTGAAAAGACCAAACTAGAAGTGGAAGGCATGGTGGATGAGGATGGATAGAGGCTGTCTGGTCTGGGAGCAGAAGAGGCGCATGTCAATGGAGACATAAACCAGCTCAATGTTTAGACTTTAGGGAGATGGAGGATGTTGTCACCGTTATCAAAGAGGGGATATGTGTAGGTATAGCTTAACCCCATGGCATAGAGGCACCCAGAGGCAAGGAACTCTATTACATGCATGTTCTGTATGATGCTTAAGACACTGGAGGTACTTAGTAAACCTCAACTAATTGGAAAAAAAAGAAATTTACATTATAATGTTATTACATATTTAAAAGGAATAGTAAATTGTACATGATAGTTTTGCAGTTTCATGTGCAGTCTTTTTATTATACTATACAGAAATGCTTGTTATATTCAATAAATTAAAAAATATATTTAAAAAATAAATTGAGAAAAGCTTTTCTTCACTTACTGCATTTGCACTTTGCATTATTTTAGCTCCTCTCCCCTACGTTAAGTATTTATATGTAATTATCTATCTATCTATCTATCTATCTATCTATCTATCTATCTATCTATCTATCTATCTATCTATCTATCTATCACCTATCTCCTCATTTCTAAATTAAAGTTCTGCCTTCCCTAAGGATATTTTGAGAAATAGCATCAAGGGAAATAACACAGTATGATAAAAGAGAAATTCTTCTCTTTTCTTTTGAGAAAAATAAAGTGACCTATCAAATTAACATTAAATAGCTATTTGCTGTCTCCTTCCCCCCAACATCTCTCCTAATTGGTTTGTAATCTCATTAATGTAGGTTTTCCCTGGGCAATTCTTGTTCATGAGTTCCATGAGTGGGCCACCCCAGTATACCAGAGGTCTTCCTCAAACTCTCCCTCCATTCTGAGGATACCAGTAAAATGTGCAGGCAGTCCATCAATTATCCCTCACTCCAAATGACTCACTCAAATTTTGTTTTTCACATGTATTTCTTTGATCATATCCTTTATACTACTTTTTCCTAATCTTTGTTTTTAATGTGTTTGTACTTATTTAAAATTACCATAAACTTCTTTGTTATCATTTGGGTAATCCACAATTTCTGTTTTTCAGAGGTTATTTTGTTCCAAGACTCACAATTATGCAATATCGTTAGAAGAATACTAGTTTTGGAAAGAAGTGCCTCTGTTTTATGGAGAAGCTTAGGGTCCTTAAAATTAGTTTCCCAAAGGCATTGTGACCCAGAGTCCAGGGGTAGGGAACCTGAGGCCTTGAGGTCACATATGACCCTCTAGGTCCTCAAGTGTGGCCCTTTGACTGAATCCAAACTTCACTGTACAAATCCCTTTAATAAAAGGATTTATTCTGTTAAACTTGGACTCAGTCAAAATGGACCTAGAAGGACATATGTGGCCTCAAGACCGCAGATTCTCCACCCCTGGACTCTAGGCCATATTGCCTTTGGGAAAGTAAGTTATTTTAATGATCCTAAGTTTCCCCATAAAGATGGGATCCACCAGGCAACATCACTTACGAAAGGTTTCTTGTTTTACTTTAAAAGCTTCACTGGTGGATCTGTATGTATGATCTGTATGAAGATGATTCTTATGAAAACTGTTTCCATGGGAAAGTAAACATATTGGTTAGCTTTCTCAACAATTAATAAGGGCTTGGATTTTCCTGTGCCTTTGATATTTTCCCTTCCTTCCTTTGCTTTGTGAAGTGATCTTTCAATTCCTTCACAATTCCCTCCCAGTATTACTGTTACCCCTAGCCTCACTTCCCTCTACATACATGGTTTCATCTACCTCTTTTTGCTTTCGATCAACATAGACTTATGATGTTAGAGTCCAAGGGTGCTAGCTCTGATGGTTAAACAAAAAGTTGCTCTTCCATTTTTTATCCTTTAATGTTATTGGAGTTACTGTGATTATTTGGGTCTTTCACGTAACTGTCTTTAAACTACTTTTATCCTTTATGATTTCTCTCTCTTTAATGAGGTGATATTGATGCTGATTTTCAGTTACTCCTCATTTGATTTTTACAGATGATTTTGTATTCTAAATTGTCTTTGCCTTTGACTGCTGCAGTTGTCTGCCTGGCAACTTAGTCAAATATTTGCCAGTTGGAGCATTTCTTAGACTCTTCTCAACTCCTCCTTATGGTAATGGATTTTCATGAGTTACCCTTCTATATGAAATCATTAAGATCTGTTTCTTTATCCTCTTTCATATCCATATCCCATGTTTTAATCGTCAATAATTGTTGAAATAGCGAAGATTCGGTGGTTTCATTTACATGCCATTTTTTAAAGATTTATATCAATTTTGATTTTTAACAAGTCAGTGGTCCTACTATATATATATGTATATATGTATGTATATATGTGTGTATGTATATAAACATACATATTACATATGTAAATGAAGGGAAAACTATTCTATCCGTAGTTCAGTAATAACACCCACATCAGTAATGGGTCATTTCCCATCTATAAAGTAAAATCAATTTAATTTTATGATGTTATTTAAGGTTTACCAAATTCAGTGCCTGCAAATTATTTTTTTTCAAGAAAGTGTTCATCACAAATTAAAAAAAAAAAAAAGGTCTGAGATTTCAACTCATTCCTTACCAAATGGCAAAGATGACAGAAAAATGAGATTGTGGGAAGACAGCTATACTAATACACTATTGGTGGAACTGTGAATTAGTCCCACTATTTTGGAAACCAGTTTGTAATTATGCAAGAAGAGTGATTAAACTTTCCAGGAGATCAAAGACAGGATATTTTCTTTTAGGAGTGGAGGTGGGGTTGTTTTAAAGTCATACATGAGTTCAGAAGATCTTTTGTTCTTTGATTATCATTTAAAAAATATTCACAGCAGTATGACCTCTAGCAGAAAGAACCAGAAAAAAAGGGGTCCCCACACTTGGATAATGGATAAAAAAATTAATATGAATATAATGGAATATAATTGTGCAATAAGAAATGAAAATGGGAGGAAGTAGGGAAAAGAAGATTTGAATGAACTGATGAGTGAAATAAGCAAAAACAAAGGAATAAATACACCACCAAATAACTGTCTCTTTTTCTCATACACACATCTATGTATGTATTATCTATCTGTCTATCTATCATCTATCTATCCATCCATCTATCCATCTATCCTATCCTCACCTATTCCTCCTTTAAATTAAAGTCATTGAGTATCTAAGTATGTTGATTTAATTTGAAGATCTTATTGAGTTCTTCATAGATTTTTTCTTACTTTATCCTCTGCAAAAAATTTTGTTGTACAAGCTACATAGACAAGATGGTACAGTGGATAGAGCACTGTGCCTGGAGTCAGGAAGACCTGAGTTCAAATAAAGGTTCAGCATTTTCTACCTGTGTGACACTAAGCAAGTCACCTCATTGTCCTTACCTATATATAACTCCTAGCTTTCAGGGTTGTTGTGAGAATCAAATCAGATAATGTTTGCGAAGGGCTTAGCACAGTGCCTGTCTTAATAGTGGTTATTTAATAAATATTTATAATAAAAAATAAATAATTTAATGAATTTAGTAAATATTTCTCATTTGTTTTTATAATGAATTTTTCCATTACGTATCATAGGCATCACAATAGAGATGACCAGATGCACCATGAAATTTTATCTCTTAGTATAAAACCAACTCCACGTAGGTAAAACCAACTTTATCCACTCCTTTATTTGATTCTCCAAGGAAAACCAGTGAACTATCCTTCTATTTAGCTGCAAATTTCTTAGTTTCCTTCCTATTATTATAATTTACAGTGATGAAATAGTGAAAATGTCAAGATGTGTTTAGGTCTTCCAGAAGTTGTTTACTTGTCTATTATTCTCACACTTTGCATACAGACACACACAAATGCACTCCTCCCCCCTCATCCCTTCCCTTCCCCACACACACAATTTGAGGAATGTCAAAGTATCAAGGTCTAATGAAGACCTGGTACCCCTCTGCCCCCCACTGTACCGACATTTAAAATATTCAAAAGAGAGATGAGCTTGTATGAGGACAGATAGTCTCGAAGTACTTGGGCCTTCCAGGCAGAGTCTATAAATTTGGGAGAAGGCCCTTTAGCATGCCCTCTTTTTACTTGTAGCCCTTTGTAATGTAATCTATTCACAAAATTAATTATTCTTTCACTTTGGAAGATGGAGAGCTCTGAGATAAATCTATTTATCTCTTATCTATCTATCATTTCTTCCCTCATTCTCCACCAATGCTCCCCCCCCCCTCCAACCCAGAAGAATGTATCACTGTGGCAAATAGGCACTTTCAATCATACCAGGTGAATTTTCAATGATAAAGTTACTAACAAACACAGATAGTCATGAATTCGTCCTATGGAAACCTCATACATAGAGATGTCTCAACTCTATTGTTTGGAAAATCTGAATGAATTAATACCCAAGCTTCATTTTCACCCTTGGATTCAAGAATTGAGTCGGGGCTACTCACAAGGCCAGCCTCAGGTCAAATTTAGAGACAGATGAAATTTGTTCTTAGATCCCCTCCTCTACTTCAGCCCTAACTCTGACCTGTCAACTCTAAACTTAGTATTCAGCCCTTTCCTCGCCTCTGTTCTCTTTTTAAAAACATCTGTCTTTGTCTCATTAACTCAGGGATGAGTTTCTTCCAGAGAAATCATAAACTAATCTAAATATTTAATTAATACAGGACTACACAAATGAATGTTAATGCCTCGTACTTTCCAGAGATGATGTACAACTTAACAGGAACTTTTGATATTGACTCTCTTAACCCAAAGACTGAGCTCATGGTGGGATTTTAAGACATGGAGGCAAGCCGTTCAGAATACGTGGGCTGCTCACTGGAGATTAATTGGTGGATAGATTTTTGTTGGTTCTAAAATCACTCTCACCAGATGCAGCTCAAACTACCTATGGGTAAGGCTGGCCCTGGCCCATAGGGTTTTAAAACAAATTGTGCTTTTCCCCATTTTACTTGGTTAGGCAGCCACCAAGCACATGCAACATTCACCCATGGAAATAACACATCATGAAAAAAAGTCAAAGGGGATCAGTGAGGAGAAGCAACAGGGACTATATCATTTAATTTAGATACACTGTGTGACTTTTCCTGGGAGGAATATGGCCTAGAGTTTTTAGTGTTGCCTCCAACACTGGTTATGTAGGCTTGGGTAAGTGAATTCCTTTCTCTAGACCTTAGCTTATTATAATTATATACATGTCTTAGCTGATATTTATATAGTGCTTTAAGGTTTTCAAAGTGCTTTACATGTATTATCTCAGTCTATTCTCAGGACAACACAAAGGTAGGTTATCCTCATTTTACAGGTAAGGGAACTAAGGGAGGCAGAGAGAGATTAAGTGACTAACATGGGATCACAAAGCTATTAAGTATCTGAGGCAGGATTTGAACATAGTTCTATTTAACTCGGAGTCTAGGACTCTATTCAGGAAGCCACCTAGTTGTTTCTTATGAAGTGAGAGGCTTGAAACATGTGATTTCATAGGGTCTTCCACTTCTGCTATTCTGTGGCCCTCTGGTCATGTTCATTTGAAGGTAGAGTGAAATGACCTTCATAAGTCTCAGAACTTCCATTTGTGAACTCTACAATATATAAGCTTAGGTTCAGTTATTAACTTCAATGAACCCTCTTTTGGGTCAACCCAGAAATCTCTTTTCCTTGCCCTTCTTGCTTTCTGTTATTTCATATACTGTCAGGACTGTTAAGTAGGAGGCATGAGGAGTGGAAGGTGGGAGAAGGTTAGTCATTTTGCTGAAGAGTTTTCAAATAGATACACAGTGCTAGAAATAGTCTACTATGGTCAGTCATTTGGTCAAATATCCTGCCTTCTGTAAGGTCAATATCTAAAATCTGCAAAAAGCAAAACAAAACAATTGATCATTTCTTCTTTTTCTTCGTCCTTTTCTTCAATAATTTTTTAAGTGTCTCAGGGGCCAGGACTTTAAATAAATAGGTTATCATTCTTAATAGCGCTTATAGCAACATACAAAAAAAAAGGTTTCTCCAGTTTCATACTATTCTTGTTCTAGGAGTAAGGTCAGTTGTATCCCTTGGAGGGGTACTTGGAGAGCTAGCTCAACATTATGTGTGGTCAAAGGGAGACCTAGACAGTACTGAAATCTTCTTTCCTAAAAAGAAAAAAGAAGAAAAATAAATCGTTTCTGAAGTCAGCTATTTCAGGCCCATCTGGCATCATAAATGACACATACAAATGACCAGTTTCTTTGACTCTTTTTCATAGATCTGATCCATAGATCTAAATTTCATTTAGTTTCTTCCCCTCCTCCAAATTATAAGTGTTGGGAAGAGGTAGAAAGTGTACAAGCCAAAGGAATGACCACGTTGCTGTCATATTCATGAGGAATAAGTCTTTTGTCGTCTTCTCTGCTCATTGCTTCCCCTTGCCAACAGAAATCAAAGTGGGTGTTATATAGAGATCACAGGGACACAGGTGTGAAGGTTTTGTTAGCTTTCCTCTTGGGTTAAGTTCCAATGTGTAGAATATCTTGGCAGACTGTAGTTTTTAGAAATAGAAAGCCGATTCAGAACTGATCTTTGCCTCAGCATTGATCTTAAGCAAAATTATGAAAATCCTCCGAATCACTGGATTTTATGCCAAGAAATACCGACAGTGATTCTTCCGGAGGTTAATGATGGTCTAATTATCTTGCACCAATAAGGAAAAAGAATCAGCCTTTTGGCAAGATTATGTCAGGACTAGTCAACTAATACAGACATTTCTACCTCTTACATATTTTCTGAAGGGGGGGTGTTGCAGCTTTAATTAAATGTTATATGAATACATTTCAAATAGATCCAAACATAGGGCAACTGTGTTTTAGAGATGCTGTTACTACATTTAAAATGTATTTGAAACATAATTTTAAAAAAAGATAATGGAAAAAAAAACCTAAAATAACTTGAAACAAGCCAGAATATAGTAGCTCATCATTACACTAATATATCAAACAATATGAGCTTAGCTTAATTATCCCCTTTGAGAGTTGAGAAAACTAAGCACAACCTTCAATTTACAGCTGTTTGGTGCCGGGAACCTGAATTATTATTTAAGAAGAAGGGAAAAAAAGTTTATTTATTGTGACCTACACTCAGTTTTTATTCATCATGGAAAATCTGTATATTCACAAATGAGGGCTATTCATCTGTAGACCGCGGCATTCTTCAGCTGTCCGGGCCTGCGTCAACTGCACTCCTTCAGCTTTTGTGTTTGTCTCGAAGGCTCTTCATCCAAATTGTTCATCATCGTGATGGTAGAGCTTTATCTTGCTCTTGTGCAGCTGCATTCTGCTTATCCAAAGTGCTGAGAGATATGGGGGGGGCAGCATTGGGGGAAGGAGGGGAGAGAACAGGGAGGGGGGAAGGAAGGGTGGGAGATAGACAGCAGACAGAGAAAGCAGAGAGAGAAGGAGGAAGGGAGGGAGTAAGGGGGAAAGAAAGTCAGAAAGAGAGGGAGCAGAGAAAAAGAATGGAGGGAGGATGGAGTAGAAGTCTCAGAGAGGGGGGAAAGGGACGAAAAAAGAGGGAGGGGGAGAAAAGGAGGAAAGAGTGAGATAGGCAAGAAGGGGAAGGAGGCAAAGAAAGAAAGGAAGAACGTAGGCAAAGAAAAAAGAGGAAAGGAAGAGAGACCAAAGATGGAGAAGGAAGGAAGAGGAAAAGAGAAAAGGAAGAAAAGGAGATAGAGGAAGAAAGGGAGATGGAAGAAAAAGTAGGGAGGGGGACAGAGAGAAAGAAATAGGGAGAAGAGAGAATGAGAATAGAAGGGAGAAAGGGAATGGCCAGCGCTCATATGAAGATAATTTGTAGTTTCTCAATAATAATAATAAAAAAGGAGGACAGGCTAATTACTGGCTTAACTAGGGCAGCCTGTGGATCCTCATGTCAAAAGGACCGCCGTAATTATTTGCCATCAAAGCACATTCATATTGTGGCACAAAAGAAGGGCCTTTTGCAAATGGATCTCGCTAATAAACAGGGCTGAGAGGAGCATTATGTGTCTCCCTGGTTGCAGGCACATTAACACAGTGACATGGAGTATAACTCTGAGCCTGGAGGAAAAAAAACCCAGAATGATAATTATCCCCCCTCCCCAGCCTTCCTCTCCTTTCTCTTTGTGTTGGGAGAGCAAGGCGAGCATGACCTATTTGAGGGCCCAAGGCAGGCTATTAGTGACCCTGGTGCACTGACAAGGTGGCCCTGTTCTTTTAAAAGCCTGTCTCTTGATGTCAGGAGGGTCACGTGAAGCAGCCGGTGGAGCCCGAAATGGTCCAGCAAACACTTCAACCTTAAAGACACCTGGAAGGTCGTGACCAACTTAATGTAGATGAAGACAGCGAAGACAGTGTTCTGTTGAATCCTCATACAAAAGTTTCCTCCCCCCCTTTCCTCCAAACTTGCCTAAATGCATGCATTATGTCCAGTAAAATTAAACCTGATCAAAAAGTTCTTTCTTTTTACTTTTCCTTAATAGCAGATGCAGAGAAGTACTGAAAAATAAATTGGCAGAGCCCAGAAGAATTTATTGTTGAAAAACTCTGGCATATTAAATTGCTGGGGGGGGGGATAGAAAATGTAAATTTAATACCCTGGATTAACCCTTTCATTCCCTTCCCCAAGGAACTGCTGTAACAATGCTGATTTCCTATATGGTTGTACTAAGAAGGGTCACTGGGAGAATGAGACCTTATCCCCAGCTTAGAATTGTCATTTTTTTTTTCCTTTTTTGCTTTTTTTCCCCTAAATGTGATGAGTAGTTCATCAGCAATTGCAATTCTTGCAAACAAACCCTAGTGCTCAGATTGTTCTGTGCAGTTCATCTGGGGCATTTGGGTCTGCCAGACACTGTAGATTGCCATTGCTTGCAGAAAATCAGCTTGGAAGGTTCCAGTCTGGTTCTCTGCTAAACTGAACCAGTTGCTGTTGGACAAGAGGGACAGTAATCAACTTGGAAAAGGTACTTGGGAAGATTAAGGCTGTGTGTTTTCCTCTTCTTTTTGCCTTTTGCCATTCCCCTTTAACCCAGGTGCTATTTCAGTCTACAGTGCCACATGACTTGGGGTTGGCCACTGGAGTTCAGGAGCCAGGGAAACATAAAACAGGCTCACACAAGTCTGCCTTGCCTTAAGAAAAGCTATCACATGTATCTAGATATAGTAATAATAATATCTAACACTTATATAGTACCTCAAGACTTGCCTAGTGTTTTCCATACATTAATTTGATCTCCACAGCCCTGCAAGCCCCGTATTTCAAAACAGAGAAATTAGTAGTGACTAGTTATTTTAATTTTAAAAGGTTGAAATTACTAAGGACTTAAATGTTTATTTTTATGCCTTTGAAGATCAGTCAGAAATGACTAAATAGCTTTGAAATGATGTATCTGGGAGGCAGTGTGTTTCACTGGGAAAAATTATCAATGAGATGACACTCAGTTCCCTCATCTGAAAAATGGGTATAACTTAGGTTAACAACCTCATGAGGTTGCTGCGAGGGAAAAATGAGTAAACCTGCTAGTTCTAAACTGATGTTAGATATTTATAGGCATAGGATGATAATAATAATGGTTGACATTGGTTATTAGTTAAGGAGCATACTTACTGTAGGTCTAGTACTCTGCTAAGTGCTAGGACAGACAAAATAATCAGTCCCTGTCCTCGAGTAGTCTGTATTCTAGACCATGAAAATCCCTAGGGACAGAGAAAGGATTAGAAATGAAGGAGGGAGAACTCACAGAGAGCAGGTTTTGAGCTAAGTCTTGAAAAAAGTTTGGGAAACTAAAAGACAGAAGTGACAGGGTAGAACATTCCAGACATGGGGACAGCTATTTCCAAGGCAATGAAGTGAATGTTAGAATATCCTAAGAAGGCTAGCAAGGATAGAAGAAGCTAGACCAAGGTTATGGAGACCTTCAAATGCCAAGCGGAAGAATTTATATTTGAGATTGAAGGTAATAGTCGCTACTGGAGCTCATGCAGTAACATAGTCTGATCTAGTCTCTAGAAAAATCTCTTTGACTTATATAAGATTGCACATTGTCTCATGGAGGGATGGGGGGAGGAAGGAGAGACAGGAGGAAAAATCTAAGATATATGGAAGTGATTGTAGAAAACTGAAAACAAAATAATTTTTAAAAATCTTTTTGGTAGCTGAATGGAAGGTGGATTAGAGAGGGGAAATACTTGAGGCTAGGAGACCAGTTAGAAGCCTTTTTGCAATTATCTAAGCAAGAGGTGATGGGGGCCTGAAAAAGGATTGTGATTAAATAAAGAGAGAGGATCATATAAGGAGATGTGGAGATAGATATGTATATGTATATTTATATCTGCTGTATATATAAATTGCATCTTGTCATATATGTCATATGTAAAGTACCTATATGAAAAGTACAATATGCAATATAAAATACCTTGGATTTTAAAAGAATCAGTGTATACACAAAGTATGTTTCAGAAACATAAGTGTTACTTAATACAAATATGTATGCATGTAGAGAAGGCATTAAGATGCCACTAAGCCATTTCTTTTAGATATATTAAGTATATATGCATTTTGCCAAATGTCAGTTAGAAAGTGAAAAAATGGGTTAACTAACCAAGTTGTTGTCGTCGTTGCTGTTTGTCGTACTTACGCTAAACTAGTTAGGCTAATTTTCTTGTTCACTAATGACCCTATAAAAGCTAGCAGGTTCTCCCTCCCCCCAAACCCCCAAGCCCACCTATTTGGATTTCATAGAAGCAGAAAGACATTGTGTGACAGTTTCTAAAGCTTTTTGATTGTTCACCCTGTCATTAGAAAAAGGAAAAAGAAAAACAATTAGCACTTATTCTCCAATGTATGTATAATTGCTTATTTATAATGGAATGCAAATATTACTGTACTAATTATGTACATTATAAAATTCACAAAATAGACATTTTAAAAGGAAAAAAAAACTACAGATGAAATCATATTTGATCCTAGTCAATAGGGACCCGCTGGAGATGACTGAGTCAGGGAGTGACATGGTCAGCCCTGCACTTCAGGATAATCACTTGGCAGCTGTGTGGAGGGTGGATTAGAAAGGAGAAAGACATGAGGCAAGGAGGCTAATTAGGAGGCAATTGTAGTAGTCAAGGGGAGAGAGGATGAGGGTCTGAGCTAGAGTGATGTCTGTGTGAGTAGAAAGAAGGGGGCAGATGCAAGATAAGTTGTGGAGATGGAAACAGCCTGATGATTGGAAATGGGGGGTTGGGGGGTGTGACAGATTGAGGATGAAACTCAAGTTGGGAGCTCAGGGGACTATGGAGGGATGGTGCTGCTCCTGTTGAGAGCAATAGGGAAGTTCAGAAAAATGGGTAAGTTTGGAAAGAAAGATAATATGATAAGATTTTTGGTATAGATGCCTGCCCATTCATTGGAATTCCATCTTTCTAGATGAAATCAGTCAGTACCCCATAGTGGAGAGGTACTCAGGGGGAAAGGTGGGACAAAGCCAATTCAAAGGTGTCTGATGTGAGGATATGGAGAAGGAAGAAGACGGTGGTATTTCTGGGGAGGACAGGGGAGGGAATTTCTTGATGGTACCTGTGCATCTGCTAGTGCAGGTGCTGTGTTAGCAATTAAGTTATAACCACCCTGAGCATCTTTAATGGTAAAGGAATGTGAAGATCTTCCTTGACCTTTAATAGGCCCTTGTGATCTGTTTTGAGCTCTGGACCACTCTACAGCCTGAGTCACGTGGAGCTGATGGTGAGAGGAGCTTGCCAAATGGATGGAGCATGAAGAGAGAATGAGGGGGAACTGAGAGAGAGAGCAGCAGAGCAGAACAGCTAGCATGAGTGAGAGAGGGAGTGATTTTGCCTAAGGGAGCTTGTTTGTGGGGAGGCCTAATGGAGGGAAGGTTTGGGATGACTGTGCTCCTTGCATTGATCATGTGTATAGATTTCTTTGTTACTATGATGGGTTTGGCTTTCTGGCATTTGAATAAATGTCTTGGTTTCATCTTTGAGGAAGAGAGTTTATATTTTGCAAATTTACCCTGGAGTTACACATGCATATCCATAGCTGCTGCTGTGGGTATCTATCTCATTGGTGTTACAGCATCCCATGCCTGGTGCAGAAGAGAAGTTGGGGGTTGACTTAGCAACAAGAGGAAGGTAGAATATGGTAGTGTTGCACAGGGGTGCAATCCATCTTCCTACCCCCTGACTGACTGATCATGTATCGCAACAAAGCAACAACAACAACGCATAATGGTATACTTTTCCCCTCTCCCACCACACACACATACATTTTGGAGACCCTGTCATATTGGGCAGAGGGCTAGGTTTGGAATTAAATAGGCTTGGATTCGAATCCTACCTCTGAAACTTACTTGCTATGTGACTATAGGCAACTTGCTTATATTCTCTGAGCCTCAGTTTTCTTGTCTGTAAAATGGGGACTAGCTCTTTGTAATCCTTAAATCATATCAACATGGCTATTATCTACTGCTTATAAAGACCCTGCTATGGTGTAGCAGCTGAGCTATATTCATGACCACTGTGCCAACTTGTCATAGCCCATGACTCAGTGACGTGTTTCTTTGAATTTCCTCTTCTCTGCCCTTTTGTTTCTCAGGTAGTCTTTAAATACCTTGAAGGTTGCAAGTCTTAGAGCAAGGCAGTGACTGTTCTATGAAAAGTTCCCAGCTCCCAGGCCTGTACTCAAGTCAGTAGACTATATATGTATATAAAAAAGGAATCAATATCCTAATCAAGGATCGGAGAGGGATTTGGCAGCTGGGAGGGAGCATGCAAAGCGAGATAACTATGTTTATTCAGAATAAATCAGTTTGTTATTCATCACAGGATGCTGTGAGGGCAGAGACAGAGCAGGATAAAGGGGAAATAGAATTTGATAAAACTGCCACTTTTGAGTCAGTCATCTGCTCTTATTCTAATGTTGGGTTGAACCCCAGTGAGGCCACTGTTCAAGGAATAAGAAACCAGCTTTTGTACAGTTTGCGTGAATTCTTAGGTCTGGAGGGCTGTGTGCTGGTGCTCTCTTGGTTGGACAAGCTCAAGCCTACTCCTTCGGAAAGGTGTCAGTGTTAACTGTCAGCATCATCATCATCATCATTATCATCATCACCGTCATCATCATTATCC